>CM051351.1:38630765-38953494 GCA_028015215.1 Gynostemma pentaphyllum
CCGAGTTTCAGTCGAAACCCTTTCCGTTTGAAATTTACCCTTTTGGGATTGAAAGTGGGTTAGAAATTAATGAATGAATGTGTATTTAAATTCAATTCGGGAAAGGGCTTATTGTTTGAAAACCCTAATCATCGATACCCATTGAAATCGGGATTATCGAATTTGCTTAAAACCAACTCAAAACGTATTTAAATTGCCTAAAAGCCGGAAAACCAACCCCGAAACTCATTTTTGATGATAGGGCCGTGGGCCTCTTTGTGAGATTTGTTGGGTTTTTCGTCGCTTTGTATGTTTAGTAGTTGTTTGATCGATAGTTGGTAAAGTTATTGATTTGTGTGATATAATTCGTTTGTAGGTGTTTTCGAACCGCGTGGTTGATTGCTCTTCCGGTGTTTAGGAGAAAAGTCTTCACTTTTATTAAGGTGAGAATAGTTAGAATTTAAAGTAATTATAGAAATCGAATAAGTGTGAAGGTTTGTAGAGTTTGAAACTAAGACTAGAAACCGAGTCTAAGATTAGAGGCTTGAGAGTTAGTACCCTTAGGATTAAGAGTTAATCCTTTAAGTGAGAACTTAGGAGTTCTCGAGGAAAGTATCGAATCTTAGAAGATTCTAAGTTAGATTCGTTTCTAAGCATAGGTTGGATCATTGGAGGTTAGAGGATCCAAGCTTGTTCTTAGAATGGTTAATAGATTAATCGTTCATGTATGATTCTACTTTTATTATTGATGTCGGAGTTCGATAGACATATCGTTCATCCGAGATTGCTATCTATTTTACTTATGTCCTTTACTTTATGTCTTTACTTTTGCTCCTTTAATTCATGCTTGTTTTGGTTACTTTATCATTTACATTTACTTTATTTACTTTTGCAAGCATATGCATAACATCTCGCATCATTCTTTGAGAAGGAAACAAAAAGAGAAAGTAAGTGAAAGAGAAAAAGAAAGTGAAAAAGAAAAGAAAGTGAAAATATAGACGAATGGGATCCTACGGGATTGGCTCATTACTCTATGTGATAAAGAGACGAATGGGATCCTACGGGATTTGCTCATTACTCTATGTGATAAAGAGACGAATGGGATCCTACGGGATTTGCTCATTACTCTTAATGAAAAAGAAGTGAATGGTATCTTACAAGATTGATGAATTTACTTCATTCATGCATAAGGGTATATGCGAACCCTTCATTGCATATGATTGATGAAATAGAGAATCGAGATGTTATATTATTTTATACAAAGTTTAATTACTTTACTTATTCTTTGTCATAATAAGTTAATGGTTGAGAATTGACTACAAGTGTAGTAATGTCATACTTTGGAGAAAATGGATTAGAATTACCTAGACTTTGGTGAATTCTAGGAAAGAAAGTGTCGGATTTATTTGGACACAAATCGAAATGCGAGTTTGAGGTCTATCTTTACTTTTTATGCTTATTATTCTCACTGGGCTTAGTTTGTTAGCTCATGATATTACAACCAATTTCAGGTAATGCCCTGGCCAGAGGTCGAGGGAGAGGAGGTGGTGCTGCATGATCGAGGGATGCTGACCTCGAGATGGACACTTTTGTTTGTAAAGTTTATGTCTTATTTTGATGAACTTTAAGAACTTAAATGAATTGTATTTTTTATTTGGCTCATAAGAGTTTAAATGTTGATGTTTATATGATATATATCTTTGAACTCCTAAAATGGGACTTGATGTTCCTTGTGAATTTATTAGATTGAAAATTAGGATGTAAACAGGTTTTCGGCATGCCAATTTTCAAACAAAACCACGCAAAATTTTCTAAAAATAAAAGACTTCCGCTGTTTTCTCTGAATTTAATTTATTTAAAAGTGACGGGTCGTCTCAAGTTTTGACTATAAGTGTTAGTAGTATCATCCTTTGGAGAAAATGGAATAGAATTACCTAGATTTTGGAGAATTCTAGTAAAGAATGTGTCAGTTTACTTGGACACAAATCAAAATGCGAGTTTGAGATCTATCTTTACTTTTTATGCTTATTATTCTCACTGGGATTAAGTTGTTAGCTCATGATATTACAAACATTTCAGGTAATGTTTGGGATCGTGGGAGAGGAGCCGGTGCGCGCTTGATCGAGAGGATGATGATTTCGAGATGGACTAAGTGTTATGTAAAAAATCCATGTACATGGTTTTGTGAATTTTATATAATTTTGGAGTTGTATATTTGTAAATGGCTCTTAAGAGCTTTTGTCTTTACTTTTATGTTTATAAATCATTTTGAACTCCTGATAGGAACTTAATGTTCCTTGTGTTTTTAGATATTTGAATTTAAGATGTAAACAGGTTTTGGCTAGCCTATTTTCAAACATAATCACGCCAATTTTCTTAAAATAAAAGACTTCCGCTGTTTTCTCTGATTTAATTTATTTAAAAGTGACGGGTCATCACAGAGGAGGAGACAGAAACGCAAGAGGAGGATTCTTCTTCTTCTCGATGGAGATTTCGTTTGCATTTGTTATTCCATTGCTAATTCTAAATTCTAAATTACTAATTCTAAAATTAAACTAAATACTTTGATTAAAGTAAATGAATAAATAAATGAAATATTAAATAAAAAAAATTTCACTCCAAAAATAACGGGACGTTACAGGGCCAATTAATAATTATTAATCACCATTGGGATAGTTTAAGAACTTCGGGTTTCGTTTTAAAAGCTAAAATCATTAAAAGGACGTAACCATAATTTTTGATTTCTTAAAAATATCCAAAACACTATTCACGCTTCTTTAATATCATCAAACTTGACCAAAAGTCATAAATTTTCATCTTCTTCCTTGCTGCAAACCGTGGCTATCACGACCCTTAGGGGAAATTTTGGTTTTTATTCGATTCTCGACGGATCGACTTGATTTCGGTTGCATCGGAAAGCCCTCGGTCCTAGGATTCTTCTCAACCTAGCAATCGTACTTTCCATCAATGTTCTAATTAAGGGCCTTAAGGTATGTTAAACTTTCAAAACCTAAGATCCAAATAGTGTTTAATGGAGTTTTCATTTTGAATCTTTGATTTCTTGTCGAGAAACTCGATGACTTTAACTACGGGAGTTGGTTTTGGTAATTTTGAGAACTTTTCTTTAACCCTAAAACCAAGTTTCAGCCGAAACCCGTCCCGTTTGAAAATTACAAAGTATGGGCTATTTTGGGATGCTTTATTATTGATATTTTGTTTATTGTAATTAAATTCGGAAAATCAATTATTGTCCAAAAACCCGATTTATCATTACCCATTGAAATCAGGAATTTCTAAACTACTTGAAACCACCCCGAAACACCTCTAAATTCCCTAAAAGCCGAAAAACCGAACCCAAAACCCATTCTCCTTGGAGGGCCCCAGAGAACCCTTAGGGTATTTTCAGGGTTTTCATCGTTTTATGCTTTTAGATGACATTTGATCGATGTTTGTTTAATTATTGATTGTTAGATGTAATTTATTTGTAGGTAGTTGTTGATTGTTGCTTGATCACTTTTTCGGTCATTGGAAGTGAGTCTACGTTACCAATGTGAGAATAATTAGAATGTAACGTAGCTTTAGAAACCGAATAAGTTGAATGATTTGTAGGATTGGAAGTTAAGATTTGAATCAAAGATTAAAGGAAAGTGAGCTAGTATTCTTAGGTTAGGAGTCAGTTCTTATGAGTGATAATACTTTTGGTTTTTCTCGAGAGGAACATTGAACTTTTCGAAGTTCTAAGTTAGATTCGTTTCGGACATTAGGATGGATTATTGGAAGTTGAAGAATCCAAGTTTAATAGAATGATTAATGTACTTGAAAGTAGAACTTTGGATTTTATTTTAAAGGTTTAGAATCCTTGGAAGTGGAGACTTATTCGTTAAGTTAAGATCTTACTTTTATTAAAGTATCGATGGTTCGATTTACTTATTGTTTTTCGAAATTCCTATTTATTTACTTTATGTATAAGGACATCTATGATCCATTTACTTTATGCCCTTCGGTTACTTTAACATTCATATTCATATTTATTTACTTTTGAAAGCATATGCATAACATCTTACATCATTGAATTGAAAGGAAAGTGAGAAACAAAAAAGGTGAATGTGGATCCGACGGGAGTCCTCATTACCTTCATTCATAAGGGAGAATGTGAATCCTACGGGAAGTTTGCATTATCTTCATTCATAAGAGAGAATGTGAATCCTACAGGAAGTTTGCATTACCTTCATTCATAAGGGAGAATGTGAATCCTTCGAGAAGTTTGCATTACCTTCATTTTTATTATCGTTGGGATTATATCATTGAGAAGGAATTGAATATTTCATTATGGAAAGTAAGACAATGAGGTGAATGTTAGTCCTATGGGAGCTACCATTACCTAACCTTATTTTGATTGAGTTGTTATGCTTATGTAAAGTTTATTTACTCCTTTTACATTTGTTTTTATGAGTTAATGGATGAGGATTTGACTACATAGACTAGTTTTATCATCTTGAAGAGATTATGGATTATGGAAGTACTTTTTCCAAATGGTTGAAAGTTAGTTTTCTAGAGTTTAGAGAACTATAGAAAAAGATTATGTAAGTCTACTTGAAACACTTTGTATACTATACTTTTCCTTAGAGAAAAGCGTCAAATGTGATGATAGCCAAGTGCTAAAAGAAAAAGGAATGAAATGGGGTTGTATAAATGAGAGAATACAAGAGTATGTGTGGAACCTTAAAAAATTCTTAGATTATATATATATTTATAAGAGAACTAGTTAATCATTTAATTGGAAGATCTTGAATTTGGAGATTAATATTTGAATGTAAACCTTGTATATAGTATAAGGTATTAAAGAGAATGAAATTCAATGTTTGTGTATTATGAAACACATCCTTCAAAATGCTTGGGAGCTAGATCTTCAATTATTTGGGAGATATGGTAAGTAAAGGTGATTACTTGTTGTAAAACTCAATGAATGGATGACAAAGAGTAAGTAAGTTCTTGGACACAAATCAGAATACGGGTTTGAGGTCTATTGTTACTTTTGTATTCTCTTTGTTTTCATTGGGCTTGTTGTTAGCTCATGATATTATAAACATTTTCAGGTAATGTTCGGGGTCGTGGGAGAGGAGCTGGTGTGCGCTTGATCGAGAGGATGATGATCCGAGATGGACTAGATACATTTTAAAAAGTCCATGGACTTATTTTGTTGTATTTGGTGTCTTTTGAGATGTAATATGTATTTAAGCTCATAAGAGTTTCTCATTTTACTTTTATGAATATTAACTCTTTTAAACTTTACAAAAGGAATTTCAATTCCTTGTCTTTTAATTTCTTTGATTGTGAAAAGTGTAAACAGGTTATGGATAGTCCGAGTTTTAAACATATCCATGCCAAATTTTATTAAATATAAAGTATTCCGCTGAAATCTGATTTTAAAATTATTTAAAAGAAGTCGGGTCGTCACAACAAATATAACTAATTAAATTAATTAATTATTAAATACCAATAATTTATAAATTAATTAGTTTTTGTTCCTGATTAAAATATTTAAATTTGTTTCAAGGAAGAAGTTTAATGATGTAGATCCCACCTCAAGAGAAACTAAAATGGAATGATAAAAATTAAAAGTGAAATGGTTGTTGATGACTGGTTTCTTTTCAAGTTTTAACCATAAAAAATAAATAAAAAGAAATCTAATAGATTTAGATTTAGAATAGTTAAAGAAATATATTCCAAAATAGATTTGTAAATTTTAATTTAAATCATTTATTCGATATAGATTTAGAATTTCAGTTCAAATTAAATCATACTATTTTTTGATACACTTGATTGCTGACGCTTTCTTAATTTATTAATATTTTTTTTATTACATTTGTTTTAAAAATTAAACTATGCTTTTGATAGAATTCAATAAATCAAAAAATAATATAAATCATTTTTTATAAATTAATTAGATTTAGATTTAGAATTTCAATTCAAATCGAATTACTCCATTTTCTCATTCTGTTGGTTGTTGGTTCTTTCAATTTTTTTTTCTGATGTTTTTTTTTTTAAGTTTTAAAAAAATGGAACTATGCTCCTTTGATAGTATTCAATGAATAGAAATCTAATCTAAATCATTTTTTTTATAAAATTAAATTAATTAGATTTAGATTTAGATTTACTATTTAAATTTAAAATTCTCAATTTTTTCATTCAATTTGGTTGTTGGTGCTTTCGTAGTTTATTGTTGTTTACTATTAAGAAGATGTATTTAATTTTACTTTAATTGTTTTCATTTCTTCGTAGTTGGAATTTTAAACAGTGAAATAACTTTTCCCTGAACATCTCCCAACTAACATGCAACTCAGAACTGAGAGTTCTGAATAAACCATTCCACAAGTATAATGCATCATCAACTAAAGAATAGGTCCCACAGTGGACCTTCAAGTGATCCGGAAAATTAATTAAGTCAAGTACCCTGTCTACCCTGGTAATCCACCTCTTAACTTCTTCCAGATCAAAAGATGTCCCATGAAACTCAGGAGTCTTATATCTGGTATATTCTTTCAAAGTTTTTCTAGCATCAGTAATACCAGACTGATCTACCACTAGAGTAGGTGCTCTAACAGGTGGTATAACCTTATCAGAATGTCCTCCACCACCTCGTAACATGTCTAAAAAGTACTCCTCAGAAATGGTGATACTACGAACATGACTAGCTGGCTGATCAACTGGAGGCTCATCCTCCCGATAAACAGGTGGTAGGGGTGGCGGTGTAACTGTCCTCGCCCGACCTCTACCTCATACCTAAGCCGATACTTTGCTCCGACCTCTCCTAGGTGCCATTTTCCTCGGAGGCATACTGAAATCACAATCAGAAAAGCCTCACATGAGATACTAGGAAAGGAATGGCAAAACTACAACTAAACTTGCAAAAGAGAAATGTAACGACCCGTCACTTTAAAATAATTTAAATTAGAAAACACAGCGGAAGTATTTTATTTTAAGAAAAATTGGCGTGATTATGTCTGAAAATAGGCTAGCCAAAACCTGTTTACATCTTAAATTCAAACATCTAAAAACACAAGGAACATTAAGTTCCTATCAGGAGTTCAAAATGATTTATAAACATAAAAGTAAAGACAAAAGCTCTTAAGAGCCATTTACAAATATACAACTCCAAAATTATATAAAATTCACGAAAACCATGTACATGGATTTTTACACAACCTAGTCCATCTCAAAGTCGTCATCTCTCGATCATGCAACACCATCTCCTCTCCCTCGACCTCTAGCCAGGGCATTACCTGAAATTTTTGTAATATCATGAGCTAACAACTGAAGCCCAGTGAGAATAATAAAAATAAAAAGTAAGGATAGACCTCAAACTCGTATTCCGATTTGTGTCCAATTTATCTGACACAATTCACTCCTAAAGTTCTCCAAACTCTAGGTAATTTCATTCTAAACTTTCCAAAGGATGATATTACTAATTCTTGTAGTCAATCCTTATCCATTAACTTGTTATGACATAAATAATAAAAGAAAATAAACTTTGCATAAAATAAAACATCTCGATTCTCTCTTTCATCGATCATATGTATGAATGCATGAGAGCATCCCGTAGGATTTGCATACGCCCTTCTGCATGAAAAAGGTAACGTGGTCTATCCCGTAGGATCCATCATTCTCCCATTCATATCTTTCTCACTTTCTCACTTTTTTTCCATGATGCGAAATGTTATGGTGCAATATGAGATGTTACGGTGTAAATAGATAAAATGCGGAATTAAAGTAGTCGATACAAACATAAAGTAAAAGGTATAAAGTAAAGAACATAAAGTAAAAGACATAAAGTAAATAAATAGGAAACTCCGGACGAACGATATATCGATCGAACTCCGCTACCAATAATAAAAGTAAAATCATAACTTAAACGATGAACCTATACCTTCCAGGATTCTAAACTTCCAATATAATCCGAGGTTCTATTAATTGTTCTAAATACAAGTTTGGATCTTTTAACCTCCAATGATCCAACCTTAGTTTCGAAACGAATCTAACTTAGAATCTTCTAAGATTCAATGCTTTCTTTGAGAACTCCTAAGTTCTCACTTAAAGGATTAACTTCTAATCCTAAGGGCACTAACTCACAACCCTCTAATCTTAGATCCAAGTGAAACAAGAATAATTATCAATAAATAAAACAAAATATTGATAACCATTAACAGTAGCAGTAGGGGCAGGACCCCAAATATAAGAATGAATCAAACCAAAAGGGGTATCAACAAGAAGATGAAGAAGTAGAAAAAGATAAAGCAGGTTGTTTTGCAAGCTTACAATTCAAACAATCAAAAGAAACAAATTTTCAAAAATTATTTAAATTGCCATGGGAAACTAAAGTGTGAAGTTTTTCAGAAGGAGCATGACCAAGACGAAGATGCCACTAATATATAGGAGAATCAATAACAGAGGCGAAAATGTGTGTGGGAATAGGGAGCTGAAGAGAGGTGAGCTTAAACAATCTTCCCACTATGCGACCCGTACTAATCGCCTGTCCCGTCTGCAGATCCTGAACCTGACAACCATGAGGAGAGAAAATAACAGTGAGACCAAGGTCACATAATTGACCAACAGAGGCTAAATTAAAATTGAGATGGGGAACATGATAAGTATTGGGAAGATTGAACGCAGGTGTGACAACAGGGCCAACATGAGTAATAGACATGCAAGTCCCATTAGTAGCTTCGGTAGGGTGGGAAAAAAGGCAGATCACGTGATTATCTCCAACGCAGATAGCAAGAAAGAGAGAGACCTAAGAGGCGACGAAGGCGTGGTTCTGAGCAGATCTGGGCGGTGGGCTTCTGTTTCTGTAATGACTCGATTTTTCGTAAAATCCTTTAAAATAAATGCGCAGCGGAAAAACTTGATTTTACAGAAAAACAGCATGAGTTCGTTTAAAACTCAGATAAACCAAAACCTGTTTACAACCCAATTTTCAGAAAAAGCAATAAACCTGGAATGCGCATTCCATAATATGATGAAAATGCTAAAGGAAGTTTAAAGTTCGAAAGACATATACAAATTATACAAACGCTCCATCGAGCTCAAAATTAACATAATAAAAGTGATGAAATGTTTAAGAGCATTCAAGAATGCTTCACCCAAACCCACATATGTCCTTGTCCATTCATCATCCTGATAGGTCACGCGGCGCCACCTCCTCTACCTCGTCCTCTACCACGAGTCTTACCTGAAAAATTGTAATTGTAGCAACATTAGCATAAAAATGCTAGTGAGAGTAAAATGAAAGCAAGTAATCATATGAACAACATTCCCTGTCAGAAATCGTGTCCAAAGGCCTAGATTTCACTTTTACTACCCATTCCACATTCCAAAGTCCACATATAATCAACATACATAATATACTTTCTAAAAGTAACGATATCAAGACTTATAGTAAAAGTACCCGTTATTACTAAGTCTTACTATACAAATATAAGATTATGTAATTGCATTACTAACTATCTTTCATCGTATCATAATACCGTATGGACCGAAGTCTACATACCACGTGCCATATCACAAATCATCGCACCATGATACCGTATGGAGCGTATCACATACTATCATGTGCCATATCACATAACCTCGCACCATGATACCGTATGGAGCGTATCACATACTATCATGTGCCATATCACATAACCTGGCACCATGATACCGTATGAAGCGTATCAACATACTATCATGTGCCGTATCAAATAGCCTAGCACCATGATACCGTATGGAGCGTATCACATACTATCATGTGCCATATCACATAACCTCTCACCATGATACCGTATGGAGCGTATCAACATACTATCATATACCGTATCACATAGCCTCGCACCATGATACCTTATGGAGCGTATCACATACTATCATGTGCCTTATCACATAACCTCGCACAATGATACCGTATGGAGCGTATCACATACTATCATGTGCCATATCACATAACCTCGCACCATGATACCATATGGAGTGTATCACATACTATCATGTGCCATATCACATAACCTCGCACCATGATACAGTATGGAGTGTATCAACATACTATCATGTGCCGTATCACATAACCTCGCACCATGATACCGTATGGAGCGTATCACATACTATCATGTGCCCTATCACAAGTGCCGTATAGGATCCATCAAGCTCCCTAGTAAGCTAGATAAATTTCCAATAAACTACTAAAGGATATAAACCGCTTGAATTACACGAGTCAATACTCAAGTGTAATTTCTAGCTACTTTGACTCCCAAATCACTTAAAAGGTTTAAAAAGGTTTTCGAACGAAATAACTACTAAAATCGAAATTACTAAGTTTAAACTAAGCTTAAATACTTTATTTAAAAAAAAAACTTTACTTCCAAAAGTAACGGGGCGTTACATTCTACCCTCCTAAAAGGGATTTTCGTCCCCGAAAAGTAGGCTCCCTACGTGAAAAGGTGAGGATACTTAGCCCGCATCTCGTCCTCACGTTCCCACGTAGCTTCCTCTGAAACTTGATTATCCCAAAGAACTTTAACCAAGTTTATAGTTTTATTCCTCAGCACCTTTTGTTCTGTAGCAAGAATCTCCACTGGTACCTCCTCATAAGATAGACTAGCATCCAATGTAACTGGCTCATAATCAATAATGTGTGAAGGGTCGGCCACATATTTCCTGAGCATGGACACATGGAACACATTATGCACTACTGACAAGGCCGGTGGCAAGGCCAATTGATAAGCAACAGACCCAATCCGATCCAGGATCTCGAAGGGGCCTATAAATCGAGGGCTCAACTTGCCTTTCTTCCCAAATCTCATCACACCTTTCATAGGTGCCACCTTCTGGAATACGTGGTCACCAACTTCAAACTGAAGTGCACTACGCCTCTCATCAGCGTAACTTTTCTGTCTACTCTGAGCCACTCTCATCCTCTCTCTGATAAGAGCAATGGACTCATTAGTCATCTACACTAACTCCAGTCCCAGAAGTTTCCTCTCACCAACTTCATCCCAATGAGCTGGTGATCTGCACTTTCTACCGTAAAGTGCCTCAAAAGGTGCCATGTCAATGGTAGACTGATAACTGTTGTTATAAGCAAACTCTATAAGATATAACTGAGTATCCCAACTACCATCGAACTCTAGAGCACAAGCTCTCAACATATCCTCCAGAATCTGGTTGACCCTCTCGGTCTGACCATCTGTCTGAGGATGAAAAGCAGTACTGAAATCTAAGCCAGTGCCCATAGCAGTATACAGACTTTGCCAGAATTTCGAGACAAAACGGGTGTCTCGATCTGAAACAATCCTGACTAGCACTCCATGAAGTCTGACAATCTCCTTCATATACAACTGTGCCCATGTCTCAACAGGATAGGTTATCTTTCCTGGAATGAAATGTGCACTCTTACTAAACCTGTCAACTATCACCCAAATGGTGTCATAACCCTTCGCGATCCTCGGCAAGCCACTAATAAAGTCCATCGATATTTCTTCCCACTTCCACTCAGGTACGCTCAAAGGGTTAAGGTAACCAGGTGGACTCTTCCTCAAAGCCTTCACTTGCTGACATATCAAGCATTTACTAACAAAGTCAGAAACTTCCCGTTTCGTCCCAGGCCACCAATAATGCTGTCTAAGGTCCCTGTACATCTTAGTACTACCTGGATGCACAGAAAAGATAGAACTGTGAGCCTCCTCCAACAGCTCTTTTCTATAGGTCGATCCTAGAGGCACACAAAACCTCCTACGATACATCAATGCATTATCAGTGGAGAAAGTAAAATGGCTAGGTAATTCGGACTGTGCCTCACGAAAACCCTCAGCCAAGTGCTTTTCACCCCACTGTGCATCTATCATCCTCTGTCTCAGAGTAGGGCCAACAGTTAAACTTGCCAAACTCACAGTAACCTCAACTGCAAGAAAGGCTATCTCAGCTCTTTCCATCTCCCATCTAAGTCTCAGTGAACAAGACTCAAAGGCGACAAGTGTGATGACTTCCGACTAAGTGCATCAGCAACTACGTTGGCCTTTCCTGGAAGATACTGTATGTAACAGTCATAATCTTTCACAAGTTCTATCCACCTCCTTTGTCTCATATTTAACTCTTTCTGGGTGAAAAAGTATTTGAGACTCTTATGATCGGTGAAAATCAGAATCTTTTCACCATACAAATAATGTCTCCAAATTTTCAAGGCATGTACTATCGCTGCTAGCTCCAAATCATGAGTCAGGTACTTTTTCTCATGCTCCTTTAACTGCCGAGAAGCATAAGCTATTACCTTCCCATGCTGCATCAAAACACATCCTAAACCCTTCTTGGATGCATCAGTATACACTGTCAAACCCCCAAACTCATAAGGTGATACTAAAATTGGGGCCGATACAAGTCGTCTTTTAAGCTCCTCAAAGCTATTTTCACACTCGTCTGTCCACACAAAATCAACCCCCTTTTTTGTCAAATGAGTCAAAGAGGATGCAATCTTGGAAAAATCTTGCACAAATCGTCTATAATAACCTGCAAGTCCAAGAAAGCTACGTATCTCAGCCACATTAGTAGGTCGGGGCCAACCACTAACAGCTTTCACCTTAGAAGGATCAACTGAAATCCCTCTACTAGATACTACATGCCCAAGAAAAGCCACTTCCTTGAACCAGAATTCACATTAAGAGAACTTCGCATACAACTTATGAGCCCTCAAAGTCGATAACACCTTCTCTAAATGTATGGCATGTAACTCCTCAGTCCTCGAATATACAAGAATATCATCAATAAACACTATCACAAAGGAGTCAATGAACCTCTTAAACACTGTATGCATCAGGTCCATAAAGACTTCAGGAGCATTAGTCAAGCGAAAAGATATGACAACAAACTCATAATGACCATATCGTGTCCTGAAGGCAGTCTTGGGAATATCCTCATCTCTAATTCTCAACTGATGATATCGCGATCGAAGATCTATCTTCGAAAAGACAGTAGCTCCCCTCAGCTGATCAACAAGTCCTCTATCCTGGGCAAAGGATACTTGTTTTTCCCTGTGACCCGGTTCAACTCCCTATAATCAATACATAATCTCATGGAGCCATCTTTCTTCCTTATAAACAATACCGGAGCTCCCCAAGGTGATACACTTGGGCGTATAAACCCCAAGTCTAAAAGTTCTTGCCACTGCCTTTTCAACTCTTTAAGTTCAGCTGGTGCCATACAATAAGGTGCCTTGGACAATGGAACGGTCCCAGGAATCACCTCTATCTGGAAGTCTAACTCCCTCACCGGTGGCAAACAAGGTAACTCATCAGGGAAGACATCAATGAAATCCCTCACAACAGGTACAGAATCTAAGGTAGTCACACTAACAGACGTGTCCACTACACTAGCTAAATAACCCCAAACACCGTCACTCAAAAGTGCTCTAGCCTGGAGCACCGAGATAACTGTAGGTGTCACCCTACCTCGGGTCCCATCAAATCTAAAATTAGTCCCACATGGACCAACGAAGTCTACCACTTTCTCACTACAACCGATGTTGGCGTGGTTGGCTGACAGCCAATCCATACCCAAAATAATATCAAAGTCAGACATCGGCATCACAATCAACATAGCATGCAGAAAGCAATCCATAATACACAAATCATCAGTATAAACAACTCTATCCATAATCACAGATTTTCTGAGCGGAGTAGTAACATGTAACTCATGTCCTAACGACTCAGAATCAAAGGCAGCAGACTCGACAAACTCAGCAAAAATAAATGAGTGACTAGCCCCTGAATCAAATAATACCAGAGCAGAGTGCCCTAATACCGATAACGTACCTGTAACAACAGTACCAGATGCCTCAGCATCCTCTCGAGTAGTGGCAAAGACACGTGCTTACTGTCGTGTCTGGGGCTGTGCTAAAACTACCGATGGTGCTCTCTGCTGCTAAGCAGGCCTAATCTGGCCTCTACGACCTGCCTGACCACGGCCCTGACCCTGTCCTCGACCTTGTCCATATCCAGAACTCTGACCCTGTCCTGAGCTCTAACCCTGACTCCCACGCTGCTGTGGTGTCTGTAATCTAGGACAAAATCGTCTAACATGTCCGGCCTGTCCACAATGGTAACACCTCTGCACATAACACTGACCTAAGTGGTACCCAGAACAATCAGGACAATAGGGCAAATAAGGGGCTCGATCACTAGACTGACCAGAATGGAACTAAGGTCCTGTCTGTCCCTTGCCCCTACCTGGAGCCTGTCTGTGTGACTGTGTCCATCGACCAGGGAGGTCGTCCACAGCCTTCCTCTTCCCAGAAGAGGTCTGAGCAACAATCTCATTGGCCTTTTTCTCAGAATCACCAATATCTAAGGCCAAAGCAGCAATCAGAGCATCAGATACGTGCACAGCCGTAAGGCTCGTACCTGCCCTCGTAGTTCTGCTCTCAAACCTACAATAAACCTTTTTCTCTTGCTTTCAGGATCAGTAACATGTTTTGTAGCAAATTTTGACAACCTGTCAAACTCTCTCTCATACTCCACAACAGATCTATCACCCTGTCTGAGTGTGAGAAACTGTATCTCTAACTGATCTCATGTATCCTCTGGATAGTATTTCTCATAGAACTTTTCCCTGAACATCTCCCAACTAACCTGCAACTCAGGGCTAAGAGTACGAAATAAACCCTTCCACCAGTACAAAGCATCATCTACTAAAGAATAGGTCCCACAGTGGACCTTCAAATGATCCGGACATTTAATGCATTCAAGTACCCTCTATACTCTGGTGATCCATCTCTCAGCAACTGCAGGATCAATAGATGTCTCATCAAACTCAGGAGTATTATACATGATATACCCTTTCAAAGTTTTCGCAGCATCAGTAATACCAGACTGGTCTACCACGGGAGTGGGTACTCTAACAGGTGGTATAACCCGATCAGTCTGTCCTCCGCCACCTCGTAACAGGTCTAAAAAGTACTCCTCTAAAATGGTGGCACTACGAGCCTGACTAGGTGTCTAATCAATTGGAGGCTCATCCTCCCGATAAACAAGTGGAGGGGGTGGCAATGTAACTGCCCTCGCCCGACCTCGCATCCCAGCCTGTACTCCGCTCCGACCTCTCATAGGTATCACTGACCTCGGAGGCATACTAAAATCACAATCAGAATAGCCTCACATGAGATAATGGAAAAGGAATGGCAATACTACAATTACACTTATCAAAAGAGAAGGTTCTAAGGATACCTAACACCGTTGACCTTGAACAATGATTGAACAAGAACAAAATCAAACCATGAAAACATGCGATGCATGTGGTCTACAGAACCAAGAAGGCTCTGATACCAACTGTAATGACCCGATTTTTCGTAAAATCCTTTAAAATAAATGCACAACGGAAAAACTTGATTTTACAGAAAAACGGCATGGGTTCGTTTAAAACTCGGATAAACCAAAGCCTGTTTACAACCCAATTTTCAGAAAAAGCAATAAACCTGGAATGCGCATTCCATAATATGATGAAAATGCTAAAGGAAGTTTAAAGTTCGAAAAACATATACAAATTATACAAACGCTCCATCGAGCTCAAAATTAACATAATAAAAGTGATGAAATGTTTAAGAGCATTCAAGAATGCTTCACCCAAAACCACATATGTCCTTGTCCATTCATCATCCTGATAGGTCACGCGGCGCCACCTCCTCTACCTCGTCCTCTACCATGAGTCTTACCTGAAAAATTGTAATTGTAGCAACATTAGCATAAAAATACTAGTGAGAGTAAAATGAAAGCAAGAATCTTATGAACAACATTCCATGTCAGAAATCGTGTCCAAAGGCCTAGATTTCACTTTTACTACGCAATCCACATTCCAAAGTCCACATATAATCAACATACATAATATACTTTCTAAAAGTAACGATATCAAGACTTAAAGTAAAAGTACCCGTTATTACTAAGTCTTACTATACAAATATAAGATTATGTAATTGCATTACTAACTATCTTTCATCGTATCATAATACCGTATGGACCGAAGTCGACATACCACGTGCCATATCACAAATCATCGCACCATGATACCGTATGTAGCGTATCACATACTATCATGTGCCATATCACATAACCTCGCACCATGATACCGTATGGAGCGTATCACATACTATCACGTGCCATATCACATAACCTCGCACCATGATACCGTATGGAGCGTATCAACATACTATCATGTAACGTCCCGTTACTTTTGGAGGTAAATTTTTTATTTTATTTTAAATAAAGTATTCAATTAGTTTAAACTTAGTAATTCGATTTTAGTAGTTATTTTCGTTCGAAAACCTTTTTAAAATTTTTAAACCTTTTACTACTTTAAATTAGTTTCGGTGACATTAATAATTATTAACGGGCCAATTAATAATTATTAATCACCTTTAGATTATTTTAAGACCATCGGGTTTCGTATTTTTAATCGAATCTTTTAAAAGGGATGTATACGTCCTTTTCCAATTTCTTAAAAAAATCACTATTCACCATCCTCATCCTTAAATAGTCAACTTGGTCAAGGAATTCATTTTCATCTTTCTCTTTTTCTTCCTTTGAGGCCGAGACACCCCCCTCCCTCTCTTTCTCTTGGCTTTTCTCCGTTGCTCTGTGGATCGCCGTAATCTTCTGCCCGTTGAAAAGCTCTCATCCCGAGGATCGATTCTAACCTAACAATCGAGGTTTTCGCTCATTTTCTCGAAACCTTAAGGTATGACAAACTTTCTAAAACTTGTTGTGAATAGTGTTTTAATGGAGGTTTTGAATTGAAATCTTCAAATTCACACCCCGAAGCTTGAAGATTTCAATCGAGGAAGTCGTTTTAGCAAGTTTTAAAAACTTCCCTAAACCCTAAAATAGTGTTTGAGTCGAAAACCCGTTCCGTGTTAATTTCTCTCACTTGACTAAGATTAGGGTGTTTGGTTTGCTATGATTTTACGTTTTACTTAATTATTCAGAAATCGATTATTATGTAAAACCCTAAAATATCGTGACCCACTGTTATCTCGACTTTCAAAGTGTCTTTTTAATCAACCCAAATCGTCTCAAAAGTGCATAAAAGACGAAAAACCGAACCCGAACCCTCTCTTCCTTGTTGGGCCGTGGGTCCCTTAGGGCTTAAATCCGGGGTTTTCATCGTTTTATGTGTTTAGATATCGTTTGCTCGATTTTTGGATAATTAATGGTTGTTAGTTGTATTTGTTATGTAGGTTTGTGATCGATTGTTTGACTTTGACTCCGGCACCTTGGATGCTTGGATTTCACATCTAAGGTGAGTTTAAAATGGAAGTTAGTAATTTTATGAATTATGTTTCATTACGTTATTGTATATCGAGGTTAAAAGGGGAACTAACTTCCGGAAGTTATACTTGGTTGGAGACTTTAACTTGGATGTGAGTGGAGTGATTTTGATGTATTTATGGTTTTGGAAGTAAAAGAGGATTTATGAGTGGTTTGGAAGTCTTGTAAGGTGATTTGGAGACTTTAGATGAAAGTGATTGACTAAGGAACTTTAAGTGATTCAGGAGTCAAAGTGGCTTAGAAATTACACTTGAGTATTGACTCGTGTAATTCAACCGGTTTATGTTCTTTAGTAGTTTAAGTGGAACTTTATCTAACTTACTAGGGAGCTTGATGGATTCTACATGATAGTATGTGATACGCTCCATACGGTATCATGGTGCGAGGTTATGAGATATGGCACATGGTAGTATGTGATACGCTCCATACGATATCATGGTGCGAGGTTATGTGATATGGCACATGGTAGTATGTGATACACTCCATACCGTATCATGGTGCGAGGTCATGAGATATGGCACATGGTAGTATGTGATACGCTCCATACGGTATCATGGGGCGAGGTTATGTGATATGGCACATGGTAGTATGTGATACGCTCCATATGGTATCATGGTGCGAGGTTATGAGATATGGCACATGATAGTAGTGATACGCTCCATACGGTATCATGGTGCGAGGTTATGTGAAATGGCACATGATAGTATGTTATACGCTCCATACAGTATCATGGTGCGAGGATATGTGATATGGCACATGATAGTATGTGATACGCTCCATACGGTATCATGGTGCGATGATTTGTGATATAGCACTATACACGCTGTGGTAAGGGTGGCATTCGAAGATTTGAGCATGTATGGATGTGTTATTATTGTTATCCTTATTATAGTACTATACACGCTGTGGTAAGGGTGGCATTCGAAGATTTGAGCGTGTATGGATGTGTTATTATTGTTATCATTACTATAGTACTACACATGCGGTGATATGGTTGGCAGTCGAAGATTTGAGCATGTGTGGTTGCGACTTTATTAGCACTTAGTATATCACATTCTTTTACTTGTATCTTGGTTTTAGTATTTCTTTTATGATGATAGAATGTTTTCGAGGAAATCCATAACTCCTAAGATTCGTTGAGCCACGAAGTTAAGAAAGTTTATTTTGTATGATGTTTATGTGTGAAATTGGATTGTGGAATGGGTAGTAAAAGTGAAATCTAGGCCTTTGGACACGATTTCTGACATGAAATGTTGTTCATAGGATTACTTGTTTTCATTTTACTCTCACTAGCTTTTTATGCTAATGTTGCTACAATTACAATTTTTCAGGTAAGACTCGCGGTAGAGGACGAGGTAGAGGAGGTGGCACCGCGTGACCGATCGAGATAGTGAATGGACAGGAACGCAGCTGATTTTGGAAGTAGCATCCTTGAATGCTCATTAACATTGCATCACTTTTTATTTTGTTACATTTTGAGCTCGATGGAGCGTTTGTATATATATTTTGAACTTTAAACTTTCTTTAGCATTTTCATCATATCATGGAAGGTGCATTCTAGTATTATTGCTTTTTCTGGAAAAACTGGTTTGTAAACAGGTTTTGGTTTATCCGAATTTTAAACGGACCCATGCCGTTTTTCTGTAAAATCTAGATTTCCTCTGCGCAATTGTTTTAATGGATTGTACGAAAAATCGGGTCGTTACATATCATGTGCCGTATCACATAGCCTCGCACCATGATACCGTATGGAACGTATCACATACTATCATGTGCCTTATCACATAACCTCGCACCATGATACCGTATGGAGCGTATCACATACTATAATGTGCCCTATCACATAACCTCGCACCATGATACCGTATGGAGCGTATCACATACTATAATGTGCCCTATCACATAACCTCGCACCATGGTACCGTATGGAGCGTATCAACATACTATCATGTGCCGTATCACATAACCTCGCACTATGATACCGTATGGAGCGTATCACATACTATCATGTGCCCTATCACAAGTGCCGTATAGGATCAATCAAGCTCCCTAGTAAGCTAGATAAAGTTCTAATAAACTACTAAAGAACATAAACCACTTGAATTACACGAGTCAATACTCAAGTGTAATTTCTAGCTACTTTGACTCCCAAATCACTTAAAGTTCCTTATTCATTCACTTTCATCTAAAGTCTCCAAATCATCTTACAAGACTTCCAAATCACTCATATTTCCTCTTTTACTTCCAAAACCATAAGTACACCAAAACCACTCCACTCACATCCGAGTTTAAGTCTCCAACCAAGTATAACTTCCGGAAGTTAGTTCCCCTCTTAACCTCGATGAACAATAACGTAATGAAACATAATCCATAAAATTTCTAACTCCCATTTTAAACTCACCTTAGATGTGAAATCCAAGCTTCCAAGGTGCCGGAGTCAAAGTCGCGCAATCGATCACAAACCTACATATCAAATACACCTAACAACCATTAATTATCCGAAAATCGAGCAAACGACCTCTAAATACATAAAACGATGAAAACCCCGGATTTAAACCCTAAGGGACCCACTGCCCAACAAGGAAGGGAGGGTTCGGGTTCGGTTTTCCGTCTTTTATGCACTTTTAGAGGTGATTTGGGTTGATCAAAGACACTTTAAAAGTCGAGATATCAATGGGTCACGATATTTTAAGGTTTTACATAATAATCGATTCCCGAAAAATTAAGTAAAACGTAAAATCATAGTAAACTAAACACCCTAATCTTAGTCAAGTGAGAGAAATTTACACGGGACGGGTTTTCAACTCAAATTTGATTTTAGGGTTTAGAGAAGTTTCTAAAATTGCGTAAAACAACTTCCTCGATTGAAATCTTCAAGCTTCGGTTTATGAATTTGAAGATTTCAATCTCAACCTCCATTAAAACACTATTCAAAGCTTGAATTTGAAAACTTTGCCATACCTTGAGGCTTGTAGAAAATTGATGAAAACCTCGATTGTTAGGTTAGAATCGATCCTCGGGATGAGAGCTTTTCAACGCAACTGAAATTACGTCGATCCACCGAGTAAATAAGAAAAGCCAAGAGGAGAGGGAGGAGGGGAGGGTGTTTCGGCCCAAGCAAGGAAGAAGAGAAAGTGAAAATGAATTTTCTTTGACCAAAGTTGACTATTTAATGAGAAAGAAAGTGAATAGTGATTTGTGATATTTTAAGAAATTGGAAAATGACGTATACGTCCCTTTTAAAAGATTCGATTAAAAATACGAGACCCGATGATCTTAAAATAATCTAAAGGTGATTAATAATTATTAATTGGCCCGTTAATAATTATTAATGTCACCGAAACTAAATTAAAGTAGTAAAAGGTTTAAAAAGGTTTTCGAATGAAATAACTACTAAAATCGAAATTACTAAGTTTAAACTAAGCTTAAATACTTTATTTTAAAAAAAAAATTTACCTCCAAAAGTAACGGGACGTTACAGTTTCATGAGGGAGAAGGAGGCAGATCTGGATGGTGGGCTTCAGTGGATCTAGTTCGGGGCGTGTAGATGGAAGGCCAGAGGTAGGGGATGGCGGTGAGATGAACAAAGATATCGGAAGCAAAATGAACAAAGATCCAAAGACAGGAAGAAAAAAATTCTTCAATATTTTGACTTTAATACAATGTTAGAGGTATTGAACTGAATTCTGAATTGTATATATTTGAGATAATTACAGATATTCTTATACAAGTTTGAGAGGATAAATATGGAAAGTCTAGCCTAATTTACAGCCTTAATTCAGCCCTGATTGAGAGCTTAATTGACAGACATGAAAAACTCATGAATATACAAATTATGTACGTTAACAAGTACATTGAAGAAAAAAAATAATAAATCACCTTAATTCACAAGTATAATTTCCAACCCGTTACGATAATCCACGAATTAAATTTCAAGCATTTCCTTTACTTACTTTATTCCAAAACTACCTATTGTAATTCCAATTCCCAACTTTATCTCAAAATCTCCATAACCTTTGATAGTTCCAAGAATTTCTTCTAAGCTATTTTGATTCAAAACTACTCAAAATATCTTAAACTCCCAAATTTCTTCTAAAACTTTCCATAATCTTTCAAGACTTCCAAAACGTTCTCAAACTTACTTTTTCACCCAAACTCACTAAATAGCTCCAAAGACACTGAAACTCACTTGCAAGTCTAAAGTCACGAACCAAATAGAATTTACTTGTGACGACCCGACTCTTTTAAATAATTTAAAATCAGATTGACAGCGGAAGACTTTAAATTTAATAAAAATTTGGCATGGATATGTTTAAAACTCAGACTATCCATAACCTGTTTACAATCTAAAATCAGAAATCTAAAACACAAGGAAACTCAAGTTCCTATTCAGGAGTTCAAAGAGGTTTATAATCATAAAAGTGAAATGAAAAGCTCTTAAGAGCTTATAACAAATTTACATCTCAAAGACCGAAAATAAAACAAAATAAGATAAGATAAGCCAAGCCCCGGGACTTTTAAATGACATCTAGTCCATCTCCACATCATCATCCTCTCGATCAAGCCGCACCAGCTCCTCTCTCATGACCCGAACACCTGAAAAAGTTTGTAATATCATGAGCTAAAAACAAAGCCCAGTGAGAATAAACAAAATAAAAAGTAAAGTTAGACTCCAAACCCGCATTCGGATTTGTGTCCAAGTAAACTCACATTCTCTTACCTTTCAACCACCAAAATGGTTTTACATCAACGTTTCACTTTTACTTACCAATTCTCCCAAAATAAATGAGGAAATACCTGTCAACCATTAGGAGGATATGTTTCATAACATATATTTATACAACATTTGTATCTCGTTATCTTTAATACCTTATACTATACATAAGGTTTACATCAAATTTTATTCTCCAATTTCGAGATCTTCCAATTAATTGAGAAACTAGTTCTCTTACATATATATCACGTAATAATTATACAAGGTTCAATACACTCTTTTATTCTCTCATTATCCAATTCAATTTCATTCCTTTTTCCTATAGCACTCGGCTATACATCAATTTCATTTCTTTTCTCTCTAGAAAAGTGTGTCTTACATAATCCATTTCTATAGTTCTCTAAACTCTAGAAAACTAACTTTCAACCATTACTTCATAAAACAATATAAAAGGAGTAAATAAACTTTGCATGAGCATAACATCTTAATTTTCCTTTTTCCGTGATATATTTCCATCGATAATATGCATGAAGGTAATGAAGACATCCCGTAGGATTCGCATTCACCTTTTATGCATGAATGAAGGTAATGTGGGCACTTCCCGTAGGATCCACATTCTCCCTTATGAATGAATGAAGGTAATGTGGGCACTTCCCGTAGGATCCACATTCTCCCTTCTTTTTCTCTTTCACTTTCTTTTCTTTTTTTCACTGAAGGTAATGTAAACTTCCCGTAGGATTTACATTCTCCCTTATTTTCTTTTTCACTTTCTTTTCTTTTTCACTGAAGGTAATGTAAACTTCCCGTAGGATTTACATTCTCCCTTCTTTTCTTTTCAAATCAATGATGCGAGATGTTATGGTGCAAGATGTTATGCGTATGCTTGCAAAAGTAAATATGAATGGAGCGTAAAGTAAAGGGTATAAAGTAAAGGACATAAAGTAAATGGATCATAGATGTCCTTTTGCATAAAGTAAATAAATAGGAATTTCAGAAGAACAATAAGTAAATTGAACTTCCGATACTTTAATAAAAGTGAGATCTCATCTTAAACAATAATCTTCACTTTCAAGGATTCAAAACTCCCAAATAAAATCCAAGGTTCTATTTTCAAGATCCTTTAACCATTCTATCTAAAAGTTTGGATCCTTTAACTTCCAATGATCCATTCTAATCTTCGAAATGATTCTAACTTAGAACTTTCAAAAGTTCAATGTTTCCCTCGAGAAACTCCAAAGTTTTCACTCAAAGAACTAGCTCCTAATCCTAAGGTCACTAGCTCACTTGTCTTTACTCTTAGATTCGAATCTTAATCTCAACTTCCGATCCTACAAACCGTTCAACTTATTCGGTTTCTAAATCTACTTTAAATCCTATTTATTTTCACTTTAGCCAAATTAGCTTCGCTCCAAATCTCCGATTTCCCAAGAATCAACAACCGAGCAAACAAACCTACAATTCATCAATTGCACAACATATTACAACTCATAACTAAGATGAGAACAAGTTTGAATTTTTGGATGAATAGTGATTTCGGATGAATAGTGTTTTTCGAAAATCCGAGCTCAAAATCGTCAAATTCCATGATAGAAATTCATGATTTCAACTTCAAAACTCATTTATAATAAAAAACGAACAAAACCATATAAAAAGTTTTGAAAACTTACTTTTTGGGACTTCCCTTAGAGAACGGAAAACTTCAAAAAGGTAGGTTGGATAGGTAGCCCTCGTCCCTACCAATCCAGCGCAACCGAAAACACGACGATCCATCGAGAAACGAAGAAAAACCAAAAACTCTCCAATGGAGAATGGCTCCACGGCAAGGAGAAGAAGAAAGGAAGAAGATGGGTCAACTTTGGACAATTTTGTGATTTTTAAAGAAGGTGAATAGTGATTTTAGATATTTTAAGAAATTGGAAAATGACGGTTACGTCCCTTAATGAATTTAACTCAAAAATCGAAACCCGAAGCTCTTAAATTAATCTAAAGGTGATTAATAATTATTTATTGGTGTAACGTCCCGTTACTTTTAGAGGTAAATTTTTTTTTTATTTATTAAAGCTTTTAAAGTTTAGTTTTAATTCAGTAACTTCTATTTTAGTAGCTATTTTCGTCCGAATTAGTTTTTAATCGTTTTAGTACTTTAATTATGTTTTGGTGATATTAATAATTATTAACGGGCCAATTAATAATTATTAATCACCTTTAGATTTATTTACAAGCTTCGGGTTTCGTTTTTAAAGCAAAAACAAAAGAGGGACGTGAGACGTCATTACCCGATTTCTTAAATATCTAAAAAATCACTATTCATCATCTTTAAATATCAACACTTAGCCAAAATAGAACAAAAATCTGCTCATTTTTCCCTCCTTGCTGCCGTGAGTGCCTAGACCAAAACCCTCCTTCCTTTTTTTTTTATTTTCTTTAATACTCGGCGGGTCGTATCGATTCTACTCCCGTTGGAAAGCCCTTGGCCCGTAGATCATTTCCAACCTACCGAACGTAATTTTCGCTCGTTTTATCGAGGCTTAAGGTATGTTAAAGTTTCTTATTTTTGTTGTGAATAGTGTTTTAATGGTGGATTTGAGTTGGGATCTTGAATTCGTTCACCTGGAGCTTGAAGGTTTCAATCGGGAAAGTCTTTATGGTCAATTTTAGAAACTTTCCCTAAACCCTAAAACCGGAGTTTGAGCCAGTAAACCCGTCCCTTGTGATTTTCCCTCTTTGGGCTTTGTTTAGGATGTTTAGTTTATTATGTTTTTGCTATTTTCTAATTGTTTCGGAAATGGTTTATTGCTCAAAACCCTAAATTGCGAATACCCATTAAGGTTACCAACCTCCAAAGTAACCGAAACCAAACCGAAATGTCTTTAAAGTGCTTAAAATCCGGAAAACAATTCTTTTTCTTCCTTTCCCTTGGGCCGTGGGCCTCTTGGCATAAGTTAGGGTTGTTTTGTCTTTTATTTTAGTATCGTGACGATCGTTCTTCGATTCGGTTAATTAATATACTTTAGGTGTATTTAATTATAGGTTTCGTGCATAGATCGTGATTCTTGGTCAACCGGAGTTTCGGAGTTGACTTCGTTTACAAGGTGAGTTTAAAATGAAAGTTAGTTGTTTTATGAATTAAGTTTCATTATGTTATTGTTTATCGAAGTTAAGCGAGATTTAGCTTCTTAGAAGTTAAGTTTGGTTAGAGACTTTAATTAGGAAGTTAGTGGAGGAAAGTTTGGATTTATGGTTAGTTCGATGATTAGAGAACATCGGAGAGGTTTGTAAGTATGGTAATGAGATTTGGAGATGTTAGAGGAAAGTGGAATGAGAGTTACTTGAGTGGTTGAAAGTTAGTGTAGCTAAAGTGATACACTTGAGTGTTAACTCGTGTAATCTAGATAGTTAGGCTTCGTAATAGCTTAGAAGGATACTTTGAGTTTAACTAACTTTTAGGAAGCTTAACAGTTTGTAAAGTGGCACATGATAGTATGTTGATTCGATTCCATACGTATCATGTTGTGAAATGGTGAAATTCCTGATACCTATGGTGAAATTCCTGATACCTATGGTGAAATTCCTGATACCTGAAATGGTGAAAGTCCTGATACCTATGGTGAAATTCCTGATACCTGAAATGGTGAAAGTCCTGATACTTATGGTGAAATTCCTGATACCTATGGTGAAATTCCTGATATCCGATGATTGAGATATGGTACATGGTAGTACGTGGATTCGGATCCGTACGTACCATGGTATTATGATCTATAATACGGCACATGATAGTATGTTGATTCGGTTCCATACGTATCATGGTGCGATGGTTGTGTTATGGTACGTGGTATGTTGATTTCGATCCATACAATAGCACGATACGATGAACTTGTTGGGTAATAAGGATAGTTAATGTTATTTTTACCGATTCTTAGAAACGTGTAGTGAGACTTAGTTGTGAATGTTAATTTCACTTTAAGTCTTTATCTTCTATCTCATGTTATTGCTTGACATGTATGGGTGGCATTCTACTATCGATTGATTGTATGGAAATTTGGAAGTGTGGATGTGAGTAGTATTGGCATTATAGGCCTTTGGACACGATTTCGGTTATGAGATTTTGTTCATAGGATTACTTGCTTTCGTTTTACTCTCACTAGCATGTTATGCTAATGGTGCTACACTTAAAATTTTCAGGTAAACCTCGAGTTAAGAAGCGTGGTAGAGGAGGTGGAGCCGCGTGACTGATCGAGAGGGTGTATGGACAATACTAAAAAACTCATTTTGTTTAGCATTCATTGAAATGCTTGTAATTATTCCATCTTTACATAACTTGTGTCTTTTTGAGCCCGAAAGGGTATTTGTGTAAAATATGTCTATGTTTTATGGTCTAAATGTCTTTTGGAATGCGAAATTCCCGATTTATCGCTTTTTTCTGGAATTTGGGTTGTAAACAGGTTTTGATTATTCGATTTTTAAACGAACCCATGCCGTTTTTCTTTAGAAATCGAGTCTTCCGTTGTGCATTTGAATTTAAAGAATTTAACGGGTTCGGGTCGTTACAATTGGCCTATTAATAATTATTAATGTCACCGAAGCGAATTTAAAGTATTAAAACGATTAAAAAGAATTTCGGGCGAAATTAACTACTAAATTCTAAATGAAAAAAATAATAATAATTAAACTAAACACTTAAATTGAAATAAATAAATAAATAATAACATTAAATAAAATAAAAAAATAAAAAAAAATTCACTTCAAAATTAACAGGACGTTACATTACTCCTAGGACATTGTTTTGTCACTTAACCTCGATCAACAAAATCGTAATGAAACTTAATTCATAAAATTACTAACTCCCTTTTTAAACTCACCTTAGATTTGAAATTGATCTTCCAAAGTGCCGAACGAATTACCTCTCGTAATACCTACAATAATACCAGTCGAATAAAATTGATAAACCAAAACTAAAATGAGAAAAATGATTTTCGGATGAATAGTGATTTTCAAGTGAATAGTATTTTCGGGTGAATTGTGTTTTCAGGTGAATAGTGTTTTTCGAAAATCCGAGCTCAAAATCGTCAAATTTCTTGATGGAAATACATGATTTCAACTTCAAAACTCATTTAGAAACAAAAATAAACAAAATCATATAAAAAGTTTTGAAAACACACTTTTTAGGGCTTCCCATAAAGAACGAGAAGCGTCACAAGGCTAGGATGAAAAGAAAGCCCACGTCCCGAGCAATCCAATGTAATTGAAATTATCGAAATCGTTCGAGAATTGACAAAGACCCAAGGTTTTCTCTCTTCTCCAATGGAGCTCACACATATGAAGAATAAAAAAAGATGAGATGAAATGCGACTTTTGGCTTTTTAGAGAATTTAAAGAGAAAATGAATAGTAAAAAGATATTTTAAGAAATCAGAAAATGACGGATACGTCATTCAAAGTGATTTAGCTTATAAAACGAAACCTGAAGTACTTAAACTAGTCAAATGGTGATTAATAATTATTAATTGGCCCGTTAATAATTATTAATACGACCAAAACTAATTTAAGCTAATAAAACGATTAAAAAGGTTTTCGAACGAAATTAGCTACTAAATTATAAATTACTTATTCTAAAATTAAACTAAATACTTTGATTAAAATAAATAAATAAAATATTAAATAAAAAAAATTCACTAAAAAAATAACAGGAAGTTACAGTAGTGGTCGATTCGGAGCGATTTTGTGTGGTGTTTATCGAATGAGCTAATCACATAATAAAGCATTTGAATCGATTAGGATATCGACAAAAGAGGTAACTCATATTCATCTTTGAATCAAATTGAGAATTAGGGCTCAAATTGAGGCCGAAATATTTTGTTTTCTATGTTTTTATCATCAATTTAGATGATTCAGATGAGGTTATACTAATTTTTGTGATCCTCAATTTTCAATTTCATGTTATGTATGATTGAAGTATTTGACCTCTACTTTAACCACGAGTTACTAAATTACTTGATGTTTGTAATGAACTGGATGTCTCAATGTCATTTACTTTGAAATATATCATTCACATTTATCTACAATCCTCTCCCTTAACTAATCAAATGTTTTTTTATTGCTTGATCTAATTGAATTGTTTTAGTGTTTGAAACTTTTTGTGGCTGTTCAGTTTGCACAAAGAATCTTATAATTTTGAGCATAATATACCAGGTTACTGTTAAACATTAATTTTGAGCATAATATACCAGGTAAATTTTGCTATCCATGAGTTGTTCTTTCATGTTAAAACCCTATTTTTTAATTTTTTTTTTCTTATTAGTTGCCTTGTGTGTGATTCTGTTTTTACAGATTGGGAAATCTCTTGGATGTCGTTCAGATCCTAACTGATTTGAACCTTTCCATCAAGAAAGCTTATGTCTCTTCTGATGGAAGGTGATTCATGGATGGTAAGAAAAAAATGAAGAATGAGATTTATCTTTTCCTACCTATCTTTTTTAAGTGTTTTCTAGATCCCGATGGTTGATTTTCTTGTTTACATTGCAGTATTTCAAGTAACTGATCAGAATGGCTACAAATTGACTAATGAGAGAGTTATTACCTATTTGGAGCAGGTAATTTCAATGTTTATTCTTTCAAATTCTAATTGAATTTTGAATTTTAAATCATATACACTTTTGATGGAAACTCATGTTTTTGGGTGTGTCATTGGCTGTCACTTGGTAAAATTTACTATCGGAGGAGTGAAGGATTTAATGGCCTAATAAATTTGGAGCTCACTGGGACTGATCGTGTCGGTCTTCTTTCGGATGTGTTTGTTGTTCTTGCTAATCTACAATGTGATGTCGTAAAGGCTAAAGTTTGGAATTACAATGCGTATGGATTAAGTACAGATACCTAAAGACTTCTCAAGTGATTTTATATATGTATCAACTTGTTTGTTCTATTTCTATAATTGAATTTTAATATTTTGAACTTGTAATTGCATTTACCATTGTTCTATTTCTATAACCCTAAAATTACTGTCGAGCAAATTTACTATTCACAAATCAAAGACTTGACTAAAAGCTATTTTTGATGTGGCTGAGAACTTGATAGAATGATTATTACTATTTAGTTTTGTAATACAACTCACCTGACCCATTCCTTACATTTTTAAGATCTTAATTTATTACTTTACATTGTTTATGAATGTTTTTTAGTCAAGTATTATGTTACGATATATGAGTAGATTATCCGACTTTCATCTAGGATAAATAAACTTAAGTTATTTGATGGCTGGTTTAGTTTTTAATATGTTATTGTATATTAATTCTTTTGTATTAGAATTTAAAGAAGTTTCCACTTCACAATTGTATGGGATTGATGATTTTAATATGCTAATATGTTACTGATTATTTGGCTTGCCTACCATTTTTTTACATTAGGATAAGCTCTTAATATTTATCATGGATGACATGTCAAAGTTAATTGGTGGCTGACTATTGATTTCTTAGTTATTCTCGCTTTTGATCTGTGAATTTGTGAAGATCATTTTCAGTTTATTTATGCTCTTTTTTAAGTTAGATTTATAAATTTTCTCTGAAATATTGACAATTCTACTTTTTTTTTTCAAGTCATAAATAACAGATTTGGATCTATTTTCTTTTTATCTGCTCTATTGGTTATGGAGCCGGTGTTACTCGTGAATTGTTTGGATCTTCGATTAGTGTTTGTGAGCTTGAACGTCAACTTGCTGAATCTTAATGTAACGTCCCGTTATTTTGTGATAAAAAAAATTTTATTTATTTTATTTTAATTTAAGTAATTAAAGTTTATCTATTTATCGGTAATTTAGAATTTGCAGTTTATTTCGGTTTTAATCTTTTAATTGACATTTTTCGTTTATTTTCGTTTTAATGGTATTAATAATTATTAACGGACAATTAATAATTATTAATCACCTTTAGATTTATTTAAGAGCATCGGGTTTCGTTTTATAAGTCAAAAGTCATAAAAGGACGCAACCGTCATTTCCAATTTCTCAAAATATCTAAAATTACTATACACTTCTTCTTTAAATATCAAAGTTGACTTAAGTTGACCAAGCATTCATTTTTTTTTCTTCCTCCTTCTTCTCCAAGCCATGGGCATCAATGGGGGATTGGGCGAGTTTTTATTTTCTTCGTTTCTCATTCGTTTCTCGATGGATCAGCTTGATTTCGGTTGCGTTGGATTGGTAGGGACGAGGGCTACCTATCCAACCTACCTTTTCAGAGTTTCCCGTTCTCTAAGGGAAGTCCCAAAAAGTAAGTTTTCAAAACTTTTTAGTTGGTTTTGTTCGTTTTTTATTATAAATGAATTTTGAAGTTGAAATCATGAATTTCTATCAAGGAATTTGACGATTTTGAGCCCGGATTTTCGAAAAACACTATTCACCCGAAATCACTATTCATCCGAATTTACTATTCATCCAAAAATTCAAACTTGTTCTCATATTAGATCTGAGTTGTTTTATGTTGTGCAATTGGTGAATTGTAGGCTCGTTTACTCGGTTGTTGATTCGTGCTTCGGAGACTTGGAGCAAAACTTTTGGTTAAGGTGAGAATAGTTAGGATTTAAAGTTTTTATAGAAAGCAAATGAGTGTGAAGGTTTATAGAGTTTGAAACTAAGACTAGAATCCGAATCTAAGATTAGAGGGATGTGAGATAGTGCCTTAGGATTTTAAGTTAATCCTTTAGGCGAGAAACTTAGGATTTCTCGTTGAAAGCCTCGAATCTTAGAAGATTCTAAGTTAGATTAGTTTCGAAGCTAAGATTGGATCATTGGAAGTTAGAAGATCCAAGCTTGTTTTTAGAATGGTTAATAGATTAATTGTTCGAGTTATGATTCTACTTTTATTATTTGATACCGGAGTTCGATCGACATATCGTTCGTCCGAGATTACTATCTATTTACTTTATGCCTTTACTTTATGCCTTCTACTTTATGTCTTTTACTTATGTCCTTTACTTTATGTCTTTACTTTTTGCTTCTTTACTTTATGTATGTTTCGGTTACTTTATCATTTACATTTACTTATTTACTTTTGCAAGCATATGCAAGCATAACCATAACATTTTGCATCATAACATCTTGCACCGTATCATCTTGCATCATTGAAATGGAGGAAAAGGGAGGAGAAACAAAATAAAAGGTGAATGTGGATCCGACGGGAGTCCCCATTACCTTCATGCATAAAAGGTGAATGTGGATCCGACGGGAGTCTCCATTACCTTCATGCATATCATTGATGGAAATGAAAAGTGAGAAAGAAAGGAAGGGGAGAATGTTGGACCCTACGGGGAATGTCCGCATCACCTTCAGAGAAAAAGAAACGAAAGAGAAAAAGAAAAGAAAGTGAAAAAGAAAAGAAAGGAAGGAAGAATGATGAACCCTACGAGGAGTTCACATCACCTTCATAGAAAAGAAAAGAGAAAGTGAGAAAGAAAAGGAAGGAGAACGATGGATCCTACGGGATAGACCACGTTACCTTCTTCATGCATAAGGTTGAATGTGAATCCTACGGGAGTTTGCATTACCTTCATTTTAATTATTGTTGGAATTATATTATTGAGAATGAATTGTAGATTTCATTACGGAAAGTAAGAAAATAAGGAAAAATCGAGATGTTTTATGTTTATGCAAAGTTTACTTATTTCTTTTATTTATGTTGTAATAAGTAATGGATGAGTATTGACTACGAGTGTTAGTAATATCATCCTTTGGAAAGTTTAGAATGAATTACCTAAAGTTTAGAGAACTTTAGGAGTAAATTGTGTCAGATTAATTGGACACAAATCGAAATGCGAGTTTGAGGTCTATCTTTACTTTTTATGCTTATTATTCTCACTGGGCTTAGTTTGTTAGCTCATGATATTACAAAAATTTCAGGTAATGCCTTGGCCAGAGGTCGAGGGAGAGGAGATGGTGTTGCGTGATCGAGGGATGTTGACCTCGAGATGGACTCGGTTATTGTAAAGTTTATGTATTTACTTTTGAGAACTTTAAAGACTTTGAAGATTTTGTATTGTATTTAGCTCATAAGAGCTTTTGATGTGGTTTTTATGATATTACATCTTTGAACTCCTGATTTGGGACTTAATGTTCCATGTGATTTTATTAGATTTGAAAATTAGGATGTAAACAGGTTTTTGGCATGCCAATTTTCAAACAAAACCACGCAAATTTTCTTAAAATAAAAGACTTCCGCTGTTTTCTCTGATTTAATTTATTTAAAAGTGACGGGTCGTCACACTTAACATTGTCTTCAAGAATCTGAAAAAAAAAAAAAGAAAAGTTGAGGTACACACATTGAAAAAACAGATGACTGAAACTAGAAAATCGTTTGGAAAGTAGATTTCAATCAACGATGGATGAGATGATGAAGAAAATATCTTACACTATGTTATATGATGAAGTTCATCGATCTGTTCTTTACATAATGCAAACAAATTGATTTACTATTTGTTATTCGTTTATTGCTTTTGAATGAACTGATTTTATGGAACTTGCAAGTTATCCATTTTGTCATTTATTACTTATTAGGATATTAGGACGCAATTTGAAATGTAGGTCTTGAGATTGAAATATTTTGGACTGGGATTTGTTTTTTCTTAGTTTGTTTAATTCTTTATTTGTGACGGCCCGACACTTTTAAATAATTTAAATTAGAAAAACACAGCGGAAGTCTTTATATTTTAAGAAAATTGGCGTGGTTATGTTTGAAAATTGGCTAGCCAAAACCTGTTTACATCTTAATTTCAAAATAAAAAAAAAACACAAGGAACTTCAAGTTCCTAATCAGGAGTTCAAAAGACTTATAGTCATAAAAGTAAAGACAACAAGCTCTTATGAGCCATTTACAAATATACAAATCCAAAATATGTGTAAAATTCACAAAACATAGTCCATGGACTTTAAATCAACCTAGTCCATCTCGAGGTCATCATCCCTCGATCACGCAGCACCATCTCCTCTCCCACGACCTCTAGCCATGGCATTACCTGAAATTTTTGTAATATCATGAGCTAACAACTTAAGCCTAGTGAGAATGATAAGAATAAAAAGTAAAGTTAGACCTCAAACCCGTATTCCGATTTGTATCCAATTAATCTGACACAATCAATCCTAAAGTTCTCCAAACTCTAAGTAATTTCATTCTATAATCTCCAAAAGATGATATTACTAACACACGTAGTCTAACTCTCATCCATTAACTTGTTATAACATAAATAAGAAAAGTAATTAAAATTTGCATAAAAATAGCATCTCGATTCTCTATCCATGTAACGCCCCGTCACGAGAAAGTTACAAAATGAATATTATTTTTTTAAAATAATATTAATCTGGCTTAATCGATTAATTAGAGCAGAAATACCTTGTTATTTTAAAAGGGTATTATGGTAACTTTTCCCGAAAAATCTCGAAATTTGAACCTTGTGATTTGAAAAATATTATGACATAAAATTGATCGTCTCGATGTCACGATTCCAAGGCAACTGACGGTTCGTTGTTCTGAGACCCGGTGATCGATTTATAGACGTTTTAAGGTGAGTGGCAATTTCGTAAATATGCCAACTCGTGAATTTTAACCTAGGATGACTTCCCTTTTGGCTTTATCATATTTTAGACTCTCATTCTTGCCTCCATGGCCGCTGCCCCCTTGAGAAGACCCGTGTTCCGATTTGTTCGTCGTTTCTTCATCGATTCAAGGATCGATCTCGTATTTAGAGTGTTTGGAATATCCTTATTTTATCAAAAGGTAAACCTTCTTGTTCTTTTGAATTTCCCAAGTTGCCGCCGCCTTAGGCTTTTGAAATCGATGTTCGGTTCGTCAAATTTTATTGTTAGGTGTTCGATTTGATCGTGGTGAGTCGTTAGGTGAAGATTGGAGATTGATCTCGTGATTTCCTATCGTTGGGTGAGTGTTTCGAACCGATTATTAATCTTTTTAAATTCTGGAAATTGGTGTTAATTATGAAATTATGATGTTCTTGAACCTTGCCCAAACACTCATTCCATATTGTCTTTTGTCACTTAATTCTTCGCCTAAAACTTAATCGGTGTTGATCCCCTTTGCCTAAAACCAAAACCCATCAATACCGATCACCCGGAACTTGAAACCGAGACCAAACCGTGACCCAAAGGCCACGGTTCAGCCATGGCAAAAGACAGCAGCGCCGTAGCTGCTGTCTCCTTCAAACAGTGACCATTCGTCGTTTGCCTTTTTCCCGATCTTAGAGCCATTGAACCCCAATCTTTTTAACACCTCTTGGTACTGTTTTAGCATGAAAATTTAATGTTTAGGACCCTTGTTTCAGGTCTGATTGGTGGTGGAAACTAGCTGGGAAATTGGAAATTTAGCAAAGACAAGGTGAGTTAACGGTTTAGTCAACGGTGGAGTTTTAGAGAAATCTAAGGCTCTTACCGTAGTTTATTCATTTCATTATATTTAATCATGATATTCTGAAACGTTTGGATGAATTTGGACCATCGAAGATATCGTTTTAAATTTGGGAGAATTAGATTTTCGGTTAAAGCTAAAATAGTCAATTTTCGGTAAAAGTGAGTTTTCTTTACATTGAATTGATTTTGTTTGAGATGAATGATAATCCTGGAAATTATGGAGTTTTAAGATGAGTTTTGATATTGGAATCATAAGAAAAATCTATTGGAATAATTTATTTTTCGGTTAGAACTAGTTTAGGCGTTTTTGGTGAGTTTTTGGAGTTTTTCATTTCTACTTGGTTCTGATTGATTTGGGAGTTAATTCTGGGATATTATGGAGTATTTTATGGTGATTTGGCATGAGTTTTGAGTTGAGAATAATTAGGATTGAATTATTAGTTTTGACCGTTTTCGGCAGTTTTATCGTAATGATGTATTGTGCATGCTTTAATTAGAACCTTTGAGCTACTGTATTTTAATTGTGTTTGCTGATTGTGAATGAATATTATCAAGAGGATAATGTAAAGAGATTGTGGAATGATGGCTTGACAGGTGTGTTAAACTAGTATGAGGCTACGAGCTCATACTTAGTAAAATATATAGTTATGAGAGTGAGCTCATACCAGCTAATGGACGTTGCTCGTATGAACGATCCATTAGGGGATTAGTTATGGTTACGACTGTAACTAAGTGCCTAAGAAAGGTTTGTAGTCCCGAGAGACCGCCTTCTTAGTGGGGAGTATGAATGATTGATTGATTATGTTTGTTTGTTAAATTATTTGCTTGTTAAAATAGAGTTACCCAGTTATCCGGAATGTTAAGTATTGGTGTTGGGATATTGTGAATGAAAACCTTGGGTATGAAACTAGTGAGAGTTGTCTACCCATGTAAAGTAAGTTTTATTGAGAAACCTTGAATATGGAGCTAGTTAGAGTTGCCTATTCATGTATGAGAATGATATTATGAAAAATGTGGATATTTACAATGGTTATGAGAATGGAAAGATTGGTGATCTAAGTGAGATTGGTGGTTAAACGTATTGAATATGGAATCAGTGAGAATTGCCTATTCATGTAAGCGAGTGAGACTTTTAGTTTTAAGTGATTTTGTGCCTTAGAGGTTATTGGAGAGTGTTTGAGTGCTTGGGACTCGGTTTGAATTGTTAGAGACTATCTAAGACTTCATCTTTGATTAAGTCGTTTTCTTACTGGCTTTAGCCTCACAGTGCTATCTGTTGTTTTTTTTTCAGGTAACACTGGACCGAGAGGTGGCGGTTGATGAAGTGGAAGAGATGAGGGTTCATGTCATATCGGCGCCGGTTTTATTTATTCATTAATATTTATGAATAATATACATATTTTACTTGGGCTTTTATTTGGTCATCGGAACTTTATTTTATGATTTTGAGTTGTCGAATTTGAGGTTATGTTTTTGGATTACTGTTTTGTTTTCAAAGTTTGAACTCCGGAGTTTATGTTTTGATTTAAGCATTTATTGATTTGATAGTTTGCATGTTTTCAATAAAGATCATTTATTGAGTCTTCCGCTGTTTTAAATACGTTTGTTTTATACTCTGAAAAGTCGGGTCTTTACAGTTGGTATTAGAGCCTCTTGGTTCTGAAGACCGTATACACTTTTCTTTTGACATGAACCTCATCTTCACACTCATCGGCGCCAGGTATCTCAAGTATTAGTCTCTAAATTCATTCCTTGTCCAAGTAGTATGATAATTATTTGCTTGACACTTAAACTGATCAAGTCTCGATATTGATAGTTGATTGTTGTTACAAAATGCCTGTTGTAGTTATTTTTGGTAGAGGAAGAGGTTGTGGTAGAGGCCAAGGTAGGGGAGGGTGCGGCCGAGGTCGTGGTGCCAACCCCGAGTACCAAAGTGACGTCGAGTCGTCGAATGAAGTTAATTCTTATGCTACTGCTAATGTGGAGAGAGATGATGGATTTATGAATCCAGCTGGAATAGAGGAACAGAGGAATGTTCCATTAGCTCCCCAGGTACCACCAATTGTTCAGGGCGAGTTTGTGCCCCAGCCTGAGTTACATGAGATGCGTAGAGCATTAACTAGAGTTGGGGGAGTGACTAAGGAGACTAGAATGTTGAAAGTGTATAATATATACACTTTGTTGGAGTTTAATGGAAGTTTTATTGAACCGAGAAGGTTTATTTGATGTATTACTGGAGTTTAGAGAACTCGCGAGTTATAAATTTCTCAAATACATTGAAGGTTAATTTTGGAAACTTTTTCTTTCTACGGTGTTACACATTAGTGGTGTTTGAGAATTTGAAAGTTGAGCTTCGAGTGAGTATGAGCCAATGATTATTACGAATGAAGAATCGTGTGGGGTTTAAATATAAGATTGTGGAAGTAGACCCGATACTTTTTAAGCTATTTATGAGGTAGTTGTTTGTTTCAGTAGTTGTTTGTTTTAGTGGTTGTACCACTAGTTTTATTGACATGGGCAAAGTATTATGAGATAAGTTGTACAACAAGTTGGAAAGTAGCCATAAACTTATAATTATGATAAAGAAGGAAATATAATTGGAGGGGTGAAATAAACCTACTCCTAGAGAGATTAATCGTAACTCTACCAATCTTGTGGCAGAACGAATTGGGTGACTCGAGTTGAGAAAGAACATGAGATCCATTGTATAGATAGAATGAAAGTCTAATGAGAGGTCTACTAAAAAAAAGTTTGGCGACATCATTTAATGATTAAAGTTTATCACTAGAGATAATTAGATCCTTTTGTTTCATAGAGATGAGAAAGGTTAAAAGTGAAACTCTTTGACAATTATTATTGCAAAGAATCTTATTGCAAGCTGGAGAATGAGCTCTAAATTTGAGACATGATGACATGATACAAGTATATTATAAAGTAATAGATATTCTCTAAGAGATTGATCTTTTGATCATGAATTTATGATAAAAGTTTGATTGTTGCATGGTTGCTTAAGTAGTTGCTTGGAACACGTGATTAACGTTATGTGCTAGCGGGGTGTTTAATTGAAAGAGTATGGGCACTCAATAGAGAAATTAAGAACTTTTCGTGAGGGGTCTCGATAAGAACAATGAATGAATGTATTATTGATCATCGGCCTAATCTTGTAGCTATTACACGATGAGTGTATTGATGTGAGTTGGAATGTATGAGATCAAGTTATCAAAAAAAAAAAAATCACCCATTGGGAAAATGTATTGGTTAACTAAACAATAGTGTTGAGTGTTCGTTTCTACTCGAGGAGTGGAGGGAATGTTGTCGGATCAAGGTATTGGTGACTTTTATGAGGTGATGTGAAAGTTCGGTAAATTGTAAAACACCTGGAGTTTGACCATCAAAATTGGAATTGCGAGTTTCGAGAAACTCGAAAGGCATGGCTTGGATGTAATGATTCTTTAGGATATAGGTGAATCCACTGTTTGAACTCAAAAGGACAACGTTAAGAGAATAAGGTGCTCGGGAGACACTTGTTTTGTTTTACAAAGAAATAAAAGATTTAAGGAGTTATGATTGACAAGAGAGTTGAAGGAAGTGACCTACGAAGAAGAGTACATATCTTTTAGCATGGGCTAATGTTTGGTTAATTTAAGGGTCAATGATATGATAGAACTTGGTCATTGAATCAACCAAGTGTTTGAAGATGGATATTTAGAGGGACCCATCTTATAATTAGAAACTTATCGAAAAACACTAGACGGTTAATGAGTAGAATGAGAATCTTCAAGATTCATGAGATAGGTTGAGAAGGATACAATATTGTCACGTACTTTATATATTATTCTAAAATGGTTGAGTGGACAAATGGATATTGTTAGTGGTTATAAAGGACGATAGAGGTTATTATTGAGTTCGAGATAGTGGTCGATGGATCTACCATGTTGATTCACTTTTTATCAGATGAGTGTAATAGTGGACTTTTGAGTGGGAACAAAAGTTTAGATGTAATGGAGGAAGCTTTAAGAGGTGAATGAAGTAACTTGACATTGGTCCTCTGCTCGATTACATAGCAGACCTGTAGGTTTCAATTTTCGACCTTCTTTATTCTGATTGTAGCTTCTCACATAACAGACCAAGCAAAAATCATATAGCAGATCTGTTTTTTTTGTAGAACCACCTTACTTTCCCCCTTTGATTTTTAAGGGAATTCAATTTTCCCTTGAAATCAAACACAGAGCAACGAGCAGGCACAACTAAATCCCAATTTTTGATCCAGAGAAGAAGCGAGTGAATCGAAGGGATGATTCGATTTGGCTGTTCCCGCGATTTTTCACAAAAAGCTTCGATCAGACTCTTCGATTTGGGCAGAGAGAAGAGGCATGGGTTGGTTCTTCATCTCGTGTAGCTTAATTTCACCTTCCACGTCCCGATGCAAGAGAGGGAGCTTCGAGATCACTCTTTTTCTCCAACTGAACTTCGGCTTGGTCTTCAATGGCCGTATGCGAGAGGTAGGAGAGATCGAGGGGTTTCTAAGTTCTTGGTTCTCAACTTCAAGCTTCATATCAATTCTCCACTCTAGTTTTCAGATCAATGGCTGCCGAAGAGAAAGAGAGAGAATTGAGATGCTGAGTTGGGATTCTTCATTCTCAGCAATGTGTCGGCTTCTCGTTTAAGAGAGAGAGATATGGGTGACGCTTCAGCTTCTTCCTCAACTTCTCTTGGCCATTAATGGCTGCTGGGAGAAGAAACAGAAATTGATTTCTCCTCCTTCGAAGAGAGAAAACGTCTGACGCCTTGGTTCTTGGTAGTCGGTGGCGTGGAGGGGAGAAACTTCCATCTTATTTTTTAAGTTGATGCTCGGATCTTCGAAATGAAAGGTGTAGGGCTTAGAATTCTAAGACTTATTCTTGAAGATTTTGAGCTTGAATGAGGCCAAAAGCTTCAGATTCGGCTTCCATGGCAGTAGATTTGAGCTTGTAGGGTTCTAGAGAAGATAGAAAACTAAGGAAGTAATGCCTCTGCTACGTATTTTCTTTTTTTTATAACCACGACCCGACTACCCAACTACCCGGATCCGAACCCGGCCGCGACCTGCGTTTCTCTTGGCTCTCTTTGGGCGTGGAGTAGCTGTGGCCCAGTCCCTTCTTTTGGGCTGGGCTACTTAAATTCCCTCCCCCTTTTGCTTTATATATATATATATTTTTTTTTTTTTTTTTTTTTTTTTTTTATTTTATTTATCATCATTATTATTACTTTTTTATTATTTTTTTTTAAACTAACAGCCCTTCGTTGGGCCTGTGCTGGTGAGGCCCAGCCCCTCCATGTGGGCTGGGCTGTTTCAGAATTTTTTTTTTTTTTTAGCTCTGCAGTTTGGGTAGAATTAGAATTTTTTCTCAATTCTTTTACGAGGTGGGAGTCCTACACTTTCAAGTAGACTTATAATTTTTCTTAATTCTTCTACGAGGTACGGCTCGTGCGAGCCCTACCTTCCCAAATAGACTTAAATATTTTTTTTGAATTGCATTGCATAGCATAGCTAACTTTACTCAGAAATTAACCGAACTAATTTCGATTTCGCAGGGCCACGCGCTTTCCAACTTTGAGTAGAGGTAGTAAGTTTAATTTTCACTCTTGACTCGAGGTATTGAATTTAATTTCCACTACGCCCTTAGAAAATTTTGACAATTTTTTTTTTTTAATTTCTTCTACGAGCCCAGCACTCTTGGTGGACTTAAATTTTTTTCTCATTTTAAATTCTTCTACCAGGTGCGGCACGTGCGAGCCCTGCACTTCCTAGTAGACTTAGAATTTTTTACTCATTTTAAATTCTTCTACCAGGTGCGGCTCGTCCGAGCCTTGCACTCCGTAGTAGACTTAGAATTTTTCTAATTTTAAATTCTCCTACCAGTGTGGCTTGTGCAGCCCCGCACTTCCTAGTAGACTTAGAATTTTTTCTAATTTTAAATTCTCCTACCAGGTGTGGCTTGTGCGAGCCCTGCACTTCCTAGTAGACTTAGAATTTTTTCTAATTTTAAATTCTCCTACCAGGTGTGGCTTGTGCGAGCCTTGCACTTCCTAGTAAACTTAGAATTCTTTCTCAATTATTCTACGAGGCACGGCTCGTGCGAGCCCTATACTCCCAAGTAGACTTAGAATTTTTTGTCGTTTTGAATTCTTCTACGAGGTGCGGCTCAAGCGAACCCTGCACTCTCTAGTAGACTTAGAATTTTTCTCATCTTAAATTCCTCTACCAGGTGCGGCTCGTGCGAGCCCTGCACTCTCTAGTAGACTTAGAATTTTTCTCATTTTAAATTCTTCTACCATGTGCGGCTCGTGCGAGCCCTGCACTCCCTAGTAGACTTCGAATTTTTCTCATTTTAAATTCTTCTACCAGGTGCGGCTCGTGCGAGCCCTACACTCCCTAGTAGACTTAGAATTTTTATGAGTTTAGAATCTTGTTTCCAAATGTGGTTATTTAGGTGTGACTATGCACCCCTGCACTTTGAATGAACTAAAATATCGTCTTCTTAAGTTTTCCATTCGCCGATTTTATTGAACATTCAAACACGTCGGATTGTAGTAGAGTAGTAAATTATATGTTCATATAGCTAACCCCCCACTCAAGCGGAGCTTCGAACCTTGAAGCTTTACTTGAGTCTTTGGAATTTTAGAGTAGCTTGACATAAGCTTAGTGAAGTGTACTCTTGGAAGTACCTTGAGTTTTCTCTCTTATATTTTTCATGCTAGAAACACCTTTGAGGTTAAAGAGTCGTGTTCTCATTTCTTTGATTGACAAAATTCATACAATAGAGAAAACCTTAACGCGGAGAAAGATACTAAGACATTAGTGATAATAAGTTTTGAGATGTTCTGCTCCTATGGATGAGATAGAGTCTAGCCATTGAGGTTAGTTAACCTATGGGTTCCTAACCTTAAAACCTTAGTGGCTTTGTTTAGACCTTCCTGAGTGGGTCTTAGAGCTCCGCTACTTTTTTCCTTTTAGAGGGGCTACTAAGGGAGTTTGCTCCGCTTCTTCATCTAAGTAGGTTGTAGCGGATTGCGCTTCTTCCTTAGAATGCTCTACGATGATCATGTTTACCGGTGTAGTACCCTTCATAGCTGTATAGTAACACTCCCGAGAGACCTTTTGCTCCCCTTTGATCACCCCTACTCCATTTGCAGTAGGGAACTTCATCATTTGATGGTAAGTTGATGGTACGGCCCTGAGCGCGTGGATAGTAGGGCGTCCCAATATGATATTATAAGCTGACGGGCACTCAACCACTTGGAATTCTACCATCTTAGTGACGGTGTTAGGTTCTTCTCCAAAAGTGACCGGCAACTCGATACTTCCTTCCGGGATGACCTGGCTTCCCTCAAATCCCACCAAGGGTGCTAGATTTCTTTTCAATTTTTCTCTTCCGATTCCTAACTTTTCAAATGCGCTGAGAGAGAGTACGTCTATCGAGCTACCGCCATCGACCAGAACACGATGCACTCTCAAGTTAGCTACAATGATTACCACTACCAGAGCATCATTGTGAGGTTGATGGATGTCAACGACTTCTTCTTCATCGAAATTAATTTTTGCCTCCCGTCTAGGCATTGTATGGGTGGTGAAGACTTCGAATCTAGGTGGGGCGTGACTTGCCTCTCGGGCACTTGCTTTTCTTTTTCTACTTGACTCTCCACCCGCTGGTCCACCAAATATAGTTCTTATGTCACCCTCCAAGGGCTTTTGATCACCTCGGTCCTGGTCTTTCTGTTCAGGTCTGGCCTCGCGTTGACCTCCTTCTCTCCTCATTACAAACTCCTTTAGGTACCCTCTTTGAATTAGAGCTTCAATTTCCTCCTTAAGGTCAAAACAATCGGAGGTAGTATGACCGTGATCCTTGTGGAAAAGACAATACTTGTCTTTATTTCTTTTGTTTGATCTCGCCTTCATCCTTGACGGCCACCTAACCAAGTTCTTATCTTGGATCTCCATGAGTAGCTGTGGTAGGGGTGTATTTTTTGAACTTGCTAGCAGGAAGACTTTGTTTATCAAGTCGATCTTCAGTCCTCCTTCTCTTATCATCCCTATGGCGGTCATCTTTCAAGGTAGTATCTTCTATTCGATCTTTTCTTTTATGTTCTGAGTGTTTGCTACTACCCCCTTCTTCTGGAGCTCTTCTTGCACTGAACAACTCTCCGGCACTCATGTATTTTTGTGCCCTAGAAAGAAGCTCAGTGTATGTAATCGGGGTCTTTTTGCCTAACGACCACAAGAATTTCTCATCTTTCAGTCCCGCCATCATGGCGGTCAGAGCTATGTCATCACTATAACCTTCTACTTTCAAAGCTTCATTGTTGAATCTCACCACGTACTCACATAGGCTCTCCCCCCATTTTTGACGAGCAACTTACGTGTGTAGCAGGCTTCTTGTGATCTCTTCCCCCAAGGAACCGAATCACGAAAGACCGAGTGAGATCCTTAAATGAAGAAATGGATCTTGGCTTGAGTTGTCTGTACCATCCCCGCGCAGAGCCTCCTAATGTGAGGGGGAATGCCCTACACTTGATAGCGTCTCGGACTCCCTGGAGCTCCATCCAGGTCCGGAACGTATCTACATGTTCGACCGGGTCCTTAGAACCATCATAGGTGGGTATGGTTGGCATCTTGAACTTGGCGGGTAAATCCACCTCCATAATGTCATCGATGAATGGAGGCTCTGTCTGCTCGAGGAGGTCTTCCAAATCAAGGGGAGCCTTACCTCGGTACTCCTTCTTCATGTTACCGAGCTCGTCTTGAAGTTTTTTTAACTCCGGCGCCCAAGGTTGGGTGCTTTCCAGGTGGACTTCATAATTTCGGTTTGCTCTTTCCTTTTTTGATTCAAAACATCTCGGAGGTCGGATCCTCCCTTGATCGAGATTGTCCAAGTTCAAGACGGGACGGGCGGCATGTTGATTGTTCATCCTCTGCTTCCCCTTCGAGCCACCTTCTCCGTTGGTTCGTGACTCATCTACATACTCCACATGCTCTTTGCCTTTGCCGTTACCGGGGTTTGATTCTTGGCGATCGACTACAAACTTCTGATTGAGTATTTCAAGTACCTTTGAAAGGTCTCGATTCACAACTCGAACTTGTTCCTCCAAGGCATCCACCCTCCTATCCGGCAAAGGTTCAACTCTCTCAGGCTCCTCTTCTTGAACCCGGTCTCTGTCCCCGCGAGCTGAGTACCTTCTAGTGAGAGGAATGTTGTTTTCCACTCCTTCATCACCACCACGGTGCTCTGTATGACTTCTCCGACTCATTCTTGACGATAGAGCACGTAATAAAGTATACGTTCCCACAGACGGCGCCAACTATTGTTGCGTGGAAATGGTACTAAGTATATCGCGCGGGCGTGCTCCGCGCTAATGCTGCTTTTGCTTCCACGTGTGCAACGAACAATAAATGTGTATTGAGTTGGAGGCGATGATCCGCGTTAGAGGTAACTTGCGTGGGTGTCCTGCTACGTAGGTGATCACCTGCGCAAGTAGAGCTAGTAGCACCGGTGTGGTGCCGGCCTAACACCCTCAGATGCTTAAGTTAGAGCAGAGCAGAGCTTGTGGTTAGAGCAAATAAGGAATGAAAATGAATTACCTTTTGGCCATTTCGAAATGGATGATGTCATCAAGCCACGTGTCACACACGGATTGGTCCATGTGTTGGGTCTTGATTGGGTGTAGGTGTGTAGTTGTGTAGGTATGTAGGTGTGTAGGTATGTAGGTGTGTCGGTATGTAGGTATGTACCTACGCTTCTCTGAGGTGGAGGTAGATAAGCACAGCGTAGCAGCGGAGCTTCTTACTTGGACACTTAGTCTATATTTCTCCGAGATGGGTCCGCGTCTATACGCACCCACGAGTTAGTCACTCCATCATTAATTAGATGGTTGTGCCTCGTGGTCCTGGTCAGTCGAGGCGTTTGCGGACCTCTCTTGATGGTACGTTCTCCGCTAGTGGTGGAGGTTGGGTCCATCGTGCGTGGCATACTCAAATAACTAGGCTCACATGCGTAGGCCGAAAGAGTTTGAAATTTCCTCGTGTCTCTTCGTATGCTCGACATGTGGTCATTTTACCCTTAGCAATATTTCACCCATAACAATGGGTTGCTTCCACTACTGCCTGCTTCACTCCTAAGTTTGTGAAAGAATTTTCAGGCATCTGCTTCAGAATTAGAGCCTACCTTTTCATGTTGATTTGTTCTTTCCATTTATGGAATGTTCTTAATTGGGTTTACCACTAGTCGGACTAATTAAATTGTTTTTTTCACTTGACGAGGATAGTGCAGTTTATTGCAATTAATTATATTTCTGTTCTACAAGATTGAATTTGGATTTTTTTTTTCTAATGCATATACCAAGTAGCTATTATTTTTTTGCTATTGATTCTCAGTCATTGAGTTTTCTTGATTTTAATTAATATGTTATATAAGATGGATAACCTCTTCTAGCATCTGAAGGTTCATCAGGTGTCATAAGTATATGGAATCTTGAGAAGAGAAGGATTCAATTAGTCATTAGAGATGCTCATGATAATTCGATAGTGTCACTTCTCTTTTTTGCTAATGAACCAGTACTAATAAGTTCGTCAGCAGACAATTTCATCAAGGTAAGAAATTTCATTGCTCCATACTATGTTTGACACCACTAACCTTACAGGTTAACTTTTGTAGGAATATTTGGTGATGGGTCAAGACTTGTGTATTACGTAAGTATCTTTCATTTGCTTTTCTTTTTCTTAATAGCCTCAAACAGGAGAATAAGTCACAATCTGCATAGCCAATGTTTGGTTTTTATGATGGCTTGATACATTTATTCAAATTTAGATTTAGTAAAACTTGTTGGGTGGATTCCTTTATCATGGATTTATGTGATATTCAGTTTTTACTTTTTAAGATATGACATGTTTTCTTTTAGAAATTCCATGTTAAAAAATATAGTATTTTAGTGTGATTGATTAAGGCTCTAATTTTGCAGAAATTTTCATAGGCTTTTGTAAGAGGATTTCGGAGCCTTGACGATGCGGTGCTTACTTGATGATATTGGACTTTAAGAAGAACAATAATTTGTTGTAGTTTTTTCTCTTTATGTATGATGATTTAATTTTTTATGGCCGTCACCTATTCAAGTGTCACCTTTTGAAAAAGTGACAGGTAAAAACCGTCACCTATTTGAATAGGCAACGGGGAAAAATTGTCACCTATTCAAAAAGGTGACCATTTTTAATGACCGTTACCTTTTCAAATAGTTGACACTGGCATAGGTGACGGTCAAAAAACCGTCATCTTATAGAATAGGTGTCGGGAAAAAACCGTCACCTTTTCCCAAAATTCTTGTAGTGAGTATATAACTAAGTGATCTACCATTGAGGATGAGTCAAAGAATTGAACAACATGGTGATGACGTTGAGGATGGTGAAAAGTGTAACCCTCATAATACAAAATACCAAACTCGTTGCACTAGAGAGCAAGGATAGATTGCTGAAAATTAGGAAGTTGTGAGACTTGCACTTGTGCCAGATAGAATGGTAGATGCCTTAGAAGAGAAAGTGAAAGGTGTGAATCGAGATCTTGCCACAGTACTCGAAATTCTCATATAGAGGTATGACCAGCAAGCCTCCATTTATAATCAGGAATTACGGTCCAAGAAAGGTACAGGAAAAGAGCCTATAGAAAGTATGGGAGAGTCACGAAATCATGAGAAGGGTGGTTCGAAAGGGAAGTCAAGGTGAAATACTCGGGAAACTTACCCTTCATCCCATAAGTCTTATCGCAACAAACATCTCAGTATGAAAGGAAGATTCGACCTCAAAAAAGTGCTTAACAAAAAAAGGAAATCACAAACTAATATGGTAATATCTACTGTAGAAAGTTCACATCTTTGGGCACCAGAGTTGAAAAGGCTCCAAGATCAACTTGGTTATATGAAGAAAGAGGAGCGGGGGGAAGAACTCTCACACAAGAAGTCTTTAAGCTTAAGCTTAGGTCAACATACTACAATATCCTTAAACTCAAGCTTGACTTTAACATATGGAGTTCTGCTTGAGTCGGGGCCGGTTATGTGATTACACTAAAGTAAAATAAAAAAATTCGAATCCCACCAACGTGAAAAAGCAAAATAAAAATTCTAAGTCTACTAAGAAGTGCCAGGCTCTTACAAGCCGCACCTCATAGAAGAATTTAAAATGAGAAAAAAATTCTAAGTGTACTAAAGAGTGCAGGGCCTTTACAAGCTGCACCTCGTAGAATAATTTAAAATGAGAAAATTTTTAAGTCTACTTGAGAGTACATGGCATGCATGAGCTGCACCTCGTAGAAAAAATTAAAATGAGGAAAATTTTAAGTCTGATAGGGATTGCAAGGCTCTCACCGCACCGAGTAAAAGAATCTAAAACATGAAAAAGTTTCAAGTCCGCCAAGGTGAAATAGATAAAATGAAAAAGTTCTAAGTCCGTCAAGGTGGAAGAGCAGAATAAAAAATCTAAATCAACTTGGGAGTGCGAGGCTCCCACGAACTGCACCAATTTGAAGAATTTAAAATCAGAAAAAATTCAAGTCTACTAAGGAGTGCAAGGCTCTTAAAAGCCGCACCTTGTAAATGACTTTAAAATGAGAAAAATTCTAAGTTTACTTGAGAGTACGAGCTACACCACGTAGAAGAATTTAAAATGAGAGAAAAATTCTAAGTCTACTAAGGAGTGTAAGGCTCTTACAAGTCGAACCTCGTAGAAAGAATTTAAAATGAGAAAAAACTCTAAGTCTACTAGGGAGTGCAGCGCTCTTACAAGCCGCACCTAGTAGAAGAATTTAAAATGAGGAAAATTCTTGGTCTGCTAGGAAGTGCAAGGGTCCCGCGAGCCGCACCTAGTAGAAGAATCTAAAACATGAAAAAGTATTAAACCCGCCAAGATGGAAGAGCTAGAATTAAAAAGATTTAAAATCTGCCAAGGTGGAAAAGAAAAATAAAAATTCTAAATCTACTTGGGAGTGCAAGGCTCCAATGAACCGCACCTTGTAGAAGAATTTAAAATGAGAAAAAAAAATGTAAGACTACTAAGGAGTGCAAGACTTTTACAAGCTGCACCTCATAACTGAATTTAAAATGAGAAAAAGTTTAAGTTTACGTGGAAGTGTAAAGCTTGCACAAGCAGCACCTTGTAGAAGAATTTAAAATGAAAAAAAAAAATATAAGTCTACTAAGGAGTGCAGGGCTCTTATAAGCCACATCTCGTAGAAGAATTTAAAATGAGAAAAAATTCTAAGTCTACTAGGGAGTGTAGGGCTCACACGAGCCGCACCTAGTAGAATAATCAAAAACTAAGTCTGTCAAGGTGGAAGAGTTAAAATGAAAAAGTTATAAATCTGCCAAGGTGGAAGAGCAAAATAAAAATTTCAAGTCTACTTTGGACTACAAGGCTCCCATGAGCCGCACCTTGTAGAAGAATTTAAATGAGAAAAAAAATTATAATCTACTAAAGAGTGCAAGGCTCTGAAAAGCCGCATCTCATAGAAGAATTTAAAATGAAAAAAATTCTTAGTCTACTTGAGAGAGTCAGGCTCGCACGAGCCGCACCTCTTAAATGAATTTAGAATGAGGAAAAAATCTAAGTCTACTAGGGAGTGTAGGATTCTCTTGAGCCTCATCTAGTAGAAGAATTTAAAACATGAAAAATTCTAAGTCTACCAAGAGTGGAGTGCTCATAGAAAAATTAAGAAAAATCTAAGTCTACCTAGAGTGCAAGGCTCTCACAAGCCACACTTACCAAACAACACTTAGAAAAGAGTTGAGGTCAAACAAATCAAGCTTGGGTTATTATTACTCAATGAAAAAGTGGCTCTGGAAAAACCAATTTTCAATTTGGTAAAAAAAAAACGTTCGACTGTAAAAAAGTCAACGGTCATCGGTCATCAGGTTGAAGGTCAATTAGTCAAAGGACGGAGAAAGAATATGCAATGCACAAATGCAACGCTCTATTGACAAACTCTTGATGACAAGTCCATGATGACAAGGCCATAATGACATCGCTCAAATGACATAATGACAATGCCCTAATGACAAAGCACAAATGACAACGCCCCGAATGACAATGCCCCAATTGACAGCGTCCCAAATGACAGCGCCCTGAATGAAAAGGCCTGAGTGACAAGGCCCTAATGACAACGCCCAAAGGACAACGCCCAAATAATAAGGCTCTAATGACAGGACCCTGATGACAACGTCCAAATGACAAGGCCCTAATGACAATACTCCAAATGACAACGCTCGAATGACAGCGCATAAATTGATAAAGGAAGATCAAGTCCAAGTCAAAGACACCAACAAAGCCCAAAAAGAAGTGAAATGTGTAAAGGTGGTGCAGCCAGAGATTTATTATTTAATTTCATGAGAATTATACTCTAAAAATCAAAGGGGCAGAATGTATTCGATGATGTAGCCGACAACATTTATCCAATTTGTTTCTACTTTATGAAGGTTGAGAACGCAAGTTATGATCGTCCAAAAATTGAATACGTCAAGACATATTCTCAAGCTCCAACAGTTAGTTTTTTCTCAAACTTTTTAGAATGACCAAGGCAAAAAGTCAAACTACTAGGCTCCAACAATTGGTTTTTCCTCAATTTTGGGACTACCGCTAAGGCATAAATTCAAGCTACCAAACTCTAACAGTTGTGGAATTTTTCAGAAAATGACGAAGCATAGATTCCACCATGAAAGAATCTGGCAAGCGCGGTGAACTCATATCATAACCTAGCTCGAGAGTATGGGGCCACTTTTGTGGGTAAAATCACATAATTACACTTGAAATTTCTTAAATTGATCAAGGAATGCACCCTGGTATATCTACGCCACCGACATGATAAGACTACGTTACTTGAATGAGGTTAATTTGGAAAGAAAAGTTATGGTTGATAAGAAGTTAATAAGTCTAATGAAATTCTTAGCTATAATCATTTTTGTTCTTGTTTAACTAATGCAATTTATGGGGCTCTTGCATATATAGCTGAAAAAAGTCCAATAAAAATAGCAGCCAAAAAAGTTATTTATAAAAAAAGCAAAAAACTCAAATCGGGCCTACAATATTACAAAATTACCAGCAGTTTGCGTAAGTAATCACTGATTTTCGCATAAGTAATCACTGATTTCGCACAGAGGTAATAACTGATTTTACTGATTAACTATATCAAATGATATTCCATGCCTGTAATCACTGGTTACGATAAGTTATCACCGATTACCTCCATTAATACCGATTTTCTAATTCACTTGAATGAGGGTTTTTAAAAAGCTGTTATATTTACAAATACTTTTTAAAAGCGCTAGATTTATAAATATTGAAGAAAATTTCGCTACCCAATGAAATTTCCCGCAATTTATCATGACAAGGACCGTTGCTAAGAAATTTAAGAATTTGAAAATAAATTGAGTGAAATAAATCTTTTAAATATATAAGGATCCATATAATTTAATCTAAAAAGAAAAATCACTCTCACTTTTTAATCATAATATTAAAATGTAAAATTTTCTATAAAATTTAATAATATAATATATAGAATAGCTTAATAACATTCTATATGTTTTATTAAATAGGCTAAATCACCACTACACTTTAAAGGCTTAAGTTTATAGGTAAACACAAGTTTAATCATATATATCAAGACTCAAACATGTGAAACTTGTATAAATAGAGAGGAAATATCATAACATGAGTTCAAACTAAAGAGATCCTTTTCTGATATGATATTAAATATGTTAAACTACTATTACACCCGGTAATGGGTAAACACAAATTTAATTATATATCTCCCATGCTTATAAAATTAAGATTGAAAGGTACAATTTTGACATGGTTAAAGTTGCGTGCAATCCAAATAATAAAGATGACAATGAGGGAAAAAAAGTCGTAAGTGAATTTGTATTAAGCTTTGATGTCTCAATTTAAACTTTATTAAATAAAATTTTATTTTTAAAATAAATTTAGGTGATTGTACTTTAAAAAATAGATCATTATTACTTAATATTAATTATAACATATATTAAAGTTCAGATTTTAATGTGATGAAATTTAAAGCTTAAAGTTGACACAATTAATTTTTTTTGCGTAGTTATTATATTAAATTGGGGAAAGATGATTCAAACTTTTGATCTCATAAAAAAAGAGTATGTGTCTACCCATTTAAACTTAAATCAGGTTGATCGTCACAACTAATTAAGGACAAAGACAAATCAATTTTCCAAAATATAATTAATACGTTTGAGAATATAATAAAATCATGGTTTAATTATACATGTCGTCCCTATCTTTTTTGGGTTTGTATCAATTTTATCTCTATGTTTTTAAAAGTGTCACAAACTGTCCATATTGTTTGGTATTGTAAATATAAATTATCTCTGTTGTGAAAGAAACAAGTTAAATGTAACATAATCTTCCACATTGATTACATTTTCTGTTTTATATTTGTCATGTAGATAAAACAATCACATTATGATGCGGAGTAGGAAGGCAAATATAGAAAATAAGGGGAGATTAGTTGGTATATGATTAACGTTTATGTGGGAGAAAATTGAGAAAACAATGAGAAACATGATATTTTTATCTATGTGGATAATACAAAACAAAAAGTTTAATAAAAATTGACGGTTCCGTTACGTCTAACTAATTCATTCACGACAAGACGATTAAGCCTTACGATAGGAACGTTTGTGATACTTTTAAAAATGTAAAAACGAAATTGACATAAACTCGAAAGGATAGGGATGACAGGTCTAACGCCTAAATTCAAACATCATAAAAAAGGGAATTGTTTCATAGGTCAACGGTTTAGAATGCCTGATCATTTGCCATTCGGAAATATTTTGTACAAAGATTGTACCATGTCTTTGTACATGTCTTTGTACAAAGAGTTGAGAAATGTCAATGACAAAGACAATGAATTTGTAACTCCCACGTCATATTATTTTTAATACTAATGAATATACAAAACAAACAGTTTACCATGTCTTCGCAATTGTTTTTTTTTTTAATCCATTCACATGAAAGTCAAAAGAGCATCATTTGCGAACGTAACATAGCTCAACTAATTTAGTATTTACTCCCCTTCCTTCAAAGTCGAATGTTTGAGTCTCCCCTCTTTAATTTAATATAATAACTATAAAAAAAAGCATCATTTATCCGGTAAGTCTTTCATCCAAGTCCTAACGAATTATGTACAGGACAAATAAATGTAGTTTTTTTTTTTTTGAGATATTACATTAAATTGGGGGAGGGGGACTGGAACATTCGACTTCATAGGAAGGAGCAGTGTTTAACCACTTGAGCTATGCTCGTGTTAGATTATTAATTTAGAGAAAATCAATTTTTAGCCCTGAACTTTAGAGGTATTATCAACTTGAACCTTAAACTTTAAATATTATCAATTTTAACCATAAACTATATAAGTAGTTGCGAGTTTAATCCTTCGTTAACACTTTTTTTGTTATGACTAGTTACTATAAGGTTAAACTTGTAACTATTTATATATTTAGGGTTAAAGTTAATAACATTTAAAGTTGATAAAACTCCTAAAGTTCAGGGGTGAAAAATGATTTTTTTTCCCCTTAATTTTATTTTAAAACTTGTGTTTCAACAAGTTCAGGGGTGAGTTTATATGAATTAGGGTGAAAAAAAAATTGCCACTTGGAGGTGGGTCTTTTCTTCCTATGGTCATGTGTTTGAAAAAGTGTAATATTTAGCCACTTTTAACTATTCGATTTTTCAATATATCTATTTTGCCTTTTTCGTATAGCAGGTATAGTCTGACACTTCTGACACGTATAGTCTAACACTTCTGATATTTTTCTTTCCTGATGCACTCTTTCTTCCCCCGTTTTTGGGTATATCAGTATATTATCTATAGTTCCTCAGTATTTAGTATATGTTGTACATTTTTATTCTTTTTTTAATTTTGATTTTATACTACATATTTCGATTTTTAATTCAATTTTGTAGATTCATTTTGGTATATTATTTATAATTTCCCCTGTCATGTAAAGTGTTTTGTACATCTAGTATATTGGATATCGTCTTTCACATCGTAAGTGCATTTGAGAAAAAGTGTGAATGTATGTACTATACGTAATATACATATCATTTAATCTGCAAATGAAAAACAAAAAGACTGTTAATTTCATAATACTTAATGTACAAAAAAATATATTTAATATGCAAACAAAACAAAAAGAAATGTATACCATATTACAGAATGAATATAAAAGAAAGGGGGGTGTACATCAACCACTCGTTATTTCGTATATTACGTGTATTACAGACTTTATATCAAGAAAAACACATAGTTATGTATATCACGTATATTTTAAAAATATATTTAAACAGACCACAGAAAAATGTATATTACGTATATTACAGACTGTACATTAAGCAAAACAGAAACAGATTGAGAGACAAAAAACAGTTATGTATATTACGTATATTACAAAAAAAACGTATATTGCATATATTACATGTATCGCAAAAAGTCACAATTAAGAAATTACGTATATTACATAAAACAACAAAGGACATAAATGAGAAAAAAATATATAAAAACTTTAAAAAAAAATACCTTTCGTCAAATCCATGCTATTTTTGGTTTAGATCTTCGAGATTTGGAACAAAAAAGGGTGAAAAATATTTATGAAAAAACGAGAATGAGAATAAATTAAGGAGAGAGATAGGAAATTAAAAAAGTGTAGGAAATTTGTGAGATGAACATTTATAGAAGATAAAAATGGTGGATTTTTGAAAAAGAAAGAAAAAGAAGGAGAGAATAAATGGAGGTTTAAAAGAAAATGATAGGGAATGGACAAAAAAATGAGGGAGAGAGAAAAGAAGAAATGAGAGAAAAAGAGGGAGAAGAGAGGAATGATTTGACATAAGGGCATTTTGGTATTTTTACAAACACATGTGCTATTAAAAAACATTTGAAGAATGGTGGCTATAGAGAAAAAGAAGGAGTAAAAAGTGGTCATTTACTTATTTTTACTCTATGAATTAACAACAATTATATATGTGTGAGTTTTTTTATTTTATTTTTTTCTCTCCTCGAAAAATCAACGCTAAATTTATGAGAGCATAGGTTCATGGTGGATAAAATCCCAGAAATATGTAAATTTAAGAAGGCCCATTGAAGAGCATCCTCTGATAGAAACAACCTGCTCATCCACGAGCTGCTCCACAAGGCTGAGCTAATAGGGAATAATAGGATAGCAAAACCTAAAATTCCCACAAAAATATTGGGGAATAATAAATAAAAATAGGAAAATTATGCGTAGTAATTAATTTTTTAATTTTGTTTTCATATATGCCACACTTTTATGTTTATATCATATTTATCAATTTTTAGATATTGTATAAATTTACTTTTATAACAATAATATATCAGTGAACCAATAATTTATCAGTAATATAAATTTACAACAATAATATAAAATTTACATCAACAATGTGTAAAATCTACTATTAAATTTATATCAGTGATGTAAATTTACAACAATAATATATCTATTATAATCAAATTTTCATTAAAAAAATGTGGGTTAATTATGAAAGAAATATATTATGGTAATAACTCATGTCTCCATATGTGTACATTTTCATGTGTTGGGTAATTTTGATATTTTTTGAAAACAAAGTCTCAATATTATCTATATGTGATAATATTTATTGCCTCAAAATTTAAGTGAAAATTTCCTATTTCTTTCTATAGATGGGGTGACCTAATAGGGTGTTTTTTACAATTTGGATAGTGCTTTACATATGGCGGTAAAGTGATTACCTTTGATTACATAAATTATTGATTAAAAATTACATGTATAAAATATTTTTAAAATAGTACTATTCAGTTAAAATTTTACCTCTTAAAAATATAAATACATTAGTGGATATATTTAAACTTTAAAATTTTACACACACACACACATATATATATATATATATATATATATATATATATATATATATATATATATATATATATATATATATATATATATATATGAAAATTCATATTTAATTAATCTCTTAGCCTATATATAAAACTACCAAGGTAACCAAAAACATCAAGCACCTTTATTTTAATGAGGGACTAGATAACGCTAATTTGGAAATATAGTAATTATTAGTGAACTTGTAAAAGAAAATCACCAACCAATTGAATAGGATTTGTAGAATATATTATTGAATAAAAAAACAACAGAGAAGAAGTAATGGAATTTTAACATTCTCTCTTCTTACTTTTAATTCCCTTCAACGTTGACAAATTTACATGGATATCCAAGAAAGAGCCAATCCAAGACTTAGTCTATATCTTAGTAATAAAAACCAAAAAAAGACATTGTCTATATCTAAAGTTCATATGCCGTCAGAGTTATGCCTATTTGTTATCCAGCTCAATTGTGATTAGTGATGATTTACTCCAAATAAAAAGACTTTGTCTATATCTAAAGTTTCAGACAACCTTTGGCTTAATTTTAGATTTAATTTTATATATAATACTTAAAAATTTCATAGACAAATATGAAATATATAATTTAGGAAAACTCTTATTTTAGCCTATTATTTATATATAAATTAACAAAATACCCAAAAACATCCCCCAAAATTTATTTACTTTTTTGGTTTAATACTAGAATAAATAAAGCTTATTTGAAATTATACTAATTATTTGAGGATTTTGTATAAAAATTATCACCAAACAATCAAATAGGACATATAGAATTTTTATTGAGTGAAAGGAAAAATAAGAGAAGAAGTAATGGAGTTTAAAGATTGTCTCCTTACTCTTTAAATTCCCTCTGACGTTGACAATGAACATGGATTAGGGGTGAAAGTTAAAACCCTGATACCGCTTTCCCACCAAACCCGCCTAATAAATGAGGTACGGGGTAGGGGCAGGGCGGGGGAATTTTTCCCACCGCCCCCCCCGGTTTAGCTACTTTATATTTTTTTTTTTGTAATTTAATTTTCCTGTGTTTATTTTGACATGGATATAATGTAGAGTTTTATTTATTTATTTTTATGCACTATTATCATTGAAAATTTTAAATTTTGAATAAAAAAAGTATACAAAATCATGCATTTTTAACAATTTTTTAACCCCCGCCCCACCCCACCCCCGTTTAATAAACAGGGTGAGGTCCGGGGCAGGATGGGGGAAAAAACCATAAATGGGGTGGGGTGTAAACGGGTCCCGTTTAACCGCACACCGCCCCATTTATACCCCTAACATGAATATCCCAGAAAGAGCCAATCCAAGACTTTATCTATATCTTACTAAAAAAAGACTTTATCATATCTTAATTTTGTATATAATACTTAAATTCCAACTATTCACTGTAAATTCATAGTTGCGCTCCCTCAACTAGAGTTGAGTTATGTCTATTTGTTATCAAGCTCAGTTGTGACATATCTTTCATGTGGTTAAACTCATAATTATTGCTGGGCTAAAATTGTCGTTTTACCTGTGTAATTGTATCTTGTTCCAAGTGTTATGGTTGATTCTTTAATGACCAAAATGATGAAGTGTCGTACAAACACTCTTACAATAGGAATTCCATACTCCTTATTTAGTCGTGTTCCTAAAACATCAGTCATATTGAGTGTACTCAATGGGTCACTCTCACCTATGTGAATCGTAGAATAAAACTCCACAAACACGAGTTCATAACACACTCACTGTTAAGATCTATCACGATTGATAAAAGTTAGGAGGAGGAAAATCAAAGAAAAATGAAGATTTTCCTCCCGGGGCCGCGGCTTGCACCCAAAATGTTACTTTTGGGCCAAAAACCCGAAAGTGGGGGTCGCGGCCGTGGTTCCTGTCGCCGCGGCTCCTAGAAAGCGGTGATTTACACGAAATCTGTCTCACGGCCGCGGCCACAGTGCAATTTTCTGAAAATTTTATCTTATTTTATTTCCTTTCTTAGTTTATTTTTGTTAGTTGTTATCTTTTCTTAACCTAGATAACCTTGTATAAATATGGGCTATAAGCCATCAAATTCAATAAGAAATATCATTATTCAAATTCTTCACTTGACGATCTAAGTTATGTTTTTAGAATTTCCTATACAAAATTTAGTGTAATTATTGAACCGAAAAAGTTTGATTAATATGTTAATTATAGGCCATAATTGAAAAAGATTTTTAAATTGAACTTCCCCACTAGGTTGGCCATACGTATCCTACAAAGTTCATATAACGACTTGTTTTCAACGTCTTATGATAGTTGAAGGATTACATTAAAGCTCATAACTATCTAAAAAAACATATAGTTAAAAGGAAAACTTGAAACATATACGTAGATGTAGCTAGGGATTCGCATCAAATCGAGATAATCAAAATACCTTAACCGAATCGATCAAAACATATATAGATGTAACTAGGGAATTCCTTTTAAAATTATAAAGATATTGAAGGGTATATTCAAAACTTAAAATTCTTCATAGAGAAATATGAAATATATCCATAAAACTATATCTTAGACAATTAATTATATAAAAACAAACAAAGAACCCAAAAACATCAAAGCACCCTATTAATTTTTAATGGAGTAAATAACAAAAAATTGAAAATATATTAATTATTATAGGAGTTTGTACAATATATTATTGAATAAAAAAAACAACAGGGGAGAAGTAATGGAATTTTAAGATTCTCTCTTCTTACTTTTAATTCCCTTCAACGTTGACAATGTACCTGGATATCCAAGAAAGAGCCAATCCTAAGACTTTGTCTATATCTTGTAAAAAAAACCAAAAAAAAGACTTTGTCTATATCTAAAGCACATACGACCCTCATATTTAATTTTATATAGAATACTTAAAATGCAACTTTCCAACTTGTTTCACAGTCTCCTTATTTTCTTATTCCAACTTTGCTTGAATATGTAGTCTATAAATAAGTTACCGTACGTCTCAAATATTCATCACCATCCATTCCCATGGCTCCATCTTCTAAAGCTTTCGTTCTCTTTACATATTCCATTATAGTATTCTTCTTCATTATTCCTCATTCCTCTTCCCATTCCCATACCCGTCCAGTTCCGATAGACGGAATAGAACCCCAAGATTCCCCATTTGCATTCCTCAATAGTCTTGAGGGAAGCAAGAAGGGTGATTTTCTCAAAGGCATATCTCACCTTAAAACCTACTTTCAACTCTTTGGTTATTTTCCCGAAAACAAGACCGATCTCAACAACGATGGCTTTGATGATTCCCTTGAATCTGCCATCAAAACTTACCAACTTCTCTTCCATCTCGAACCCACTGGCTCCTTGAATTCCGAGACGGTTGCTCTACTAAAAACGCCTCGATGTGGTAATTCCGATGCCGGACTGCTAAACGCAGACCCTCACTTTGCTTTCTTCCCAGGAAAGCCTAAGTGGCCACCTTCCAAATATCACCTCACTTACGGATTTCTTCCGGGTACTCGTGCCGATGCGAAAGCACCTGTGGCTCGAGCTTTCAAGACATGGGCGTTACATACTCATTTTAGGTTCTCTTTCATCACTAACTATAACAAAGCTGATCTGAAAATTGCTTTTTATAAAGGAAACCATGGAGATGGTAGCCCATTTGATGGCCCGGGCGGTGTTCTTGCGCATGCATTCGCACCCACGAATGGGAGGTTTCATTACGACGCTACCGAGAAGTGGGCTGTAGGAGCAGTCACAGGAAAATATGATTTGCAGACAGTTGCTCTCCATGAAATTGGTCACCTTCTTGGACTACACCATAGCACTATTCAAAATGCTATCATGTATCCTTTTATTCCATCTGGAGCTACCAAAGGCTTAAACACAGACGACATCAAAGGAATTAAGGTTCTTTATAATAAACGTTGATCAAACCTAATATAAGTAATGTTCAATGTTCTTTTCTTCCTATTAATTTTCTGCCCAGATCCTCATATATGTTTCTTCATGGTGTAAACAAATTAATAAATGTTGTGTGTGGGGTAAGATGTATTGTATTGTATTATATGATGAGGTTTCTACAAGTTCTCAATTCTCATGTCTAAATGTTCAATTATATCTAATTAGTTAATTTGGAAAAGGAACAAATATATTCACAAAAGGTAAAAAAAATATCAAGAGTTAAACAAGGAAAAGCTTGTTTATTACAAATATCTTTTATGGGACCTTAACCCTCAGCTCAGTTCAATTAATTTAGTTTGAGAAAATAAAAGTCCTAAATTGTAAAATTCTCTCTATTTATCTGACGATAGGACACTTAAAGCATGATAAAATTAAAATAATATGATAAACTAAAGAGAATAAAAAGAATAGAGAGAAGAGGGAGAAGAGAGGAAAACGGTATAACTCGTAAGACTATTAGACTACATTGTGATTTTTTTCTCATTAATCTCAAGCCTATTACATAGTTTTTAGGGACAACTACGTATGTAGCCCCAATTAATACATAAAAACATTAATTTGCCTCCGGACAAAATTCTTTTATTATCTAGCCCATGCGCCAGCGAAATAAAGAGAGAGGTAATGTGATAGTACTGAAATACCATCAACTTGTTCTGAAAACGACAGCATAAATAAGGAAGACATTAAATGAGAATAAAAAGGAAAGCGCTGGAATTAATGAGGGCATGATTGATGGGATTTAAACTGTCAGAGAGAGATTTTTTGAATAATTGAAGCGGATTCAAAAATTAGACAAACCAACGTTCAAGCGAACACAGATTTTTGAAGAAGAAGAAGAACAAAAATGTCAGAAAACAAGTCTAAAAAATCCGTAGAAATCATTCTTTCTAATTCAAAATAAAAAATTAGAAGGGAAAAAAATGAATCAAGAAGAAAACAAAAGGTTGGTAAATCAATAAAGATTCAGGTATGAAATATTGATTTTTTTAATATATATAAGATTTAAAAGTTTAAATGAATAAAAATCTTAAAACATGAGATATTTTTAAAACCAAAATGATCACTGATCTTCAAACTACATGGGTTGTTCATGCATTTGGAAAAAACCACAGGTGTCTCATTTGCATTTTACCCTAAAATAAATGAATATACAATACTGTATGAAAAAGTATGTACTAAAAATAATAATGAACATGAAGGGGAAATCTGGTATATAATAATGTACAAAAAGTAAAATTATGTACCACTTAATATATTTCTTTAAAGTATATAAAATAATGAAATTGAAGAGAAGTAAAATTTCTATAATTAAAGATAAGTAATTTAATGATAAATCGATTAATGATGTAACAAAAAGTATAAAAATGAAAATAATAAAAGCATAAAAAAATCCAATTACATACAGATTAGAAGATTTTTCATACAATAATGTGCGAAAATTAAATTTTTGGACCACATTTATTTGCGTACATTATTTATAAAAATTGTTTATTTATTAAATATGTGGTACATAAATTTAATTTTCGTACAATAATATATGAAAATAAATATGAAAAATAACAAAACAAAATAAATATATAGTAACAAAAAAATGTAGGATCCAACATAATTAAAATAATAATACCATAAAATAACCACTAAAAAATTAAAGAAATAGTAAATGAGTTAAACAAAGAAACAAAACAAAAAGGAACAACAAAAACTGAAAAAAAAAAAGATTCAATCATCCACGAAAATAAATTTCACTTCTTCTTCTTAGACTGGCTGCAATATGGAACATAAAAAATAGTAACATAGAAAAAAAATAACTTTTGAAAAGGATGAATTACAGAAGATAATGGCAGCAAACGTGAAATTGTGAGGAACCAGGTAAAAAAAAAAACTTATATAAGAAGAAATAGTTTGGGAAGGAAATGATGAATGTGAAAATCAAAATACGAAATTTGAAAACACATGTGAAAAAAAGGGATATGCTTTTAAGACAAAGAATAAAAATCTATAACAAACAAAGAAATAAAAACGAGGTAAACGACAACCAATATCAAAATTATAAATATAAAAATAAAATAATATATAGGGGAAAATCAGTAAAGAAAAAAGGTTCAGATTCTGAAATAGGTTACAAACTGAAAGGAAAAAAATGAAGGCCAAAAACTGATTGACGTGTTTAAAAACGGGCAATATAACTAATTATCCCTAGTTTATATAGAATATCTAATCTAGATAAATAAGGAAAATATAATCTAAATAAGAAAAGATAAACTTAATAGGAAAAGATAATTATCACAAGGGAATAAGATAAATAAAGAAAATATATTATAGAAAAAAACTAAATGTCACAGTTTAGTTTTTAGTTTTTTTCCGAACCGTTGCAGCGGTCACGAACACTCGTTTCCACGACATCGTTCATCATCAAATCTCTATAAAGCAGTAGAATTGTTTTACTGTTAACAGTCTGTGTAAAATAATGGTGATGCAAACAAAACACGAAACCCAATTAACGTAGAGGTAGTAAAAAACTGGTCACGACTGTGAAATAGAACCGGACTATTCAATCCGATTTTATATTTTATTGCGGTTCACTCAGTTCCAGTTAATAAGAAACCGTTATTTTTTGTTTTGGTCCAAATTTTTAATTGTAAAAAACCATTTGAAAAAAAAAAGCTAATTGACCATATGTAATACAAAAATAATAAAAAAACTTATTTTTTACAAACTCATACTCACTAGTAAGTAGTCAAGTACTCTATTTTTTTAAAAATATCTCCCTTCCGCACCTAAATGAGAGAGAAAAAAAAAACTTCCTTAACAAAGAACCTATATTTTTTCTTATAGAAACCCTAACCCCATCACAAACAACATCCTCAATTTTACCTCTGCCAAAATGTCTTGTGGCCATGCCTCCTCTTTCATACACCAGTTCTCGACAACCATTCTCATCGCCAGCTTTGTGGCTTCCCTTCTTTATATTCTTTATCAGTCATCAACTCTATCGTTCTCCCTTCTCTACTTCTTTCGTCATTTTCCAAGAGCTCATCATCCATCGCTTTCTTCATTTGTCAACTGCTTGTCCGGTAAATTTCTTCATCTTCAATATTTTGGAGGTAAGTTATTAATTCGTCTTCATTTGCCACTGCAAAAAAGAGTTTATCTATCACTCCCCTCATCGATTGTTTTGAAATTTTTCCTTGATTTTTGTTACTACTGACGTTATATTGTTGAACCGATAAATTGAATTGTACCATTTAAACCAAACAGGGAGTTTGAATTCAATATCGGTTTCCTGCATATTGTTTGGACAGTTCGATTGAATTAATTAGTAAAGTACTCTGAAAAATTAAAAAAATTGACAAAATAGAATAACCTAGATTTTATTTAGTAAAAACATCCTATACGTAGTCAAGGGCTGCGTATTTGATTTTTTTTGGCCAGTTTGGATACGCACTCAAAGAATACGCATTTAACACTAAGGATGCGTATGTTAACATACGCATTCATTGACTGTGTTAAGTACTATCCAAGCTGGAAATGTGTTTTTTTTTTTTTTTTTTTTTTTGAAAACATGGTTAAATTTTTGCCTTCTATGATACATTTATTAAAATCTAAAAGCTTTAATTTGATGATTTTCAATCTTTAATGTGTTAATTGATTATAAGATATTTGAGACAACTTCTAATTTTGTTAATAAAAAAAATAAATTAATTATGAAAAATTAATTCATTAGATCACCAGTTTATGTCACAAAATCATAAAATCACAAAAGGTAGAAAAAAACAAAAAAAAAAACTAATGATGACCACCAGTTCCACAACGGGGTTGACGTCAGTTACGAGGAGGTTGCTCTCGCCGCACATGTTGTCCAAGATTTCCACGACCTCTTACACTAGTAGAAAGGTTCCCCAATATCGGTATGAACATCATCAGACTCATGGAAAAGAGGTTCAAAATGAACCCGAGATGATGATTCACCAGGAAAATGTGTAGATGAACCTTGAAACTAGCTAGATGACCCTGGAGTGGGAGCGTATACATCATCGCCGTATAAGGTGTATCTGAAGGAGGAGGAGAATCATGCCCGCCATCGTAAGGGTCGTCATGAATAGAAGAACCTGGTTGTGCTGATGTACGTCGGCCTCTGTTATATGTCTGAGTGGGAACTTGTCCTTGTTCATGTCGAACACGATACATACCGCCTATAGTATCCATGCAGGCAAGTGAAGTGTCTGATATAACCCTTCTTTGTTCCATATCATCCTCTATAACTAGACGAGGATATGAGTTGGCTTGTAAAAAAAAATTAGATTAAACATTTTATTTAAAATTATGAATAAAATAATAATAGTACGTACCACAAAGTCAAATGTTGCTCCAACTTGAGTGATGAATCGTCTTGTGATGCGGTTGTATCAAGTAATGTATCGATCATCGACATCACAACCATCACCTATGAGCTCGCCTGAATGAGAGAATCCATACGAGTTGCCCACAATGCAAGTTCTGGCTGTAGTGTTAGGAGCCAGTTTTCTTCTTGTCGTCCACGAAGGTCAATGACATGCAATTTTCTATTAGTATTGCATATATCAGAAATAGTCTGACGAATCCCAAACTGATGTGTCACACGATTGAGGTAATGCTACTCAACAACAAAAACACATATGAGTTGATATCTAGCTGTCCAAATCTCTTGCCCCGATAAGCAATAATACGGTAGATAATCCATGATAGACTGATATGGCTCCCATATGACCTATAAAAAAATAATTATATTAACAAATATAAATCAAGTGTGTATTAATGCAAATATACAATATGATATCTCATCACAAGTAAGTCGATCAAGCATGTAGCGATACTGCACTAAGACGTGTGTCATCGTCTCAATGGTGGTATTCGCCCCATTCCATCTACAAATAAAGACAAGATAATTTAACTAATATATGATTTTTATTTAATTATTGCAAATGAACAAGGTTAAGTTAGTATAAACTTACCGAACACCTAATGGTCCCAGGAAGATTAATTTCTTTCATTCGACGAGGTTGAATGGTTGGAAATCGATCTCATGCCCATAATTGTAATAAAATAAGGGACCCAACAATACCAGCAGCATCAATCACAGATGCTTTACACAACTCCTGGTATAACCATGCGAAGCAAGCACCTCCCCAACTATACTGCTGACTACATAGAAGTCCGATAGTAATGAGAGATACATCAAGTGCACTCGCATTCCCGGACTTGTCTGGCATAACGATACCTCGAATAAGGGTAAGTATGTATGCCCTAGCATACTGAACTAAAGCCTCCTCGGGTGCATCGTCTGGAAGTGGAGTGAAGGCGTTAAAAGCATCACTTAACGAGTTGAGGTTAAGTCGACCTCCCTTCAAATCACCACTAGTGAGTGTCCATCCTAATAATCTAGTACACAACCCGGTCCAACTATGTATAGTGGATCCCACCACTGCATTTGATATTAAATTAATTGCGTAGTCCGTGACTACGTTTTACGCCTGCGTCACCACCATTCCCAGCCAGTCAGTGCCAATCTGTGCCAGCCAGCAGTGCTACATCGGATACGTAGTCAAGGACTACGTATTCTAACTTTGACCAGTTAAAACAGGATGCTTTTCCTAAATAAAATCTAGGTTATTCGATTTTGCTAATTTTTTAATTTTTCAGAGTACTTTACTAATTAATCCCAGTTCGATTGGTCAATTTAGTAAACTTAGACCTTTAGTTTGGTTGCTGGTATAAGATGTAAAACTAACCGAACTAAATCATGCTCACCCGTAAGTGAGACGATCGATAAAACAAATCACCAATGAACTTTCCTCTAAATCCACAGCCTAATTCTTTCAAACGTACTGAGTACTCTTATTAATTAAGTTATGAAGAGAGAGAGTCTTATCTTTTTATGTGTAGAAAAAATTATATCCTATTCAAAATGGCTAAAATTTATGTTTGAACGTACCTGCATGGTAGTTATTAAAATAACCGATGCAATAGTTTAACTAACTACCTTCACCTCCCATTCATACATACTAATTTACCCATCATAGTGTTAAGTTTAGTTGTGAAGCCAAAACAATTCATTGGCCAATTTAACTAAAGCAAAAAAGCCCAAATCAATATGTTTTGATAAAGCCCAAACTCATAAAGTCTTATTTTCCTATTTGATTCAAGTTACCATGGATTTAAAATAGGAAAGGAAAAGCTTGAGGCGGTGGGATTTTTCGCAACTTCACATTTCTAGGTTTTTTTGTTATATAAATAGAAGTCCAGGGATGAAGTTTTGTTGTGGCGGCTTTACCTTCCACCGTGAGTGGCAATAGGTTTTGTTCGAGGGCTTGTATCACTACAAAAAACCTGTCAATTTGCGACGACATGGTCGTTTTTATGGTATAATGCGACCAAAAACGCGACGAACATGGTGGTGGCCAAAAAGCTGGTCGGTCCGGAATTTGTGCGACTGGATAGTCACAAATATACAACCAGAAAAGTTTGGTCGCAAAAAAGTCAACCTTTTGAAAAAACGACCAGCTGGTCGCTTAAAAAGTGACCATCTGGTCGTAATTTATGTTGAAGATAAGTGACCAGTTGGTCACATAAAAAAGTGACCAAGTGGTCATATTTCTAAGCGACCAAATGGTCACTTTTGGACTCAGTCAAAATACGACCAGATGGTCGCTTAAAAAGTGACCATCTGGTCGTAATTTATGTTGAAGATAAGTGACCAGTTTGTCACATGAAACAGTGACCACATGGTCGTTTTATAAGCGATCAAATAGTCACTTTTGGACTCAGTCAAAATGCGACCATATGGTCGTTTTCTTGAAATAAAATGTGATCATATGGTCACATTTAAGAATTTTTTTTTAATTTAAATTTCAATAATTAGTTAATTAATTATTAATTATTAATTATTAATTTAATTAATATTAAAATTTAATAACAAAAAATTGGAATTAAATTAAAAAATATATATATCAAATATTCAAAAAACGTTTTACACAAACGAAAGCATCCTAGAACTACTGCGGAGGGGCGGGGGGTGGCGGAGGAGGCGTCGATGATGAATGGCCGTCGCCTAGGGATCTGAAGTACGCGGCCAAAGCTGCTGTGACTTGGGCCTCGACCCGCGCCTGCATGTCCGCCTCAATCGCAGCGACTCGAGAAACGAAGTCCTCGAGCATAGCGTCCATGTCCGCGCGCAGCTGCTGCTCAATCAGAGAAGGGCCGGAGCTAGTGCTCACTCCGCTCCGCTGAGGCCGGGGCACATCCGCGTAAAGGCGTCGCCCGTACGAGCCGAGCCCAGGAACTGATCCATCAGGCCGAACCCCTCCGGCAGCCTCCAAGAACGCCTCTCTACGGTCTTCTTGAGTCGGTTGCGAGTCTGGTGTGGGCAACCGCTGACTCAATGACTCCGTGAAACGTTCCTAAACATTTAAAATTCAGAAAATAAAATAGTTAAATATATAAGTTAGGAAAAAATTTAAAGAAAAAATAATAATTGAAAAAATTATTAAATACCTAAACTGCTTTCGCCTTATCGTCGACGAACGTCTCGTCCTTCTTCGTGTGAAGAACGCGGTGCAGCTCATCCAGGGACAGGGAGACCGGTGCTTCGCTTCCTAAAAATATTAAAGATTGAAGAAGAAAACATAATAAATTAATAACTAATTGAAAAAAGAAAACAAGAAAAAAGTACGTAAGAAAACGACCAAAAAAAAACTTACCAATCGACGATGGTGCTTGTCGTGGGTCTGGGCCCCAGCTGTGTGTTTGATGGGATTCTTCGCGCGGTTGGCCTTATTCCTCCTTGACACTGCCATGCCCTCAGGAGTGCTCAAGCTCGCAATAAGCCCCGCGTGGTCCTCCGGGCTCATCCACACTGGGCGGTTTGCAGCTTGCTTTCTGCGCGCCCGGTACATGAGGTCCTTGAATCGATCCCGGACGTGATTGTCCCATAGGGGGAATAATCTACCGTCCGTGATATCGGGATTGATAACAGGAAACTTGCCCTGAAAAAATTGAAACAAAAAATTGTTAAAGTAATAAATTTATTTCTATAAATTTCAAAATTAATTAATTATAAAAATAAATGATGTTTTTTACCTTCCAATTGTCATACATCCGACGTTTCTTCGTCGTCGGAATCTTCTGCAAGCGAAGGTCGCTGGGTAGAGGCATGCTCTGGAGGACCTCGCGAAACCGTTTTGAAACGGTTGTATGCGGCTGTACTCTACAAAAACATAAAAATATTGTGATATTAGAAACAATTAGTTAACAGAAAAAAAAAACACTTTTAACAAAGTTTAAAGGTTTAAAAATTAAGTAATTAAAACAATAAACAAAATTACTTACGTATCCCCTTCAATTCGAAGGGTAGAGTTTGCTGCCCGAGGAGGCTGCGTGCATGAAGTGGAGGGGCCAGCTGGATCCGACCCTGATGCATACCTTGACGCGAGACCTTGATGCATACCCCTGATGCACTTGATGCTAACCCGGAGTCGTGGCCAGGGAGTCCTGCCTGGCAATCGTGGTGTCGCAGATCGGGTCTTAGGGATCGCATCATCGAGCGTGGCGATAAGTCCCGGCCAGAATCAAGAGGAGGTTGTCCAACTCCTCGTAGTCAGTCCGCATCGTGGGCGCGGCAATATGCGGCTGCGGAGACGCCTCGTCACTCGCGTCGTCTGGCTCGTCTGACTGGGGAGGACGTCGTCTGCCCATCATAATCCTACAACCAAACTAAACTAATTTAATACTAATTACGTAATTAAAATATTGAAATAAATTTAATTAATTAATTAATGAAATAATCTAAATTAAATTAATTAATTAATGAAATAATCTAAATTAAATTGATTAAATAATGTAAATTAAACTAATATAAATTAAGTAAATAATTTAAAATAAACTAATCAATGAATTTGAATTAAAGTAAATTAAAATTAGATTAATTGAACTAAAATGAAGTAATTATAGTAAACTAAGTAGTGAAGAATTAAACTAAAATTAATTAAATTAAAGTAAATTAAGTAATGAAGAATTAAACTAAATTAGATTAATTGAACTAAAATTAATTAAATTAAACTAACATTAATTAATTAAAACTAAAATAAACTAAACTAATCAATTAAATTAAAGTAAACTAAAATTAGCTTAAGTGAACTAAGTAATTAATTAAAGTAAACTAAGTAATGAAGATTTCAACTATTAGATTAAATTAAACTAAAATTAATTAAATTTAACTAACATTAATTAATAAAAACTAAATTGAACTAAACTAGTTAATTAAATTAAACTAAATTAAAATTAGATTAGTTGAACTAAAATTTATAATTAATTAAAGTACACGAAATTAGATTAATTAACCTTAAGTAAACTAAGTACTTAATTAAACTAAATTACATTAATTAAACTAAAATTAATGAAATTAACAACATTAAATTAAACTAATTAATTAATTAAAGTAAACTAAAATTAGAAGAATTAAACTAAATTAAACTAAGTAATTAATTACACTAAATTAGATTCATTAAACTAAAATTAATGAAATTAACAAAATATTAAACTAAACTAATTAATTAAAACTAAGTAAACTAAATTTAAACATAAACTAAAACTAACTAAAAACTGAAAATGTATACGAAAACTAACCTCGTAATAGAAACCGAGATTGGAGGTTTAGGGTTTTTAGGTTTAGAGTAGGAACGGGGAATGGGAACGGGGAAAAAACAACGGGGAACGGAACGGAGGAAAGAGAGAAAAGAAAGAAAAAAGAGAAAGGAAAAGAGAAAGGAAAGGAAAAGGAAACGAAGGGAAGGAAACTGATCTGAATTTAAATCAGATTTTGCGACCAAATGGTCGCAAATATATAATCATGACCAGGAACGTAAGGTCGCGCGTGCTGGGGAAATTATGACCACATGGTCGCATATTTAGAGATATTTGCGACCATCTGGTAGCATTTATTGAAAAAGCGACCATTTGGTCGCCCATTTACCATTAACCAGAACAGCTGTCATATCACGAGTCCCATCAACAATTGCGACCAGATGGTCGCAATTATGAAATTCACCGTAAAAAATTGCGACCAGACGGTCGTAAATTTTAAATTCACCGCCATAAATTTCATGAAAATTTAAATTTACCGCTCATATTTGCGACCATATGGTCGTAATTACACTTATATTTTTTGAAAAATATAATTATACTTTTCCAAAAATGCGACCAACTGGTCGCCTTTCCCTTCTAAATTACTACCATGTGGTCACCTTTTGTGTTAAATTACGACCACATAGTCGCAAATATTAATATATATATATTTTTTAATCATTCATTAAAGAAATAGTTTTAATAAACACATACACAGTGAATAATCAAGTTACGAAATGTCTCATTCATCATCGTCTCCAAGAAGTCCGTCACAGAAAGTCTTCTTCTTCTTCTGTTTCTTCATCGGATTCATCGTCTCGAATAAATTCAGAATCAATTTCACGTGCGTGAGAAGTGGAAGCATTTGTATCATCATCATCATGCAATGTTATCGTTCCATCGTTCAAAGGACGAACAGTACTTGCATTCTGACCATCGTCGATTGCACGACATCTTATCTCATCTTCTTGAAAAGCAACGACTTCCTCTCGCATGGTCGTCTTTCTCGGACAAGTTTTCTTCTACCTGGCGTGGTTTAACTTTACAAACAACTAACCAATGGCCAGGATCTCGTCTATTAATTGGATGGTTCAGGTAATAAACTTGAATCGCCTGTGAAGCCAGAACAAACCTATCAGTGGTGCGCATATGCTTAGACTTGTTTACTCAACGATTTGTAAATGATCAATCTTACGGACTCCGCCTGCCTGGTTGTCTCGAACCAAGTGCGATTGAACAGAACAATGCGTTTTAGCGTCGGACTTGCGTATTGAATCTCAAGAATCTCATCGATTACTCCGAAGTAATCGTCTTCGTTTGTGTCGAACACGTGACCTTTGATGCAAACACCACTGTTGTTTGTTGCCCTTTCCTGAATGGGCCTTCGTTTGAAATCAGAATCGTTACGACGTATCCATGATACGACCTTGCTATCCGTCCAGGTCCCTTTGCCAAAGAAATGATACGAGGATCATCCACCGGTAATGTAGGGGAGTCAACCTGTGTCATTGTCCACATACAATAATGTTGGCAAGATAGTAATTTTTTCAACATAATGCAACAGTTTTTTTGACAATTTAAAATAACTCATGTATGCACTGAACCAAGAACGAAACTCTTTGTCGATTATTGACCCCTCCTCAGCGTCTGTAAGACCAACTCGTGTCATTCGAACGTATACGTTTAGAAATAATCTATATGTTACAAAAATAGTTAGCAAATAGTTTGTTTATGCCATGAAATAATATTAAGTTACAAACTCACTCTATGTAAGGCTCGATCTCTGCGCAGTTGCATAACACGTATGTCTGCATTACGTGATACTCAGAATCGGTCAACGGCCTACGCACTGATCTTCCAACTGTCATGCCAAGTTTCGTAAAAATCGGCAAGTCGTTTATGTCAACACCTTCAAGTAAATTTTCGACAATGTTTCGTTTCGCTGGTCGAAACTGCTCTGCAATGTGTTGATCAAAGTAGTATGAACAAAATGTAGTAGTCTTTTGCGTCAGGTACGCACTACAGATAGATCCTTCTACTCGTGATCTATTTCCAACCATCTTTTTCAACCGACGTAAGTACCTGTGGGTACAAAACATAATTTAAATTCGATCACTTTACTAATTTATACGCGTACATTACAAAATAACTGTGCTTACCTTTCAAGGGTACATCCAGCGGTAATGTACGGGACCCCCTAAGAATGCCTCGTATGGAAGATGTTCCATGGAGTCAAAAAAGCCAGGTGGGAACATTCGCTCCAACTTACAAATAATAACGGCGATCTCTGAACTCATTGAAGCGACAGTAGCTTCCGTCAGCTCTGTACATGTCAAGTCCCTGAAAAAAACACTCAACTGGGCAAGCGGCTCCCAATGTCTATTCTCTAGGAACGGTTCTGAACGCGACGGGCATCAATCGTTGCATGAATATATGACAGTCGTGGCTTTTCATGCCGAACATGATATGTTTTTTACTGTCTATACATCGACTCAAATTCGAAACGTATCCGTCCGGGAATTTGATGGATTTGATCCACTCAAATAATGTTTTCTTTTCATCCGTCGTCAACATGTACTTTGCTTTTGCGTAATTATCATTGTCGTCAGGCTCCAACTCAGGACGGTCACATATCTCCAGTATATCATAACGTGCCTTCAGATTGTCCTTCGTTTTTCCCGGAATGTTCAAAATCGTATTGAAAATATTGTCGAAGAAATTCTTCTCGATATGCATTACATCCAGATTGTGTCTAATCAGTAGATCTTCCCAATACGGTAGATCCCAAAAAATACTCCGTTTCTTCCAACCCGTGTTTTTCCCAGCCGCATTGTTTGCACTCTCTGCACCTTCCACTGTAATCTTCTGCATCCCTATAGCATCTATACCGTGAAGAATCTGTCTTCCACTATACATGGTCGGGGGGTTTGTTTTCTTACTCGTCGACCCTTCTTCCCATCCACGCCGTTTGAACGGAAAGTGTGATTTAACGGCAAAAATCGACGGTGACAATCAAACCAACAAGTTTTCTGACCGTTTCTGAGATAAAATGCATCTGTGTCTAGCATGCAATGTGGACATGCGTATATCCCCACCGTACTCCATCCTTTAAGAGGAGGAGATTGAGGTTCACACAATTAACTACACTGACTAAGGAAAGCAATAACAAAAGTTAAACACAGACTCAAAAGTGTATATGAAAGCAATTAAAGATCAACATACCTGATAACATTGAATACGCAGGGAAGTCACTGATCGTCCAGATTAACGCGGCGCATACCAAGAAATTTTGTTTCTTCGAAATGTCGTACGTCATAACACCGTCAGTCCACAACCTTTTCAACTCTGCAATAAGTGGTTACAAATTCACATCCAATTTCTGTTTTGGACTTTTCGGTCCAGGTACGATCACTGTTAGAAAAATCACCGGGTCTCGCATGCACATCGAGGGAGGCAAGTTATACGGGGTTACCATGACTGGCCAAACTGAATATTGTGCCCCGGATGCCCCGAACGGGTTAAAGCCATCCGTGCATAAGCCCAATCTGACGTTTCTCGGATCTTGTGCAAAATCCGGATGACAATTATTTAAATGCTTTCATGCCACAACATCTGAGGGATGTCTCATAACACATTCATCCTGTGAATGCTCGTGATGCCATCTCATTTGCGAGGCAGTCACATCAGATGAATACAACTGTTGCAGACGTGGGGTCAGCAGTAAATAGAACATGCGGGCGTTCGGAATCAGGCTGCGTTTCCCTTGTTTATATCTTGGAAGAAAACAGAATTTGCAATGATGCAGGTCCTCATCCATATCCTAGTAAATCATGCATCCGTTTTAACACGAATCTATTTTCTCCACGGGTAATCCAAGTCCCTCCACTAGCTTTTTTGTGTCGTACAAACTGTGGGGCATATTATTTTCTACTGCGCCTTTATATTTAAAAGTTCTGTAGCAGCAGCATGTTGACTTACCTCACACCCATCGTACAATGGTCGGCTGGCTGTCTTTAGCATCTCGTGCATCTTACGTGCTTTCGTATTCATTTCCTCTTCTACAACACGTTCATCTTCGTCTACGTTTAAACTTTCACGGAAATTTTTATTGCCCCATACCCCGCACCATCAAGTATCATTTGCTGCATCTGACTATACTGTTGTTTATCATTCCGTTCTTCGTCAACAACCTCTACATTCGAGCTGCTACCTTCGTATCATCTCGATTCCTGTAATGCAGCGTCGAACATTTCCTGTGTTTCCCCCTGAAATACCCAGTGATAATAATTCTGCACAAACCCTCGACTATAAAGATGCACCTTCAACTCAGCCAGGTATGATTCTCCTATTGTCGCATTTCCCTGCACCGGGCAACGTAGCTTTCCACCATACTTTTCATAATAGACAGTTGTCATGCAAAACTCAACAAACTGTTCAACCCCGGCCACGAACTCATCGTTCAAATACCCGTCTATCAAATGAACATACATCCACTCTCTCATTTTCTTTTTTCTTAATGCTAACAAACAATGGGTGGAGGGGTTTTTATAATGGACTCCTCTGCTCATCTGCGACCAGATGGTAGTATTTTTGCTACCATCTGGCCGCCAAAATTTCCCGCCATTTTCCTCACTGCCCCGGGTCACATCAAGTCAGAATTTACGACCTCATGGTCACTTTTTTGTGGTGACCACTTGGTAGCTTTTATCCCACCAAATTATTTATATATTACTGGTCACATAAAATCACAGCATTTGCGACCATCTGGTCACTTCCTAATGTGACCACGTGGTAGCTTAATTCTCGCCAAATTTTTAAGCTACCACTGCTCAATAAAGGTCACCAAAATTGCGACCATTTAGTCACTTTTAATTGTGACCACTTGGTAGCTTTTTTCCCTCCAAAATTACGCGCCATTTTTTGCTACCAAGTCATATTTTAGTCACACAAATGAGACCAGTTGGTCGTTTTTTTAGGTGACCAATTGGTCGCTTCTTTCGCGCCATTTTTTATGACTACTTCTGCTTTTCGTTGCAATCGGGTCGCAAAAAAAGTGACCAGATGGTCACTTAGAGTCTTCAAAAAAATCACCAAAAAACTACCACTTTTCTTTGGTCGCAAATTTCTGGTCGCATTTTGACAGTTTTTTGTAGTGTATTATTGAGAGAAAATAGAGAAAGGGCACCGTTCGAGTGTTTCTCAAAGTTATGTATAATTGTGAGCAATTATACAGTCTTTTTTATTCGTCTCATTGATGTAATCTTCAAGTTTATAGTGGAACTTGTAGAGTCTGTAGAAGACAAGACATACCAATTGGGAACCTATATAAATCTCTGGTGTTGCTATTTTCTCTTGCTTTATTATTCTTTGTGTTGCATATTATTCATCATTCTTGGGATTTAGTCTACAAAAGACAGGGCGTACCAATTGAGAACATGTATAAATCTTTGGTGTCGCTATTTTCTCTTGCTTTGTTATTTTTTGTGTTGCATATTATTCATCGTTCTTAGGATTCGAGAGTTTAGGGTTTTAACAACCTTTCAAATTCCCAACAATTGGTATCAAGACGTCAGGTTCAAAAGACTTGTGGTAGAGATCGATGGATAGTAAAAAGAATCTGGGATCGAAAAATTTGATGTTTTAGGTTTTTCATTATGAATCATGCAGATTGATGATTACTTTTACGGTAAAAAATTGCATTTATCGTTAAGAAAGAAGCCAGAGGATATGAAGCATAAAGATTGGAACAAACAGGTAATTGATGTTGTCAATTATATGAGTTCTACACAAAGTGAAAAATAAGAGAGTTGTTGATGTTCCCTCGGATTGGAGGGATGAGCCAACAACGTAGAAATGATAGTTAGCTCTTCCATCAGTTTAAGTGGAGGAATAGTTGGGAGAATCTAAAAACGCTTAGATAATAGCCTCACTGTCAAGCAGTATAGCGAACTGATGAAGTTGCTCGAGGGCATAGTGCACTTTTAATTGGGTTCAGAGTCAATATGGGTGTAGACGTTGGAGATGAAGTATCCGTTTTGACAACATGCTTGAATGCACACATATCAAGTCTCACTGATTTAAATTTCCTTTCTCAAGATTCGTCGCAAGCGGATAATGGGTCAGGTGGTAGATCCCACCACATAGCTGAAGTGGGAGTTGATGGAGTATCTTTTCATGCCTGGAGGTTAGCTCACATCAAGAAACCTTGCAGTGGTTATGCTAGTGGATTATAACATGTATTATTTTGCAAATTGGTTTAAGTTTACAGGTTGAAGCATTGGTGGTCCAAGAAAATAATTAATTGCTATTGTAGTTAAGTTGAAGATGTTTGATTTATCTTCAAATGAGAGATTGTTAAGTTTAGTTGTGAAACCAAATCAATTCCTTGACCAATTTAAATAAAGTAAAAAAGCCCAAGTCAAATTGTTTTGATAAAGCCCAAATTCATGAAGTCTTATGTTCCTATTTTATTCAAGTTGCCGTGGATTTAAAATAGGAAAGGACAAGCTCAAGGCGGTGGGATTTTTTGCAATTTCACATTTCTAGGTTTTTTGTTATATAAATAGAAGACCAGGGACAAAGTTTTGTTTTGTGTGGCGGCTTTGCCTCCCACCGTTAGTAGTATTTAGGGTTTGTTCGAGGGCTTAGTTTATTGAGAGAAAATAGAGAGGGGGCAACCGTTTGAGTGTTTCTCGAGGTTATGTATAATTGTGAGTAATCATACACTGATGTAATATTCAATTTCATAGTGGAACTTGTAGAGTCAGCAGAAAACAGGACGTACCAATTGGGAACCTATATAAATCTCTGGTATCGCTATTTTCTCTTGCTTTATTATTCTTTGTGTTGCATATTATTCATCGTTCTCTAGATTCGGGAGTTTAGGGTTTTAAAAACCGTTCAAATTCCCAATTCATAGGTGGATGCAAAAAATTTATATTCATTTAGATATAGAGCATTTTCATATCTTAATCTTGTTATGTTCCCAAAACAGGAGTGTATTGAGCTTTCATTCAGATCGCTCTGAACCATGTGAGAAGACAAAATCTCTTAACCCAAAAAGCATAGAAACGAGTATCACAAGAGAAAAAAGAAGACAAAATCTTTTAACCCAGAAAGGTCGCACTATTTAAATCGAAAGATTCACCAAGCTACAGTCACGGCGTGTGTCATCTATCCAACGATCCTCAAAGGTCATGATAACTAAAAGCTGAAAACGGGCCGATTGGGATATAAAAAAACACAACTTTCAAAGCCGAAACAATCATCTCACTGAGTCACAGCTAGCTGTCTAAAAGGTTATGACGAACCAGGTGAAACATCATAAATCTCGGGCAACCTTTATCTATTTCCCGCACCGAAAAATCCAGCACGGAAAATAGGGGAAAACTATAGAGAGTAAAAATCACTCATCTATGGGCTAAGCAAGGTGGGACGATTCCAGAAAGGCCCAAGTCAACGAAAATCGAAGTAAAGTCAACTTGTTAACCAAAATTGTGCCAACGTAAGGCCCAAGCCTAGTTTCGACTAGCACGGACAAGCACACCCACAATCAATCGGTCAGGAAGAGATTATATAAGGTTAACTAGCTCACAAAATCAGGTATGCATAAAAAACCAAGACCTAAATTATTGCGGTGCCTTATCCGTTTCTGAAAAGACAAACTTGATCGTCATTTCTTCCCTATTTCTAATATCCAAGGTCGCAGGAATTAAGCACGTACCGTTAGTACCCCTCATAAAAGTCTAAAAAAGAACTTGCGATTAATAAACTTCTAATTAATGAAATTGAATAAAGATAGTGGTTTTTTACTTATGAGTAAATCTTAATTTGATGCTCGGGAGAGGTTATTAAGAATTTATGTGTTCTTGACTTATAGAGTGTTACATTGTTATTCTTGACTAGAATTATTAATATGTCATTCCATAAACTAGAGTAGTGACATCATTTATTAAGGTTTGTTTCCATCATTTTTCTAAATTGGTTTGTTTCTTAGTTTTTATTTATTTTATTAGTTTAATTAAATTTTGATTTCTAGATAGTACTCAGGTAGTGAATAAAAACCGCAATCGACGACAACATTTTTTATATCACTATATTAAAACTTGACCCGTCAACAATTATATTTGTTCCCATTGTATCCCAAATAGTTAAGCCTTAGGGTTTAAGAAAAGAGAAATATTTGTATTACCTCAGCTACTTTGGCTGAACATTAAGAGGCATATTTATAGGATGTAATATGAACAATAAACCCTAATACTAAGACGTGAAAGTAATGAATAAGGGCCAAATGAATACAAGGCCCATTTACAAATAAGAGAAATAACAAAAGCAAGTATTAATTATTTGTCCTGACATCCCCCCTCAAACGTAGGGGTGAGGAGATAACCCCAAGTTTGGATCGCATGGCTTCAAGTCTGCTAGCAGGAAGAGCTTTTGTTAAGCAATCTGCAAGTTGATCAGTTGACGGCACATATCGAACATCAAGCATGCGTTGCAAAACTTTATCGCGAACAAAATGAACATCAAGTTCAATGTGTTTTGAACGAGCATGAAAGACGGGATTTTGAGCTAAAGAAATAGCACTGATGTTATCACACCAAATGATCGGGCGAGGAATTGCAAACAGATTCAGTTCTGTGAGGAGAGAGCGAATCCATGTAATTTCATTGACTATATTTGCTAAGGAACCAGTATTGACCTCGTGCTTGATCGGGAGACGGTGTGTTGCTTCTTGGAAGACCAAGAAACTAAAGAGTTACCAAGAAAAACACAGTAGGAAGCGATGGATTTACGATCATCGGGGCTACAAGCCCAATCGGCATCACAAAATCCAGAGATAGTGAGAGAAGAACCAGATTTAATATGAAGACCATGGTAAATTGTGCCTTTGAGATATCGTAATACACGTTTCACAGCCTGCCAATGGATATCAGTTGGATGTTGCATGAATTGACCTAGTTTGTTTGTGATGTAGGAGATATCTGGGCGAGTCTGTGTTAAATATTGAAGGGCACCGACGGCACTCCGATACATGGTGGGATTGGATAGTGGCTCACCACTATAAGCAGATATGGAGAGGTTAAGGGTGGTAGGAGTGGAAACTGGTTTAATAGAGTCAAGGCCCAGACGCTTTAGCAAGTCAGCAATGTAGCGACTCTGATTGAGGAACATGCCACCTGAATTACGGTGAACCTGAATGCCGAGAAAAAAATGAAGAGGACCCAAGTCTTTTAGAGAGAACTGGATGCTAAGCTGATGGATAAAAGCATTAACCATAGTCTGGTTGTTTCCAATAATAAGAAAGTCGTCAACATATACAAGGACAAGAAGACAATGCCCTCCTGACTTGTAGAAAAATAATGAGTGATCTGCTCGAGAGTTTGTAAATCCCCATTGAAGCAAAAATTGTCGTAGTCTGTCAAACCACGCGCGAGGTGCTTGCTTCAGGCCATAGAGTGCTCGATGAAGCTTGCAAACATGGAGAGGATGTGATGCATCAACATAGCCCTCAGGTTGCCGCATATAAACTGTTTCATTGAGAAAACCATTAAGGAAGGCATTATTTATGTCCAACTGACGAACCAACCAATTTCGGGAGACAAAGAATGGTGAGGAAAATACGACGGTTGAAGACTTAGCAACCGGACTGAATGTGTCACCAAAATCAATCCCTGGTTGTTGGTGAAAGCCTTTAGCAACTAACCGAGCTTTGTGGCGCTGGATAGAACCATCAGAATGAAATTTGGTTCGAAAAACCCACTTGCACCCAACAACATGCATATCTGGAGTGGCGGGAACAAGAGTCCAAGTTTTGTTTTTATAGAGAGCATCCATCTCATGTCCATAGCAGATTTCCAACATGGATATTGGGTGGCTATTTTTACAGAGGGTGGTTCTGTGGGAATGAGGTCGGTTGGTGGGTTGATGGATTTGGCAGTGGCAGAATATGTTTTAGGCTTGAATATGCCACTTTTGCTTCTCGTTTGCATTGGATGAGTGGGAGCAGATGGATGTAAAGGTTGGGGAGGTTCAATGGGATGGTGTAGACTTGAAGTAGATGAGGGATGTGAGTACATACCTGATGCGTTCATTGAAGTAAGCGGGCCGCCAGGAGGGTGATGGTGGCAGAGAGCTTAATAATGGACTGGAAGCAGCTGAAGAGGTAGCGAGCTGTGGAAGAGGAATTTGCGGGTTTAAGTTGGAAGTAGAAGTGTCGATTTTGGAATTATGAAATGGGGGAAGAGGTGGTAATGTAATAACTTGAGAGTTGGAGTGAAAAGTGGACGGACTAGATGTGAGAAAACCGGTGGAAAAAGGGAATTCAGTTTCATTAAACAAAACATGGCGGGAGATATAGACACGACCTTTAGAGTCAAGACATTTGTATCCTTTATGCTCATTACTGTACCCAAGGAAAACACATTTTGTACTATGGAATTGAAATTTATGTGTTTGGTATGGACGAAGACAAGGAAAACATGCACATCCGAAAGTTCGAAGAAAGGAGTAATCAGGTTTCCTTTTGTAAGCTTTTTCCCAAGGGGATATGTTATTTAATACAGCCGTTGGGAGCCGATTAATGAGATATACAGTTGTGGTGAAGGCTTCCCACCAATATTTCAAGGGCATGGACGATTGAGCTAAAAGAGTAAGGCCCATTTCAACGATGTGGCGATGTTTGCGCTCAACTCGTCCGTTTTGGGAACTAGTGTGTGGACATGGATGTTGAAAATGAATGCCAGATGTGATTAAGAATGGAACAAAAGCACGAAACTCTCCACCCCAATCGGCTTGTAGTGTTTTAATTTTTGTCTCAAATCGATTTTCCATGATGGATTTGAATTGTATAAAGGACTTGAGAGCTTCACCTTTGGTCTTGAGAGGATAGATACATGATAGTCGTGTATAGTCATCAACAAAACAAATATAGTAACGAGCACCATTGGTGGAAAGGACAGATGAGGGTCCCCATAGATCAGTGTGAATTAATTCAAGAGGTTTTGTTCTGTGTGTTGTGGCAGAGGAAAAAGGCAAAGCATGAGATTTTCCCAATTGACAGGCATCACAAAATAGCTTGGTTTCATTGAAACGAAGATTTTTATTACATAGACGCAAAACTTGACTTAAAACGCGACTGGATGGATGGCCCAAACGTTGGTGCCAAACATTTTTAGATAAAACAGACACAAAGCTAACAGGACGAGAATTGAAATTTGACGAGACGGAATTGAAAACATGTGCTCCTGCGAGTGGCTTGCGAACAAGATGCTTTATTGAATTGAAATTGAGTTGGTAGAGTCCATCATTAAGTCTCCCTTCCAACAGCACCTTCTGGGTTTCCTTGTCCTTCACAAAACAACATTGAGAATGAAACTCAACAATTACATTATTGTCATGGGTTAGTTTAGAGATACTAACAAGATTTTTTGTTAAAGCAGGAACATGAAGGATGTTTTTTAGAATAATAGGTGCATTGTGTGTATTGGATGAGACAAGAGAGTTACCAATGTGTTCAATGTTTAACATGGATCCATCACCAATGGCTAAAGCTGTATTACCTCCATATTCAACTCGTTGGTTCAAATTGGATAGGTCAGGTGTACCATGATTGGTGGCACCGGTGTCAGCAAACCACGACGGATCAGTGGCAAAGTCGGACCCAGTAAGAAAAGCAGCTGGTCGTTGCTGATTAGTAGAGTTCTGACTAGAAGAGCCCCCCATAAAGTTTTCATCAAAGCGGAAATAGCATTGGAGTCCTGAATGACCATATTTGTTGCATAATTGACAGGTAGGTTTAGAATTATTGGAGTACCTGCCGCCTCTACCGCGAGATCGACCACCGCGATTTGAAGAGTGTGAGTTGAAGGAGGAGTTAGAGTTGAAGTTTCTCCCATTAGTAGATGATCTTCCCCTTCCTTGTGGAATGTAATTTTGTCTATTAGCAGCAAAGTTTGCAGAAGGCTGAATATTGACATTTGACCTTGGTATAGCATTCATAGTCTCAAGAGTATTCTCAAACGTGATCATAGTGGCATGAAATTCTTGCCAGGTCCAAGTGTGTTGGGCATTGACTTGACAAATGATTGGTAAATATTCAGCATCCAATCCAGCCAAGATGCTTGAAATCAATTGTTTGATTGTTAAGGGCTCTCCTGCTAGAGCCATGTTACTAGACAGGAGTTTCATAGCAGCAAGATATTCACTCATTTTGAGGGCACCTTTTTTCGTGTTTTGGAGAGAAGTTCGAAGTTGATTCGCTCTGGATGTATTCATATTGCCGAAGTATTCTTCAACAGATCTCCAAAGTTCTCGAGTGGTGGATGACTCAAGAAATTCACTTCCAACAGGTTGGTTGCATAGAGGAGAATAGCCAACCAAGGATTGATTGATCCTGACCAACCAATCATCAAATGCAGGATTTCTTGTCATATGAGCGGATCCGCTCTGCGCCGCAACAAATTCTTGGAGGGCTAATATTTGTACCGAGGCAAAACCCATCAACTCGTCGGCCTCAAGTAGAGCCAAAACAGTTTGTCTCCATAGCATATAGTTGCTGTCATCAAGCTTCAACGCAAGAGAGGAGTTGAGCAAATGATGGAGACCATGGTTGTTAGTTTGTGGGTTGGTTTGAACGATAGGAAGGAGATTTTGGGTAATAGTGCTAGATTCACCAACCTTTTCCTTTTCAATCGGGGTGTGGGCAGCCATGTGAGATGAAAGGAGGAAAAAATTTGAAAGTTGTGGCGTTTGCCTGACGGCTCTGATACCAAGTTAAACCTTAGGGTTTAAGAAAAGAGAAATATTTGTATTACCTCAGCTACTTTGGCTGAACATTAAGAGGCATATTTATAGGATGTAATATGAACAATAAACCCTAATACTAAGACGTGAAAGTAATGAATAAGGGTCAAATGAATACAAGGCCCATTTACAAATAAGAGAAATAACAAAAGCAAGTATTAATTATTTGTCCTGACACAAATCATCACGGTGAATGAGAATTAGCACTTGAACGATTGTTTCTGTTTCTAAATGTATGTTATGTATACTTTTATTTATATAATATAAACTAATTAGATATAGTTGGTCAGTTAGACATGAGAATTTGTAACGCCTCGGGTTTTCGGTAAGTTTTTGATAAAAAAAAAATTTCTCTATTTAATTCCATAAACGATTTAAGGATAAAGTGTTAAATTTAATTCTTATTATTAAGAGTTATTTTTAATTAACTTTAGGACTTAAATTTAGGGAGATTTTAAATTATTTAATTAAATGATTTTTTTTTTAAAAAAAAAAAAGGGGGAGGGAGGCGTAAAAGGAAGGAGGAAAAGAAAAAAAAAAAAAAAAAGGTCCCAGTTGCTCACCTCTCAGCTTTCACGTGAAAACCTAGACAGAAGGAAAAAGGCAGGTATTCTTCTCCTTCTTCATCTCCCTCCTTGATCTATCGAATGTGAGATCAATCGATTACAATTAATCGATTTGTTTTCTTTGGGTTATAGGTTTTGGTTGTTTAGGGTTTCTTTGGTGGAATTGGAGAGGAATCAAATCCAGATCGAATCAAGGTAATGTCCAATTCCCTAAATTTTCCTAAGCAATTCGTTTGTAGAAATCCTTAAGGTTTATGAAAAACCATTTGAAATTCGCCATTCTTCCTTAAATTTCCAAATCTTGAAAACCCTAATTTAATTTTTGGAAATTTCTTTCTTACCTAAAAAAAAAAAAAAAAAAAAAAAAAAAAAGAAAGTGGCGGCGCCGCCACCGCTCCGGCCGCCGCCGATCCGGCGGTGCCGCCGCGGATCTGGCGGTGCCGCCGCTGCCCCACCATAAGGCAGCGGCATTGCTGTCGCTGCACTTGTGGGCAAGATCGCCGCCCACCGCCTTGTGGGCAGTGGCGGCAGCTGGCTTCTTTGCTGCTCGCCGTTGCAGCCAGGCAGCGACCCTTCAGGGGTCGCCTTTGCTTCAATTTTTGGGATTTGTCGCCTTGGGTCCCCGTCCTTTCATCCTTGTATGATTGGGTAAATTTTTGGATGTATTTTAAAATTTGATAGGTGGTGTTTCAGGTGCTCGAAATTGTTGAGAAGTGCTTAAGGAGTATTTTTTTTATTTTTGCAAACTAAGGTGAGTAGAAGTTGTTAAGGTTTGAAGTATTTCATGTTTGGTTTACCTTTTTCTTTATTAGATTAACCTCTAATTTCGAATTGATTTTGGATGTTTAAAGTGATAAAAGAGGTTGTTTGAGTTGATGTATATTTTGGAAGAATTAATTCTAAAGCATGCTTTAAAGACTTAAGTTTAAGAAGGATGTTAATTTATATCTTATCCTTTCTGGCTGATCGTTGATTGATTTAAAACTGTTGTGAGAATTATTGTTGTTTGGTGTTATACATAATATTTGCCGATTTACGTTAGTGCCAATTAGGAAAGTTTAGGCTTAGGCGGTTAGTTAGATATTGTTGCTGGATATTTTATTTAGATGTGCAGGTTATATTTTTCTTTTGGGAGTTAAGAAAAATATAGCCGTTATGCCGCCAAATTTTCCCTAGAATTTTTTTTATTAGATCCTAAGATTTGTTTAAGGGGTGATTTAGTATAAGCTTAGGTTAGTCTCACCTCTAGATTTGTTAAGCTTTTGGAAGTGACGGAGTTTGATCCAAAGGGTTAGTTGGATCTTTTGGCTTGTAAAGCGTTGTGAATGGTTGTGGGAAATCATACTACCTTAAAATACCTTGGGTAATATGGTTGTAGGTTCACATTAGGCAAGGCCTTGTCTAATGAAGAATAGCTGTTAGGGGAGTTTATTTAGTGTGCACAACTTAAATAACACCTAACGGGGCAGGTTCATTCCATCCGTACAATGGAAAAGAATATTTTCCCAAAGGATTTAAATTGTAGAAAAATTATGTTTAAATTCCTTATGGGCGTACTCTCTCTTTGTTTTTGAATAAAGAGGAGATTAAAGGTATTAACGAGAAAGGTTTTTCGATTAGTTTTAAATTGTAGAAAAATTATGTTTAAAACTAAATCGATTAGAGGTGACTTATAAGTTTAGAAGTAAGCTTTAAATCTCCTTGGAGTGAGTGATTTATTGGATGTCGGTGAGGACGTATATGGACTTAAAGTCTTAGGAAAACCTCTCTATGGCATAATTCATTCTTTAACAATTTTCTATTCACTGGGCGTAGCCTCATGATGCTACATTTTTTTTTCAGGTAAAGGAAAGAAGAAACTGGCAAATGATGGATTTCGTAGCGGAAGTGGTTGATTGATTTTACATGCCGGCAGTGTTTATTCTTTTCTTTTTGATGGGTCAAAATAAATCATGTTTCTTTTGAAAAATTTTCGTGAAAATACTTGTTTGATTTGGACTTATGTTTTGGGTTGGAGTGTTGATTTTAGTTCTTTGTTTGTTTCAACTGATGTTAAGGAATTTTTGTTTTGAAATGACCGGTCTAAATTAAATGTTTGGTTTGATTTTTGGAAATAAATGACTTGTTGAATTTAAATAGCTTCCGCTGTGGTTTTTATGCTTTTCATGTTTTGGAAATAATTCGGGTTGTTACAGAATTGGTAAAAGCTCATCATATAATAAACACAATATAATATTAATGAAATGTAACCCCAGTACAAAACAATACATCTTACACCACACTCACTTTTATTGATTTGTCTACACCATGAAGAAACATATAAAGATCAGGGCAGGAAGGACATGAATTATGCATGAGGTATTCCTCTGGAAATACTTGTTCTCTTTTTACGAGTAGCTATTTTGTATGATCAACGTTTATTATAAAGAACCTTAATTCCTTTGATGTCGTCTGCGTTTAAGCCTTTAGTAGCTCCAGATGCAATAAAAGGATACATGATAGCATTTTGAATAGTGCTATGGTGTAGTCCAAGAAGGTGACCAATTTCATGGAGAGCAACTGTCTGCAAATCATTTTTTCATTTTTATACTTTTTTGTTACATCATTAATCGATTTATCATTAAATTACTTATCTTTAATTATAGAAATTTTACTTCTCTTCAATTTCATTATTTTATATACTTTAAAGAAATATATTAAGTGGTACATAATTTTATTTTTTGTACATTATTATATACCAGATTTCCCCTTCATGTTCATTATTATTTTTAGTACATACTTTTTCATACAGTATTGTATATTCATTTATTTTAGGGTAAAATGCAAATGAGACACCTGTGGTTTTTTCCAAATGCATGAACAACCCATGTAGTTTGAAGATCAGTGATCATTTTGGTTTTAAAAATATCTCATGTTTTAAGATTTTTATTCATTTAAACTTTTAAATCTTATATATATTAAAAAAATCAATATTTCATACCTGAATCTTTATTGATTTACCAACCTTTTGTTTTCTTCTTGATTCATTTTTTTCCCTTCTAATTTTTTATTTTGAATTAGAAAGAATGATTTCTACGGATTTTTTAGACTTGTTTTTCGACATTTTTGTTCTTCTTCTTCTTCAAAAAAATGTGTTCGCTTGAACGTTGGTTTGTCTAATTTTTGAATCCGCTTCAATTATTCAAAAAATCTCTCTCTGACAGTTTTAATCCCATCAATCATGCCCTCATTAATTCCAGCGCTTTCCTTTTTATTCTCATTTAATGTTTTCCTTATTTATCTGTCGTTTTCAGAACAAGTTGATGGTATTTCAGTACTATCACATTACCTCTCTCTTTATTTTCCTGGCGCATGGGCTAGATAATAAAAGAATTTTGTCCTGGAGGCAAATTAATGTTTTTATGTATTAATTGGGGCTACATACGTAGTTGTCCCTAAAAACTATGTAATAGGCTTGAGATTAATGAGAAAAAAATCACAATGTAGTCTAATAGTCTTACGAGTTATACCGGTTTTCCTCTCTTCTCCCTCTTCTCTCTATTCTTTTTATTCTCTTTAGTTTATCATATTATTTTAATTTTATCATGCTTTAAGTGTCCTATCGTCAGATAAATAGAGAGAATTTTACAATTTAGGACTTTTATTTTCTCAAACTAAATTAATTGAACTGAGCTGAGGGTTAAGGTCCCATAAAAGATATTTGTAATAAACAAGCTTTTCCTTGTTTAACTCTTGATATTTTTTTTACCTTTTGTGAATATATTTGTTCCTTTTCCAAATTAACTAATTAGATATAATTGAACATTTAGACATGAGAATTGAGAACTTGTAGAAACCTCATCATATAATACAATACAATACATCTTACCCCACACACAACATTTATTAATTTGTTTACACCATGAAGAAACATATATGAGGATCTGGGCAGAAAATTAATAGGAAGAAAAGAACATTGAACATTACTTATATTAGGTTTGATCAACGTTTATTATAAAGAACCTTAATTCCTTTGATGTCGTCTGTGTTTAAGCCTTTGGTAGCTCCAGATGGAATAAAAGGATACATGATAGCATTTTGAATAGTGCTATGGTGTAGTCCAAGAAGGTGACCAATTTCATGGAGAGCAACTGTCTGCAAATCATATTTTCCTGTGACTGCTCCTACAGCCCACTTCTCGGTAGCGTCGTAATGAAACCTCCCATTCGTGGGTGCGAATGCATGCGCAAGAACACCGCCCGGGCCATCAAATGGGCTACCATCTCCATGGTTTCCTTTATAAAAAGCAATTTTCAGATCAGCTTTGTTATAGTTAGTGATGAAAGAGAACCTAAAATGAGTATGTAACGCCCATGTCTTGAAAGCTCGAGCCACAGGTGCTTTCGCATCGGCACGAGTACCCGGAAGAAATCCGTAAGTGAGGTGATATTTGGAAGGTGGCCACTTAGGCTTTCCTGGGAAGAAAGCAAAGTGAGGGTCTGCGTTTAGCAGTCCGGCATCGGAATTACCACATCGAGGCGTTTTTAGTAGAGCAACCGTCTCGGAATTCAAGGAGCCAGTGGGTTCGAGATGGAAGAGAAGTTGGTAAGTTTTGATGGCAGATTCAAGGGAATCATCAAAGCCATCGTTGTTGAGATCGGTCTTGTTTTCGGGAAAATAACCAAAGAGTTGAAAGTAGGTTTTAAGGTGAGATATGCCTTTGAGAAAATCACCCTTCTTGCTTCCCTCAAGACTATTGAGGAATGCAAATGGGGAATCTTGGGGTTCTATTCCGTCTATCGGAACTGGACGGGTATGGGAATGGGAAGAGGAATGAGGAATAATGAAGAAGAATACTATAATGGAATATGTAAAGAGAACGAAAGCTTTAGAAGATGGAGCCATGGGAATGGATGGTGATGAATATTTGAGACGTACGGTAACTTATTTATAGACTACATATTCAAGCAAAGTTGGAATAAGAAAATAAGGAGACTGTGAAACAAGTTGGAAAGTTGCATTTTAAGTATTCTATATAAAATTAAATATGAGGGTCGTATGTGCTTTAGATATAGACAAAGTCTTTTTTTTGGTTTTTTTTTACAAGATATAGACAAAGTCTTAGGATTGGCTCTTTCTTGGATATCCAGGTACATTGTCAACGTTGAAGGGAATTAAAAGTAAGAAGAGAGAATCTTAAAATTCCATTACTTCTCCTCTGTTGTTTTTTTTATTCAATAATATATTGTACAAACTCCTCTAATAATTAATATATTTTCAATTTTTGTTATTTACTCCATTAAAAATTAATAGGGTGCTTTGATGTTTTTGGGTTCTTTATTAATAGGGTGCTTTGTGCTTTGATGTTTTTATACTTTTTTGCCACATAAGCAAGAAAAATGCCACATAAGCTAGCCGTTTATGTCAGAGACGGAGAAGTTAACAGAAGGACGAAAAAAGTGGGTTTTGGAAAGTACAGGGACAAAAGAAGTCAGTTTTGAAAGTATAGGGATGAAAATGAAACCAAAGTAAAACTATAGGGACCAAAAACGTATTTTACCCTAGAATATATTATTGAATAAGAAAACAACAGAGAAGAACTAATAGAATTTTAACTCTCTCTTCTTACTTTTAATTCCCTTCAACGTTGACAATGTAATATCCAAGAAAGAGCCAATCCAAGACCTTGTCTATATCTTAGTAAAAAAAACAAAAAAAGACTTTGTCTATATTTAAAAGTTTATACGACCCTCAGATTTAATTATATATATATATATATATATATATATATATATATATATATATATAATATAATATAATATAATACTTAAATTGCAACTGTTCACTGTAAATCCATAATTGCACTTCCTTAACTATAGTTGAGTTATGTCTATTTGTCATCAAGCTCAATTGTGATTAGTGATTTGTTCCAAATCGAGATAATCGAATACCTGAACTGGATCGATCAAAACATACGAAGATGTTAATTGGGGATTCCCTTTTGAAATTATAAAAGCACTTAAGGGTATATTTAAAACTTTAAAATTTTTATAGACAATATATGAAATATATAATTTAGGTAAAATCCATATTTTAGTCTATAATTTAGGTACTCAAAACCAAAAAGCACCATTTTTTGTGTGGTTTGATGTAAATAAGGAAAATTTAAAAAGATATATTAATTATTATAGGAGTCGTACAATAGATTATTGAATAAAAAAACAACAGAGAAGAAGTAATGAAATTTTAAGATTCTCTCTCCGTACTTTTAAATTCCCTTCAACAAGGACAATGTACATGGATATCCAAGAAAGAGCCGATTCAAGACTTTATCTATATCTTACTTTAAAAAAAAAAGACACTTTGTCTATATCTAAAGTTTCAAACAACCTTTGGCTTAATTTTAGATTTAATTTTATATATAATACTAGACAACTATGAAATATATAATTTAGGAAACCTCATATTTTAGCTTATTATTTATATATAAACTAAAAAAATACCCAAAAACATCCGCACTATTTTTTTATTTTCTTTTGTGGTTAATGATAGAATAAATAAAGCTCATTTTAAATTATACTAATTATTTGAGGATTTTGTAGAAAAATTATCACCAATCAATCAAATAGGACATGTACAAATTTTATTGAGTTAAAGAAAAAAAAGATTCTCTCTCCTTACTCTTTAAATTCCCTCCGACGTTGACCATAAATATGGATATCCATGAAAGAGCCAATCCAAGCTGTCTATATCTTACTAAAAAAAATTCTTTATCATATATATCTTAATTTTATATATAATACTTTAATTCCAACTATTCACCGAATCCAAAGTTGTACTCCCTTAACTATAGTTGAGTTGTGTCTGTTTGTTATCAAACTCAGTTGTGACATATCCTTTATGTGGTTAAACTCATAATTACTGTTGGGTTAAAATTATCGTTTTACCCGTGTAATTGTATCTTGGCAAATTTTGAGGCAATAAATATTATCACATATAGTCAATATTGAGACCCGGTTTTCAAAAAATATCAAAATTACTCAACACATAAAGATGTACACATATCGAGACATGAGTTATTACCATAATATATTTCTTTCATAATTAACCCACATTTTTTTATGAAAATTTGATTATAATGAATATATTATTGTTGTAAATTTACATTACTAATATAAATTTAGCACTAGATTTTACACATTGTTGATGTAAATTTAATATTATTGTTGTAAATTTACATTACTGACAGATTATTATTGTAAATTTACATTACTGATATATTATTGTTGTAAATGTAAATTTATACAATATCTAGAGATGTGTAAATCTGATATAAATATAAAAGTGTGGTATATATAAAAACAAGACTTAAAAATTAATTGGCTACCACTCATAATTCCTATTTTTATTTATTATTCCACAATATTTTTGTGTGAATTTTAGGTTTTGCTATCCTATTAATCCCTATTAGCTCAGCCTTGTGGAGCAGCTCGTGGATGAGCAGGTTGTTCTATCAGAGGATGCTCTTCAATGGGCCTTCTAAAATTTACATATTTCTTTGATTTTATCCACCATGAACCTATGCTCTCATAAATTTAGCTTTAATTTTTCGAGGAGAAAAAAAAGAACTCACACCAATATAATTGTTGTTAATTCATAGAGTAAAAATATGTAAATGACTACTTTTTTTCCTTCTTTTTCTCTATAGCCAAGCCACCATTCTTAAAATATTTTTTAATAGTCACATGTGTTTAAAAAATACCAAAATACCCTTCATGTTAAATCATTCCTCTTTCCTCTCTCTTCTCCCTCTTTGTCTCTCATTTCTTCTTCCATGTCTCTCTCATTTCTTTATCCATTATCTATCATTTTCTTTTAAACCCCCATGATTCTGTCATTCTTTCTCTTTCTTTTTCAAAAATCCACCATTTTTATCTTCTACAAATGTTCATCTCACAAATTTTATACATTTTTTTAATTTATTATCTCCCTCCTTAATTTCTTCTCATTCTCCTTTTTTTCATAAATATTTTTCACTGTTTTTTGATTCAAATCTCGAAGATCTAAACAAAAAATAGCATGAATTTGACGAAAGATTTTTTTTTTAGTTTTTATATTTTTTTCTCATTTATGTCCTTTGTTGTTTTATGTAATATACGTAATTTCTTAATAGTGGTTTTTGCGATACATGTAATATATGCAATATACATATTTTTTGTAATATACGTAATATACATAACTATTTTTTGTCTCTCGGTCTGTTTCTGTTTTGCTTAATGTATAGTCTGTAATATACATTTTTCTGTGGTCTGTTTAAATATATTTTTGTAATATATGTGATGTATATAACTATGTGTTTTTCTTGATATAAAATCTGTAATACACGTAACATATGAAATGATGAGTGGTTAATGTACACCCCCTTTCTTTTATATTCATTCTGTAATATGGTATACATTTCTTTTTGTTTTTCTTGATATAAAGTCTGTAATACACGTAATACACGAAATGACAAGTGGTTGATGTACACCCCCCTTTCTTTTATATTCATTCTGTAATATGATATACATTTCTTTTTGTTTTGTTTGCATATTAAGTATTTTTTTTTAAATTAACAATCCTTTTGTTTTTCATTTGTAGATTAAATGACATGTATATTACGTATAGTACATACATTCACACTTTTTCTCAAATGCACTTACAATGTGAAACACGATATCCAATATACTAGATGTAAAAAACACTTTACATGACAGGGGAGCTATAAATAATATACTAAAATGAATCTACGAAATTGAATTAAAAATCGAAATATATAGTATAAAATCAAAGTACAAAAATAATAAAACTGTACAACATATACTAAATACTGAAGAACTATGGACAATATACTGAATATACCCAAAAACTGGGGAAGAAATAATGCATTCGGAAAGAAAAATATCAGAAGTGTTAGACTATACTTGTCAGAAGTGTCATACTATAACTGCCATACAAAAAGGGCAAAATAAATATATTGAAAAATTGAATAGTAAAAGTGGCTAAATATTACACTTTTACAAACACATGACCATAAGATAAAAAACCCACTTCCAAATGGCTAGTTTTTATTCTTCACCCAAATTCATATAAACTCATGATGATTTTCCGTATTTTATTATGGATGTGGGGCTTTGGTGCACCCAAAACGTTAAAGGTAAAACTTGTTGAAACACAAGTTTTAAAATAAAATTAAAGGAAAAAATCATTTTTCACCCCTGAATTTTAGGGGGTTTATCAACTTTAACTTTAAACTTTAAATGTTATTAATTTTAACCCTAAATATATAAATAGTTACAAGTTTAACTTTATAGAAACTAGTTGTTAAAGATTTCACGTGTGAACTGTAAATAAAGTTTTTAATATAAAGGGTAACAATAAATTTGAACGATTTGAAAAGAAATATATAAAATTACAGTATGTGGTAATAAATTTTACAAGAACGAGAGTTGCAATTAGTAAGATATTATATGTGATTTGATAACTCATCGAGGTTTTTTTTATTGTATTATATAGTTGTTTATGTAGTTTTATGACCAAATCTTTCTTAAATTTTAGAAAACTAATGAAATTTAGTGCTAATAATAAAAAAGTTTTAACAGAAGATTAAACTCGCAACTATTTATATAGTTTATGATTAAAATTGATAATATTTAAAGTTTAAGGTTCAAGTTTATAATACCTCTAAAGTTTAAGGGTAAAATTTGATTTTCTCTAAATTAATAATCCAACACGAGCATAGCTCAAGTGGTTAAGCACCTGCTCCCTTCTCATGAGATCGAATGTTCGAGTCCCCCTCCCCTAATTTGATGTAATATCTCAAAAAAAAAAAAAAACATTTAATTGTACTGTACATAATTCGTTAGGACTTGGATGAAATACTTACCGGGTAAATGATGTTTTTTTTTAGTTATTACATTTAATTAAAAAGGGGAGACTCAAACATTCGACTTCGAAGGAAGGGAATAAATATTAAATCAGTGAGCTGTACTGACATTCGCAAATGATGCCCTTTTGACTTTCATGTGAATGGATTAAAAATAAATAAAACAATTGCGAAGACATGGTAAACTGCTTGTTTTGTATATTCATTAGTATTAAAAATAATATGACGTGAGTTACATATTCATGGTCTTTGTCATTGACATTTCTCAACGCTTTGTACGAAGGCATGGTACAATCTTTGTACAAAATATTTCCGAATGGCATATGATCAGGCATTCTAAACCGTTGACCTGTGAAACTGTTACCTTTTTTTTATGATGTTTGATTTTAGGTTACGTTAGACCTGTTCTTCCTATCCTTTTGAGTTTATGTCAATTTCGTTCTTAAGTTTTTAAAAGTATCCCAAGCGTGCCTATCGTTTGATATTGCAAGCCTTAATTGTCTTGTCATGAATGAATTAGTTAAACGTAACGGAACCGTCAGTTTTTATTAAATTTTTTGTTTTGTATCATCCACATAGATAAAAATATCAGGTTTCTCATTGTTTTCTCAATTTTCTCCCACATAAACATTAATTTTATACCAACTAATTTCCCCTTATTTTTTATGTTTACCTTCCTACTCCACATCATAATGTGATTGTTTTATCTACGTGACAAATGTAAAACAGAAAATGTAATCAATGTGGAAGATTATGTTACATTTAACTTGTTTCTTTCACGACAGAAACAATTTATATTCACAATACCAAGGGACGGTTTATGACACTTTTAAAAACATAGAGATTAAATTGAAACGAACCCAAAAAAGATAGGGATGACATATATAATTAAACCATGATTTTATTATTAAATGGATAGACACATACTCCTTTTTTATGAGATCGAAAGTTTGAATCATCTTTCCCCAATTTAATATAATAACTACCGAAAAAAAAATTAATTGTGTCAACTTTAAGCTTTAAATTTCATCACATTAAAATCTGAACTTTAATATATGTTATACTTAATAATGATCTATTTTTTAAAGTACAATTACCTAAATTTATTTTAAAAATAAAATTTAATTTAATAAAGTTTAAATTGAGACATCAAAGCTTGATACAAATTCACATACGACTTTTTTCCCTCATTGTCATCTTTATTATTTGGATTGCACGCAACTTTAACCATGTCAAAATTGTACGTTTCAATCTTAATTTTATAAACATGTGAGATATATAATTAAATTTGTGTTTACCTATTAGCGGGTGTAATGGTAATTTAACATATTTAATATGGTATCAGAACAGGATCTCTTGAGTTCGAATTCATGTTATGATATTTCCTCTCAATTTATAGAAGTTTCACATGTTTGAGTCTTGATATATATATGACTAAATTTGTGTATACCAATAAACTTAAGCTTTTAAGTGTAGTGGCGATTTAGCCTATTTAATAAAACATATAGAATGTTATTAAGCTATTCTATATATTATATTATTAAATTTTATAGAAAATTTTACATTTTAATATTATGATTAAAAAGTGAGAGTGATTTTTCTTTTTAGATTAAATTATATGGATCCTCATATATTTAAAAGATTTATTTCACTCAATTTATTGTCAAATTTTTAAATTTCTTAGCAACGGTCCTTATCATGATAAATTGCGGGAAATTTCATTGGGTAGCATAATTTTCTTCATTATTTATAAATCTAGCAGTTTTAAAAAGTATATGCAAAAATAGCAGTTTTTTAAAAACCCTCATTCAAGTGAATTAGAAAATGAGTGATAACTTGGAAGTAATCAGTGATAACTTTATCAATTAAAGGCACAAAATATCATTTGATATAGTTAATCAGTGATTAACTCTGTACGAAATCAGTGATTACTTACGCAAACTAGTGGCATTTTTGTAATATTTTAGGCCTGAATTTGAGTTTTTTTTGTTATTTTTGCAAATAACTTTTTTTGCTACTATTTTTAAAAATATTGAACTTTTTTCAGCTATATACGCAAGAGCCCCATAAATTGCATTAGTTAAACAAAAACAAAAATGATATAACTAAGAATTTCATTAGACTTATTAACTTCTTATCAACCATAAATTTTCTTTTCAAATTAACCTCATTCAAGTAATGTAGTCTTATCATGTCAGGTGACGTAGATATACCAGTTGTGCATTCCTTGATCAATTTAAGAAATTTCAAGTGTAATTATGTGATTTTACCCACAACAGTGGCCCCCTACTCTCGAGCTAGGTTGTGATATGAGTTCACCGCTGCTTGCGAGTATTCTTTCATGGTGGAATCTATGCTTCTGTCATTTTCTGAAAATTTCACAACTGTTAGAGTTTGGTAGCTTGAATTTATGCCTTAGCAGTAGTCCAAAAATTGAGGAAAAATCAATTGTTGGAGCCTGATAGCTTGACTTATTGCCTTGGTCGTTTTAAAAAGTTTGAGAAAAAACTAATTGGTGGAGGTTGAGAATATGCCTTGACGAATTCAATTTTTGGATGATCGTAACTTGCGTTCTCAACCTTCATAAAGTAGAAACAAATTGGATAAATGTTGTCGGTTACATCATCGAATACATTCCGCCCCTTTGATTTTTATAGTATAATTCTCATGAAATCAAATAATAAATCTCAGGCTGCACTACCTCTGCACATTTCACTTCTTTTTGGGCCTTGTTGGTGTCTTTGACTTGGACTTGATCTTCCTTTGTCAATTTATGCGATGTCATTCGGGCGTTATCATTTGGAGTATTGTCATTAAGGCCTTGTCATTTGGACCTTGTCATCAGGGTCCTGTCATTAGAACCTTATTATTTAGGCGCTGTCCTCAGGGCCTTGTCATTCAGGCCTTTTCATTCAGGGCGCTGTCATTTGGGACGTTGTCAGTTGGGGCATTGTCATTAGGGGCATTGTCATTTGTGCTTTGTCATTAGAGCGTTGTCATTATGTCATTTGAGCGATGTCATTAGGGCCTTGTTATGTGGGTGTTGTCTTCATGGACTTGTCATCTGGGACTTGTCATCAGGGGTTTATCCATAGAGCGTTGCATCTGTGCATTGCATATTCTTTCCCTGTCCTTTGACTAGTTGACCTTCAACCCGATGACCGTTGACTTTTTTCACTGTCGAACGTTTTTTTTTTTTGCCAAATTAAAATTTGGTTTTTCCAGAGCCACTTTTTCAATGAGTAATAACCCAAGCTTTATTTGTTTGACCTCAACCCTTCTCTAAGTGTTGTTTGGTAGGTGTGGCTTGTGAAAGCCTTACACATAGATTTTTCTTAATTTTTCTACGAGCTCTTCACTCTTGGTAGACTTAGAATTTTTCATGCTTTAAATTCTTCTACTATGTGAGGCTCGAGGGAATCCTGCACTCCCTAGTAGACTTAGATTTTTCCTCATTTTAAATTCATCTAAAAGGTGTGGCTCGTGCGAGCCTGACTATCTCAAGTAGACTAAGAATTTTTTCATTTTAAATTCTTCTACGGGATGCGGTTTTTCAAAGCCTTGCACTCCTTAGTAGATTATAATTTTTTCGCATTTAAATTCTTCTACAAGGTGCGGCACGTTGGAGCCTTGTAGTCCAAAGTAGACTTAAAATTTTTATTTTGCTCTTCTACGTTGGCAGATTTATATCTTTTTCATTTTAGCTCTTCCACCTTGACAGACTTAGCCTTTGATTATTCTACTAGGTGCGGCTCGTGGGAGCCCTGCACTCCCTAGTAGACTTAGAATTTTTTCTCATTTTAAATTCTTCTACGAGATGTGGTTTATAAGAGCCGTGCACTCCTTAGTAGACTTAGAATTTTTTTCTCATTTTGAATTCTTCTACAAGGTGCTGCTTGTGCGAGCCCTACACTTCCACGTAAACTTAGGATTTTTCTCATTTTAAATTCCGTTACGAGGTGCAGCTTGTAAAAGCCTTGCACTCCTTAGTAGACTTACAATTTTCAGATCAGCTTTATTATAGTTTGTGATGAAAGAAAACCTAAAATGAGTATGTAACGCCTATGTCTTGAACGCGCGAGCCATAGGTGCTTTCGCATCGGCACAAGTACCTGGAAGAAATCCATAAGTGAGGTGATAATTGGAAGGTGGCCACTTAGGCTTTCCTGGAAAGAAAGAAAAGTGAGGGTCTGCGTTTAGCAGTCTGGCATCATAATTACCACATCGAAGCGTTTTTAGTAGAGCAACCGTCTCGGCATTCAAAGATCCGGTAGGTTCGAGATGGAAGAGAAGTTGTTAAGTTTTAATGGCAGATTCAAGGGAATCATCAAAGCCATCATCGTTGAGATCGGTCTTGTTTTCGGGAAAATAACCAAAGAGTTGAAAGTAGGTTTTAAGGTGAGATATGCCTTTGAGAAAGTCACCCTTCTTGCTTCCCTCAAGACTATTGAGGAATGCATATGGGGAATCTTGGGGTTCTATTCCATCTATCGGAACTGGACGGGTATGGGAATGGAAAGAGGAATGAGGAATAATGAAGAAGAATACTATAATGGAATATGTGAAGAGAACAAAAGCTTTAGAAGATGGAGCCATGGGATGAAATATTTGAGAAACCTGATACGTACGGGAACTTATTTATAGATTACATATTCAACCAAAGTTGGAATAAGAAAATAAGGAGAATGGGAACCAAGTTGGATAGTTGCAATTTAACTATTATATATAAAATTAAGATAGATATAGACGAAGTATTTTTTTTGTTTAAAGTAGGGGTGAAAATTAAAACCGAAAAAACTGAAAAACCGAGCCGAGCCAAACCGTAGAAACCAAACCGTTTTGGTTTTTTCTATAAGAAACCGAAAACCGAACCTAACCGGTAATATCTGTTCAGTTTTCGGTTTCAATTAAACCGATTCGGTTAAAAACCGGAAACCGGAAAAGAAATATATATTAAATAGCCTATGCAATAATCAATAACTAGCGTGCAGATGAGTTGATCAGTGTCTAGATCTTCTTCGTGGGAGTCTGGAGTTCGATTCCTAGATGAGTTAGTTTTTGAGATAATTTTTTTAAATATGAAATGGGCCGGCTATTATAATCCAATCCAGTCCAGAACTTGCCTAGAAACCTCCCCTCTCACTATTAACTAATTATACTCTAATTCTCTTTGGCACACTAGCTCTGACTTAAGCATCAGAGGGTGTTAGGCCGACACCACACCGGTGCTCTATTCCTTTTCTATGCAAGTACGCTCGTCAACTACCCAGCTCACCACTTACGTAGCACTTCCAGTGTAGTGTACGACCTCCGACTCATCCCACCTTTTAAGTTTGTTGCTTACGTGGAAGCTCTCAATTTTTAGACAACAACATTTGGCGCCGTCTGTGGGAAGAGTATATAACTAAGTGTTGGGATTTATGCCCTAGAATTCATAATTTGTAATAGAATATTTTATGAATAAATAAAAGTATTATTTTAGTGAATTTTGTGCAATTTATTATATGTTGATATTCGTTAAATATTCAAACATTAATAGAAAATTCCAGAGTTACTAATTATGTAATCTTGACTACTGTGAGATATAAAGTGGATCTAGTCCATGATAGTAACTCAAATAGTCTACAGTAAACGAATACGGTTAGGAAACCTTATTCTGGTAACACTTGTTGATGTTGTTCACCGATTTGATCCAAATCATTAGCATGATGTAGATGCAAGTGGAAACATCATATATAATGAGTTTATATAAGCTGGACCAGGATAATAAATCGATTCCTAAATAACACCGTTGATAGGAAATGATTTATAATATCAAATTTACGTTATTAAGATTGATACGTCTCAATCCTGAGTATGTTGTGAACTCACATTAATGAAGTCTTTTCCTTTGATTCACATAGTTGAGGGTGATCTGTTGATACACTCGATAAACTCCCGTTTTGGGGAAATGACTAAAATAGTGCTTGGGAAAATTTCTATACAAGATGGCATTCATAACTTTCCTAAAACAAATGAAAGTGTTAGTGCGACACTATTCTAACTTAGGAACTTTAGGTATCTCCCTTGTTGTAATGATTCGGTACTTGAACATGAGGCCTCACCTTCTCATTGGCCCGAGAAGGATCGTTCTATACTTGAAAACTATAGAAAAATATTCATTAGAGAATCATCGAGTACACAAGGATAAAAGAGATAATTACAAGGGTAAAACGGTAATTTTGACCCAGTTATAATTATGAGATTACCACGTGAAGGATATGTCAAAACAAACTTAATAACAAATGGACATAACCCATCTATAGTGAGGGGAGTTCAACTTAGGGTTTATAGTGGAATTACCCTAAGTTTAATAATTATGATTAATTAATTAATGAGTTTAATTAATAAATCAATAATTATTGAAGCCCATGATCTATAGGTCCATCAGGTCCCTATGCTAGCCCATATATCATTGTAACTAACCAAGTTATTAATTTAACTAGGAAGAAAGAATTATATTTAAGTAATTAAATTACTTAAATAAAGGGAAATATTAATTGTTTAAATAAAAGGTTTATTTAAATGGAAATTAATATTAATATTATTAATTGTTTAAATAATGAGTTCATTTAAATATTAATTAATATTATTAATTAAATAATGAGTTTATTTAATTTAATAATAAAAGGAGATAATTAGATTTGTTTTACGAAACAAATAAGTATTTTGCCCAAAAATAATTAATTAAATGAACTTGATTCAATATTAATTAATTAAAGGATTTTTGGAAATATGTATTTAATTAGAAAATATTATATTTCTAATTATAATTACATAAGAGATAATATCATTTGAATAATAATAATAAAAAAAAAGGGGATAAGATAAAATGTTATCTGGTCACGCCATTTGACTTTTTTTTTTAAAAAAAAAGCAAATTGATTTTGCTTCATTTAAATGGCTTGACGCCATTTTATCTTTATTTTTTTATTTTTTTAAATAATTTTGATTATTTAAATTAAATGAAATAAGAGTTCTAATTTGATTAGGAAACTAATTCTTATTTTCTTATAAATATGACCATTGGGTGCTCATATTTAGATACTTGATATTTATCAAAAAGTTCTCTCCTTTAGTCTCCCATATTGCCGGTTTTTGGCTTCTTAAAATAAGAAGAACTTTTCTTCTTAGTTTGTTCTTCCGGTTCGATTCCCACAAGTCGGGTTGGTTTGTGATCGGGATATAGCATAGAAGGCTTGGTGAAGTGGATTGATGCTGTAAAGAAAACCCCAACCGATTCTCCATAAATCTATAATGTAAGTTTTTCGAAAACCTTATAATTTTAGTTTAAGGTTTGATCATAATTGCATGTTATTAACGAATCAGTAATGAAGAGTTAATTAATTTACTAAAGAATTTCTGCTAATTTAGTAAATAGTTCCTTCACTAAGTACTCTACCATCGAGGGTGAGTCGAAAAAGTCAACACGGTGATGATGTAGATAACCGTGAAAACCACAACCCTCGTAATATGAGATATCAAAATCGTAGCACTAGAGAACGACAACAACAAGCTTATGAAAATCAAGAAGTAGTAAGAGTTGTGCCAATGCAAGACGGAAGGGTAGATGCTCTAGAAAAGAAAGTGTGAGTTGTGAATCGAGATCTTGCTAAAGTACTCAAAATTCTTACACATAAATCTGACCATGGATCCTCTACTGACGATTAGGAATTACGTTCCAAGAAGGACAAAGAACATATAGAGTGCATAGGTGAATCGTGGAATCTCGAGAAGAGCGTTTCGAAGGGGAAGTCAAGGCTAAATATCTAGGACAATTCCTCGTCTTCTCATATCTCTCATCGCAACAAGCTACCTTGTCATAAATGAAGGTCCAACCTCAGAGAAGTTCTAAATCAAAAGAGAAAATAATATGCAGATGTTTGTGAAGTCTACTGCAGAAAATTCCCAGCCTTGGGCACCAGAGTTGAAAAAGCTCCAAGATCAACTTGGTCATATGAAGAAAGAGTATAGAGGAAATAATTCTCTTACATTAGAAGATCTACTTGAGCACACGGAACCGCCATTCACCGATGATATAATGGAGGTAGAGCTTCCCACCAAATTCAAAATACCAACTATGACCACATATGATGGTTCAAAGGATCCACTCGAGCATGTTGATACTTTTCGGACCGGGATGGAGCTCCAGGGAGTCCAAGTTGCTATCAAGTGTAGGGCATTCCTCCTTACATTAGAAGGCCTTGCTCGCGGGTGGTACAGGCAGCTCAAGCTGAGGTCCACCTTTTCATTTAAAGACCTCACTAGATCTTTTGTAACTCAATTCCTTGGTGGAAGAGATCATAAGAAACCGGCCACAAACATTTTGATTGTGCGTCAGAAGTCAGAGGAGAGCCTTCGAGACTATATAGTAAGATTCAATAGAGAGGCATTGAATGTGGAAGGTTACAGTGACGACATTGTTAGGAATGGTGTCCTAGAACTTGTAATTATTTAATTATAATAATTTATTTCGAATAAATTAAATAAATAAACATAAGTTCTTTATATTATCTAGATTGATTCAATTGACGATATTAGGAATATATGGAAATATATAAATATCAAACATTCAAATAGTAAACCCTAAGTTACTCTTATGAAATCACGACTTAGTATGTGAGTCATACAAGAGGATTAAAGTCGAGATGAGTAACTTAAAAGTGTCTCCGTAAATGGATAACGTTTGGGAACCTTATCCTGGTAACACTTGTTGATAGCTTCGCATTTTGTTTATAGACAAATGATCTAATCCTGATCATTCATGTGGGAGACATGAAATGGAAGTATCATATGCAATGTTGATTGTATAAGACAGGACCACGATGTTCGATCAAATTTCTCCTTAGTACCGTTTACGAGAAATGATCGAATATCAAACTAAGTTTATCAACCAGGTGATAGATCTCAATCCTGAGTGAAATGCGGACTCCTATTTGTGGAGTTATGTTCTTTGATTCACATGGTTGAGAGCGATCTGTAAGAACGCTCAATACACTCTCTGTTTTGGGAACATGGCTAGATAAGTAGCTGGGAACTCATTTTCACGAGATGGAATTCATAACTTTCCTATAAATTAACGGTATCAGTGCGATACCTAAACATTTTAGGAACTTTAGGAAACTCCCTTGATGTACTGATTCGAGACATGAACAAGTGGCGCCACGACTTCTATTGATCACAGAAGAATATTATCTCTAGTTCGACTAAAGATAATGTTCATTGGAGAATCAGCGGGAACACAAGGATAAAGCGGTAATTACAGGGGCAAAACGGTAAATTTATCCGTCTGTAATTATGAGGGTTCCATGTGAAGGATATATCACAGATATAAATAAAAGATAAACTAAATGGACATAACTCATCTATAGTGAGGGGAGTTCAGCTATGAATTTATAGTGGAATTATTCATAGTTAAATAATAAGTAATTAACTGATTATGAGTTAATCACTTAATTGACTAATTATTAAGCCCATGATCTATAGGTCCATCGGGTCCCTATGCTAGCCCAAATATCGTTGTAGCAAAACTAAGTTATTAATTTAGCTTAGGAAGAACAAACAATTTAAGTAATTGATTTTACTTAAAATTAGGCAATATTAATTATTTGAATAATGAGATTATTTCAATGAAAATTAATATTAATATTATTAATATTGATACAATATTAATTGTTTAAATAAAGAGTTTATTTAAATGGAAATTAATATAACATTATCAATTATAATATTTTATGGCAAAATTAATTGTTTAAATAAATAAATTATTTAAACAGGAATTAATGTTAATATTATTAATTATTTAAATAATGAGTTTATTTAAATGGAAATTTATAATTAGTATTATTAATTAAATAATGAGTTTATTTAATTTAATAATAATTATTAGAGAGAATTAAATGCAATTGGTTTAAGAAACAAATTGGTGTTAGCCCAAAATAATTAATTAATTGAATAAGATTCAATGGTAATTAATATATTAATTTTTGGCTAAATATATTTAATTAGAAAATATTATTTGAATTTTTTCTAACTTTAAATACATAAACTAAAAGAAAAATAAATAAAGAATAAATAAATATATGTTATCTTTGGTCGAGGCGTGAATGAGTGTGCACATTCAAAAGATAAAGTTTATATATTATTATTTATCTTTTCTAATTTTAATATATATTTATTAAAACAAAGAAAAATTATAAAATTATATAAATGAAAATCTCAATCTCTCCCGTGGGCGTGCGTGGATGACCATAGGGATAAGAGATTTGTTTTATATATATATATTTTATTCTTATTTTTCTTATTTAATAATTAGGAAATAAGGAATTCTAATAAGATTAGGATACTATATTTTCCTATAAATATGACCATTGAGATTCATATTTGGTACACTTCTCACTTTAATTAGAAAAGTGAAAATTCTCTCTCAATTTTTTGCCCAATTGCCGATTTTCCTTCGGGAAAAATTTAGAAGAAATTTTTTCTTCTTTTGTTCTTTGGTTCGATTCCCACAAGTCGGTTTTGCTTACGATCGGGATATAGCATAGAAGATCCGGTGTTGTTGAGGATTTGATGCTGTAAAGAAACCTCCAACCAATTCTCCATATTTTACTCAATGTAAGTTTTGATTTTAATTTTCGAAAATATGAGCATGAATCTACATGTTTTTTCACAAATTGCATGATGATTAATAGATCCGTTATTAAATGTTAATAAGTTTACTAAATAAATTTCCGCTAATTTAGTAAACCATCCCTTCAATTGGTATCAGAGCTAGTTTTAATTATCATGCAAAATTGTGATTTTTCGAAAATTTTGGTGGGTTGCATAAAAATCGTTTTATGTATGTTTATATAAATTGTGCTATATAAATTGTGGAGGTTTGCTAATTGACTGTTTAGGTATTCTTGAGGCACTTAGGATTTTAAATTTTAGTAGAAAATTTGTAAACCCTAATTTTAGGGTATAGGAAAAGGTTGTAATTTTCCCATACCAAGGAGGAGCAAAATCGGCTACACCAAGGGAGGAAGAGAAGAAAATTCATCTCCAACAATCCATGTGGTCCACGCCCAAGGAGGAGATTTTTTCAAGATATGGTAAGATATTTTATCATAATTATCTTGTTATCTCAATTTAAAAATTTAAATATTTAAGATAAGGATAAAATCTTTTTAAAGATTATATCCCTATCTTAAATTATGAATTTAGAAATTGATATAAGATTACATGGAAAATATTTTTCTTTATTTTTTCCATTTAATTAAAAGATAATTATTTTAAAACAAGTATTTATGGAAATATTAAGGAGATAATATTTGCCCCATAAATACCCATTCCCACGCCTACACCATGGAGGAGAGAGAAAGTTGAAGCCTCAAAATTCTACAATGGAAGATTTAAATTAAAGTTGTAATTTAATTTTCCGTTTTAGAAATAGTGCCAAGAATACCGGTCAATTTAGCTATTTATTATTTAAATTTTTATATGTATGATATAATTGTTTTTAAATAATATTCATGCATAAGAGTATGCCATGTAGAAAATCCCACCATAGGTTGTATGATTTTTATTAATTGTACATACATGCATCATGATATAATATGTGTTATTATATGTTAATGTATGTGAAGCATGCTATAATTTTATTTTATAAATGTTATTATCGAAAATTATATTCTAATTGTTTTAGAATTAAAAGCATGCTTATTTAGTTAAAATTCAAAAGTTAAATCTAGTTTAAAAGTTGAATAGAAACTAAATGAATTATTTGTAATATGGAATTATTGTTTAAACAATTGGGCCAAAATCCATATAAGATAAACAAATAGAAACTTTTAATTAAGGGTTAATTAAAAAAATTAATAATTGAGATTAATTAAATTGAACGGATCTCAAGCGAGAAAGCTCGCCAGGCGATGAGGTTTCATAAAGTTCCCCTAACACCGGAGCGCCTCTAACCTGGGAGCGATCCTGGGAGAAAAGTTCAAATTAATAAATCGAAATTATTAAGACGGCTCATAATGTGATTAGTTTTAATTAGGAAAACTTGAACAATCACATTTATAAAATTAATCTAACCAATTTAAGAGTTAAAGTTGCTTAGGTTAATTAAAACTTGGATTAATGAGTTAGCCTGAATTAGTCTAAGTTATGAAACCCTACCTTAAAATATTAAGTAGGAGAAGGAAACATGTCAATGTATCCTATGGTCTCCACTAATGGGCTCGAAACGTGAGATTTATACATGGCCTCTGTAACACTGCTGCAGGTGTTCATTCCCATAGGAAGGTTTATTGTATAAATCAATATCAGGTTGAGTCTCCCGAAAGGGATAAAGAATTTTAAATGAGATTGATTGAAGACTGAATCTACACTTCGTAGACACTCTTCAATTTTATTTAAAAGACTAAATTAGTGGGTCACACTTAAAAAGAAATTTGATAAAGTTTGTTATCAAAATTCTTGACCAAACACACGGTAAACAATGACATAGGAATATGAGTTATTCTGGAGTTGTCAATTGTTCGAGTGACATCTCGTTTTAATGATGGTAACTGACCTATCATTCGACGGCACTTCACCGGTATCATTAAAATATCGTAACATAGTAACATGTTTTAGGGCTTTTCTGTTCATTAATATGTTCGCATTCATGCATCATATTTAATTATATGTCGAAACTTCGAGTATTTGAATGTTGAATGCATGTTAGATTATTAAGATAAAGTTTATTTAAATTTCAGTAATATAGCATCTGTTTTAGTCATTATACTTGGAAAGAACAAACTGAACGATGAGAACTATGTTTCCTAGAAAAAGGAAATGAATAATTTAAGTAAAGCAGTTTACTTAAATAAACTGACAATATTAATTATTTAAATAATAGTTTATTTAAATGGAAATTAATATCATTATTATTAATTATTTAAATAATGTGTTTATTTAAATGGTAGTTAATAATAAAATATTATTGATAAATAATTATTAATTATTTAGGTAATGTGTTTACCTAAATGGAAATTAATAATTAAACATTTATTATTAATTTTAAATGATATCGATTATTTAAAAGAATAATATTAAATAACCTATTTATTATTAATTTAAATAATTTCGATTATTTAAATAGAAAATAATAAATATTTATTAATAATAAAGTATAAAAATCGGAATATAATATTTTATTTAAATAATTGATTTAAATAAATATGAAGAACTAATAAATAAGATTTATTAATAAGGAAGAATCTATAATTGAATTAATGAATTCAATGGATTTTGGTTCAAATTATTTGAATAATTTATATACCAAAATCGACACATATATGATATTTTAGGAAATAATTGTTGAATTATTTTGTCTAAAATAAATATATAAAAGAATGTCTAACCAAAGACAAATTAAACAAAGAAAAAATTAGTTTTTCTTATTGTTGAATTATTGATTTTATGCACATAAAATCGACACGTAAGATAAATAAGAAGTAAAATTTGATTTTATTCTTGGCATTTATCTTGTATTTATTTTGATAGTATTTCCTAATTCAATTGGAAAACTATTTTGATTATAAATACAAACGTGTTGGTTATTCATTCAAAAGCTTCTAATTTCAATTTTCGAAATTGAAAACTCTTCTTCTTCCTATTTTCCTCGTAACCGATTTTACAATCGTCTAAAAGGGAAGAAAATATTTTTCTTCCCAAAACCATAGTTTTCTAATTTAGTTTAGTTATCAATTTGTTTTTTATTTTGAAATATGTAATAACTATTGGTTCTCATTTCGTATGAACCAAGTATGGGAATATTTTAAATAAGAGTTATTTAGGTAGATATTCCTTTACAATTATATTACAAAGTTCCAAAGTGTGATTGGATGGTTATTCAAAATACTTAGTATAAAACAAATAAATTCCAAATCCAAATTCTAAACTCGGGTATATCTAAATGAGTTATAAGGTTTAAAAATGTTTAAATACTTAAGTCTAAAATTACTTAAATAAGTTAGAGGGATTAATCTCTTAAAGATGGTTCTCAAGGAGTTTGAGATGATAACCATATTAATCCACGAACTTATGGGATAAGTAAAATCGAATATCTTTTGATTTATCAAAGATAACTAGACTTAAACATCACTAAAGTTGGACATTTAGATGTTAGAACTTAAGTGATAAGTAAACATTAAATCGATTTCTTATATTCCAAATATTCAGTTATTTAAAAGGATGTTTTAAAGGTAATAACTGATATGGAATAAACAAAATAGAAATCAGAAAGTAATAATTAGTGATTAATTGAATTCACAAATTATTAAAGAAAAGCTCAGTAAATCAGTGATACTGAAGGCTTTAAACCTTACTTAAGATATAAAAGAATTACAATGATTTTATTTCACAATAAAAACAAGTAGTTATTTAAAAGTTTAAATTGTTAAACTACTTGTAGAACTTTATTTGAGTGGGAGCGTCATAATACGAACCAATGGACTTTCGAAGTCCAAGTGAAACTCATTGACTTCAAAATCAATGAATAAAGTTCAAAATAAGTGAAATAAAAATGACATGAATTTTCAATAGTTGAGTTGAAAAGGGTCACTTATACTTATACATTATTTTTGGAAATAATAAGAAGTATAGAATTGTAATCATTAAACAAATGAAAGTAATGGAGAATTACTTTGTAGTGGGAGCTTAACCTAGAACCAATGTGACTAAAATAAAATTTACAAATAGTATGTTAGTGCACATAGATAAAATGGGAGATTTTATGAGTTGCACGGGCTCAAATTCGAACATGAATTTACTTCCATGTAAGAATTCGATAAAAGACCTTTGCGAATTAAACATCAAATGAGTTAAGTATAAGTAAAATGAGTTTTTACTAACTAAAACTCTAGATTCATGTGATTACTAAGTTGTTAGTAAATGAAAGGTGGTTGAACATGATGGTTTCAAATCAATAGTTAATAGAGTTTATTTTATGGCGATAAAATATGGAATCTATTACACTTAATGAAACTAACATCAGACAAAAGAAATACATACTAAACAGATGAAAACGTTACTGATAAAGTATTAAAATGACTACCATGGCTAAGTAGTTGATAGTCATCCAGTTTGACTAGAATTACAAGTCAAATCTCCAAAGATCTAGGACAAGTGGGAGATTGTTAGGAATGGTGTCCTAGAACTTGTAATTATTTAATTATAATAATTTATTACGAATAAATTAAATAAATAAACATAAGTTCTTTATATTATCTAGATTGATTCAATTGACGATATTAGGAATATATGGAAATATATAAATATCAAACATTCAAATAGTAAACCCTAAGTTACTCTTATGAAATCACGACTTAGTATGTGAGTCATACAAGAGGATTAAAGTCGAGATGAGTAACTTAAAAGTGTCTACAGTAAATGGATAACGTTTGGGAACCTTATCCTGGTAACACTGTTGATAGCTTCGCATTTTGTTTATAGACAAATGATCTAATCCTGATCATTCATGTGGGAGACATGAAATGGAAGTATCATATGCAATGTTGATTGTATAAGACAGGACCACGATGTTCGATCAAATTTCTCCTTAGTACCGTTTTACGAGAAATGATCGAATATCAAACTAAGTTTATCAACCAGGTGATAGATCTCAATCCTGAGTGAAATGCGGACTCCTATTTGTGGAGTTATGTTCTTTGATTCACATGGTTGAGAGCGATCCGTAAGAACGCTCAATACACTCCTGTTTTGGGAACATGGCTAGATAAGTAGCTGGGAACTCATTTTCACGAGATGGAATTCATAACTTTCCTATAAATTAACCAGGTATCGGTGCGATACCTAAACATTTTAGGAACTTTAGGAAACTCCTTGATGTACCGATTCGAGACATGAACAAGTGGCGCCACGACTTCTATTGATCACGAAGAATATTATCTCTAGTTCGACTAAAGATAATGTTCATTGGAGAATCAGCGGGAACACAAGGATAAAGCGGTAATTACAGGGGCAAAACGGTAAATTTATCCTTTGTAATTATGAGGGTTCCATGTGAAGGATATATCACGGATATAAATAAAAGATAAACTAAATGGACATAACTCATCTATAGTGAGGGGAGTTCACTATGAATTTATAGTGGAATTATTCATAGTTAAATAATAAGTAATTAACCGATTATGAGTTAATCACTTAATTGACTAATTATTAAGCCCATGATCTATAGGTCCATCGGGTCCCTATGCTAGCCCAAATATCGTTGTAGCAAAACTAAGTTATTAATTTAGCTTAGGAAGAACAAACAATTTAAGTAATTGATTTTACTTAAAATTAGGCAATATTAATTATTTGAATAATGAGATTATTTCAATGAAAATTAATATTAATATTATTAATATTGATACAATATTAATTGTTTAAATAAAGAGTTTATTTAAATGGAAATTAATATAACATTATCAATTATAATATTTTATGGCAAAATTAATTGTTTAAATAAATAAATTATTTAAACAGGAATTAATGTTAATATTATTAATTATTTAAATAATGAGTTTATTTAAATGGAAATTTATAATTAGTATTATTAATTAAATAATGAGTTTATTTAATTTAATAATAATTATTAGAGAGAATTAAATGCAATTGGTTTAAGAAACAAATTGGTGTTAGCCCAAAATAATTAATTAATTGAATAAGATTCAATGGTAATTAATATATTAATTTTTGGCTAAATATATTTAATTAGAAAATATTATTTGAATTTTTTCTAACTTTAAATACATAAACTAAAAGAAAAATAAATAAAGAATAAATAAATATATGTTATCTTTGGCTGAGGCGTGGACAGAGTGTGCACATTCAAAAGATAAAGTTTATATATTATTATTTATCTTTTCTAATTTTAATATATATTTATTAAAACAAAGAAAAATTATAAAATTATATAAATGAAAATCTCAATCTCTCCTCGCTGGGCGTGCGTGGATGACCATAGGGATAAGAGATTTGTTTTATATATATATATTTTATTCTTATTTTTCTTATTTAATAATTAGGAAATAAGGAATTCTAATAAGATTAGGATACTATATTTTCCTATAAATATGACCATTGAGATTCATATTTGGTACACTTCTCACTTTAATTAGAAAAGTGAAAATTCTCTCTCAATTTTTTGCCCAATTGCCGATTTTCCTTCGGGAAAAATTTAGAAGAAATTTTTTCTTCTTTTGTTCTTCTGGTTCGATTCCCACAAGTCGGTTTTGCTTACGATCGGGATATAGCATAGAAGATCCGGTGTTGTTGAGGATTTGATGCTGTAAAGAAACCTCCAACCAATTCTCCATATTTTACTCAATGTAAGTTTTGATTTTAATTTTCGAAAATATGAGCATGAATCTACATGTTTTTTCACAAATTGCATGATGATTAATAGATCCGTTATTAAATGTTAATAAGTTTACTAAATAAATTTCCGCTAATTTAGTAAACCATCCCTTCAGACATAGCTCTAACTGCTATGATGGCTGACTTGAAAGATGAAAAACTTTTATGGTCTCTAGGCAAGAAAACTCCTGCTACATACACAGAGCTACTTGCCCAAGCGCAGAAATACATGAGCGCTAGAGAGTTACTCAATGCAAGAGAAACTCCAAGTGAATGAGGTAGCAGTAGAAATTTTGAGTATAAAAAAAAAGGCTTAACAAATGAGTCAGGAGACCAATTTGATAAGCTGAGTCTTCCTCCTAGTAAGTTTAAAAAATACACTCCCACCACAGTCCAGATCGAACAACTACTCTTGGAGATCAATGACAAAAACTTTGTTAGGTGGCCGCCTAGGATGAAAGCAGGTTCAAACAAGAGAAAGAAAGACAAGTATTGCCTCTTCCACAAAGACCATTTCCATACCACATCTGATTGCTTTGATCTCAAGGAAGAAATTGAGACCCTTATTCAAACACGGTACTTGAAAGAATTCGTGAGAGGTAAAGGATACAAGGAAGATCAGGACCGTGATAATCAAGATTTTTCCGATGGAGAAATAATAACCATCTTTGGGGGCCCGACTATTGAAAAAGAGCCCAAGCCCTAGAAATGACCATGCTCGGTCACTGAGGTATTGGCCAAGGCATCAACACATTGATTAAACTCATCTAAAAGACTCTACTACACCTCTGAAGATGTCAAGCAACTAAAATTTTATTTCAGCAATTTTATTTATTGCTTTTCATTTCTAATAAAGTTTTTTTTTATTGTAAGAACCTCGACAATAAAATGAATAAGATTGTACTTTTATACTTATTGCATCTATGTAGAGTTAAATCATTCGAGAACCATTAGACTCGAGTTAGACTTCAAGACATAAATATTTACTCGAGTGAGGGCCAACTATGTGAATCAACTATAAAAAGTTCTAAGTCCACCTAGAAAATAAAAATGTTCTAAGTCCACCAAGGTAGAAGAGCAAAATGAAAATGTTCTAAGTCCACCAAAGTGGAAGAGCAAAATTAAAATGTTCTAAATCCACCAAGGTGAAAGAGCAAAATGAAAAAGTTCTTAGTCCATCAAGGTGGAAGAGCTCTACATAAAAATTCTTAGTCTACTAGGAAGTGCAGGGCTCGCATGAGCCGCACCTAGTAGAAGAATTTAAAACGACTAAAAAATTCTAAGTCTACTAGGGAGTGCAGAGCTCGCACGAGCCGCAACTGGTAGAAGAATTTAAAATGACTAAAAAATTCTAAGTCTACTAGGGAGTGCATGGCTCTCACGAGCCTCATCTGGTAGAAGAATTTAAAACGACTAAAAAATTCTAAGTCTAGTAGAGAGTACAGGGCTCGCATGAGCCGCATCTTGTAAAATAATTTAAAACGACTAAATTTTTTTAAGTATACTAGGGAGTGTAGGGCTCGTACGAGCTGCATCTAGTAGAAGAATTTAAAAGGCTAAAAAATTCTAAGTCTACTAGGGAGTACAGGGCTCGCACGAGCCGTACATGGTAGAAGAATTTAAAAGGCTAAAAACTCTAAGTGTACTAGGGAGTGGAGGGCTCGGCAAGCCGCACCTTATAGAAAAATTTAAAACGAAGAAAAGAATTTTAAGTCTACTAAGGGTGTAGGGCTCTCACAAGCAGTGCCTACAAAAGCAAGAGTTAAAAAATTTGAAGTTAAATCAATCAAGCTTGTGTCAAGACTCGATGACAAGTCGACCCTCGAAAACCAATTTAAAATTGGTTAAAAAATAAAAAAAAGTCAACAGTCAACCGGTTGACCGGTCAACTAGTGAAGAGCTGGAAAAGACAAGGAAAAAAAAGAAATATAGTGGAGTCAAATCCATGCGGGTCAAAACTTGACCAGCGTGGGTAACCGCGGGTCAGGTTTTGACCAGCGGGTAAAGCAACTAACAGAAAAAAAAGAGTAGAAACGCTGTGTGTAAAAAAAAAACAAGGACACAGGTTTGACGTCAAAGAAAAGAATAGAAAAAAAAAATTCTTTATTTCTATTTTTCTTTATTATATTTTATTTTTTCTCACTTGCTACTTTCATGTTCAATTCAAAGAACTTATCTAAAGATGGAGCTGACAATCTACCAAATTTTTTCAAGAATGACCATGACGAAAATTCAAGCTAAAAACTCTCATAGCACTTAGAATATTTTCAGAAAAAACACCGAGGTAAAATTATACTTTGAAAGAATACTCTCAAGCAGCATTGAACTCATATCTCATCTTAGCTCGGGAGTAGGGGGCCTCTGTTGTGGGGTGAAATTGGAGGACACGTGGAATTTTACAACTTGACAAAAATGTCTACGCACCTTATCTGAGCACAGTACCTAGGCACCTGGTCTGAGCGCAGTACCTAGGCACCTGGTCTGAGCACAGTACCTGGGTACCTAGTCTTAGCGCAGTACCTGGGTACGTCGTCTGAGCACAGTAGCTGGGCACTTGGTCTGAGTGCAGTACCTAGGCACCTCATCTGAGCACAGTACCTAGGCACCTCGTCTTATCACAGTGCCTAGTCAAGTCTACGCACCTGAAAAGACCTGGCTACATAGTCTCCAACATAAACTTACATACTTAAACCGAATGCAAGTATCCGATTAGAAAATGACACATGGCGTGCAAGCGACACATAATTGAGAAGCAACACATGGCTCAATCTCAACGCAACATGTGACACGATGATGTCATCAACCACTACAAAATATGTTGGCACTACCGACGCACATATGCGTCGGGAATGCCTACACTACACGCCGACAATACCTTCGCCGGCGTAAAATCTACATCGGTATTTACGCCGGTAATTACTTGTTGGGTTTGCCCATTTTTAGCATCCCCGTCGTGATATTTTCCTACGTCGGTGATGCTTTATACATCCCCGATGTATCATATACCGGCGTAAAATTAAATGTCGGTGATAGATAAGGGTATTGTCGGCGCCATAGTGCCGGCAAAAGGGGCCTAAAAGAATAAAACAGGCAGGGTATTGCTGGCGCCATGGCGCCGGCAAAGGGGGGTAAAAAAAAATATGGAGGGTTATTGCCGGCGCCATGGCGCCGACAAAGGGGAGTCAAAAAATAAAATGGGGAGGGTTATTGCCGGTGCCGTAGCGCCGGCAATACCACTGTAGTTTTTTTAAAAAAATTGTTTATTTTAGGCGCCTCAAATGCCACCTGTTTCACTATTAAATTTCATTTCATATTTCTTAATCACCAATATCCAAAATAACAGAGAACTAAAGCAACTTTTTTTATCATTAACATAAACCACGAAACTTTCTCAATAAATCACACAAAGAAAACAAAATTACTAATATAACTAAAGTTTAACACAAACTACGAAATATCTAAAGTTTTAATACAAACAAGAGTACTACAATAACTAAAGAGTTAATAAAATACAAACATCCTAAGCATCGTTACTCCCACTCCCACCTCCACCTTCAAACTTTCTCAAGAAATCATCCCAAGCCGATTGAAGTTTATTACTTTCTGCCTCACGTGCCAAAACAAGAGCTCGAAGTTCTTCAGCTTCTCTATCACGTGCCAAATCACGAGCTCGAAGATTTTCGGCTTCTTTATCACGTGCCAAATCACGAGCTCGAAGTTCTTCGATAGTACTGAGAGCCTCTGTTAGTTGTGTTCAGACAATACCCACTTCTGAATATACACTCGATCTCGATGAATTATCGGACTTTGGGGGAGGTTTAGGGCCCCTACCCATACCTCTCCTATAGCCTGGCCTATGACCCAACACTTTCTCCATAGCATCAATATCAATAAGAGGTGAGGTTATTGAATCAATTGTATTTGACCCAACTTCAGCACTGACTTGTGAAGGTTTCATGTATTCTTTCATTTGTTTCTATACAAATAAAAAAATATGTAATGATAAAAAGTTTGTGATTTGGAAAACAATGACACTTTATATAAAAAAAATACTTACATGGTGTTGTTTGGCCTCTTCGCTAACCCAAGTGTTTGGATCATAAGAGTGTTGTTTCTCCCACACATCGACCAATGTAGTTTCAGGCTTCTCTTTTCTCTGAAATGTTCATATAAAAATGTTTATACATGTTCAAAGAAATGAAAATTATTAATAATTAGTAAGTGTGAAATAATATTACCATCTCATAATGCATATTAGCATTGGATTTGGAGCCACCCTTGTGCAAATAAGGTACCGCCGCTCGAGACTGGCTGTTTTGCTCCGATAGTTTCTACACAAAAAGAATATCATAAATTTATTTCCATTCAGAACTAACTACCAATCATTACAAGATATGTTTTACCTTAAATTCTGCAGATTTCAATTTAGAGAGTAATTTCGCCCATTCATCGTCACAATGCACTCTTGGATGTCTCATGCGATCCGCTTGCTCTTCACCAAACTCTGCTACATTTTGACGATAATATTTTCCAAGCTCGTAGCGATACTCATTCGCGCACGACATCATTTGTGCATCAACGGTTTTCCAAACTATGCCATTGGTCATATCAAGGTTAAATTTTTCCTTAACACATTAGAAATTCATGTTAGTGCATATTATAATAAATGTATATAGTAATTCTAAATCACGCATCTAAATACAGGGTACTTACTGCTAGTCGTTGTCTAATGTCATTTAGAACCTCTGGTGGCACCAAATCATATCTTTTGTGACTTGGTGGTATTAGGGCATGGACCAATATGCTTGTCTCAGTGATAAATGGAGTCGCATTATCTCCGATCACCCGTTGAAGATTTTCTGGAATAGTCAAATCTTTCTTACCCTTCCCTTTGTGCAATTTCAAGTTCTTTGCAATTCCACGTTTAGGAATCGAACTTTGAGACAGGACTATAGATAAATTATTTAGTCAGTTAAAAAAAATACATAAATGACATTACAAGTAAAATATGAATTCTTACCATTCTCAAAAGTAGACGGAATGGAAGATGCATCTGTGGAAGGATCTACTGTCGGGCTCAATACATGACCCGGTGAAGGCGACGGCGACTGGGAATGCATCGGTGCATCATATGATGGCTCTCTAATCACTAAGTCATGTGAACGAGGACGAGGAGTCTTCCGGTTACCTGGTGCGATGGGTCGTGACTCGTCCATCGGAGTCTTCCCCTTATCTTTCTTGTAGTAAGATTATGCAAAAACAAATGATTTAAGGTTGATAAAACATGTTATTCCAAAATATTAGGATTTAGAAATTGAGAAAAATACGTAAATCTTACATACTATTCTGACTCATCATTTTCTGAAACATCACTATCATTTTCCAACTCTGTTTCATTAGTGTTTATGAACTCCTCTATGTCATCATCACTCAACTCATCATCTTCTTTTTGAGAGTTCGATTTGTGTAGAACTCGTTCCATAACTGTTTTATCGACTACACTTCCAGGAATATCGTCTCTATTGAGCATTTGAGCAACTAGACTATCACTCACATGTGTATCCATAGGTGAAATGACATCCAAAATATTATCATTCTCGTCATCTTCATCCAACTCAGAGACATTCCACACATTTTTTTGTCTTAAAGTTTGAACCACCCTCCAATCTTTACCATATTTAATATCATCTAAGTATAGAACTTGCTGAGCTGGATTTGCTATGATAAAGGGTTCTTCTTCAAAACAATTTCGAGATATGTTAATAGATATATTTCCCGACTCTTTTTTCATTCTAGATGGAGATGTATCAAACCATGAACATCTGAACAGAACGACTCGATTGGATCTTAGGTAACTAAGTTCTAAAACCTCTTTTAGTAATCCATAGAACGTCGTTGATCCTTCATCGTGATCACCCCGAAGCGAAACCCCACAACTTGTAGTAGTGCGACCATGTGATCTATCCATTGTGTGGAAACGCATGTCATTGATACAACATCCCGTATAAGATTTAGCACGAATGTCTGGGCCCAATGACAATGCGTACAAATCATAACTTACTTCACCACATTTCCACAATTCACTAACCTATATTATCAAATACATTTTGTATTAAAAACTAAAATGCATAGTGAGTTATAAAATCAATACACAAGAGACGGAAACTCTTACACGATGTTTGGACCAATTGGCAAATCGTGCCTCTTGATGTTTATGAATATTCTGCAAGCTCTCTTGTTCAAGCAAATCAAGATGATCCCTATGGATGAGTTGGGTAAATACATGAAATCTATATGGTTTTACTCATTGGAAAAGATGTTAAGAATATAATGTATATATACTTACCGTAAATATGGTTCTACTTCATCGCAGTTGGTCAAGGTGTACCAATGTGCCTTATCAATGTCTGATTTTGTTAAGGTCAAAAAATCAAAATGACCAAGAGGACGGGAAGTATCTTTAAATACTGATATGTCACTCTTTACACGACCATCAACTTCTTCTTCATAATTACGATCCAGTCTGTTAAATCGAGTCTCAATGCCTTGAAGATATCTAGAACAGAACGTGATCGACTCATTAAAAACATAAGCCTTTGCTATGCAACCTTCTGGACGTGATGGATTTCTCACATAATTCTTTAATGTTCGAAGGCTTCATTCTATTGGATACATCCAACTATAAAATACTAGCCCCACTATTCTAGCTTCATATGACAAATGAATCGCTAAGTGAACTATGACATCGAAAAAGGCCGGAGGAAATATCCTTTCAAGTTTACACAAGATGAACGTGATGTCACGTTGTAACTGATCCAACTCATCTAAACTTATAACTTTGGCACATAAACTATGAAAAAAATTACTGAACTCTGTTATCACCTGACTTATATCGTAACTCAAGAACCCCCGGATTGCTAATGGTAGAAATCGTTGAAACAAAACGTGACAATCATGGCTCTTCAACCCGGTAATTTTTCCACCCTTAACATTAACACATCGAGATATGTTTGATGCAAACACATCTGGAAATTTCACACTTTTCAAGAATTTACATGCTTCAATACGTTGACTCGTAGTCAAAACATAAGCTGCAGCGGGTTTAACAAACTTATCTTTCCCGACCTTTTGTATATGCAATTCGGATCGTATTCCTATATCTTCCAAATCGTGACGAGCTTTCAATGTATCCTTGTTCTTTCCTTCAATAGAGAAAATCGTCTCAACCAAGTTATCACATATGCTTTTCTTTATATGCATCACATCTAACTTATGACGTAAAAGTAATTTAGACCAATAAGGAAGACAAAAGAATATGATTTTCTTGGTCCAATTGTTGTTTTCTTGAGGCTGTTTTCTTTTCTTTTCTTGGGTAGAAGGATGCTTACCGAATTTAAAAAAACTTAATCGATCTAGATCTTTCATAATCTCAACTCCAGATTTAATTTTCGGCTTCCCTCTCAATTCTTGTTTACCATCATGCACTGTTTCAAAACGCCACGGATGACCCATGTGGATATATCGACGATGACCCATAAAACATATTTTGCTCCAAATACCCATTGAAGAAGTATCTTCCAAACATATGGGACATGCTTTGTATCCTTTCGTACTCCAACCAGACAAATCACCATATGCGGGAAAGTCATTGATAGTCCATAGTAAAGCTGCCCGTAATTGAAAATACTCGGATTTGGAGCTATCAAAAGTTCTTATACCCTCACCCCATAAATCATTCAACTCTTCAATCAACGGTTGTAAGAATACATCAATGTCTTTTCCAGGTGACTTAGGGCCGGGAATCAATAAAGACATGAAAAAAAAGTGATTCTTTCATACATTTCCAAGGTGGTAAGTTATATGGAACCAAAATAACGGGCCACATACTGTAAGAGATACTCATTTGCCCAAAAGGGTTAAAACCATCTGAAGCTAATGCTAAACGCACATTTCTAGGATCAGAAGCAAACGACAGAAACTCTTTGTCAACATGCTTCCATCCTTCTGCATCTGATGGGTGACATAAAACCCCTTCCTTTTCTAAACGCTTATCCTTGTGCCATCTCATATCAGACGCTGTATATTTCGATGCAAATAGTCTCTATAACCTAGGTTTCAATAGGAAATGTCTAAGTACTTTTTGAGCCACTTTATGTTTAGATTTCCCAACATTCACCTCATATCGGGGTTCCCCACATACTGAACAAAACTCGTCTTTGGCATATTCTTTTCTAAAAAGAACGCAGTCATACTTGCAAACATGAATTGATTCATATCCTAATCCAAGTGCACGTAAAAACTTTTTAGAAGCATAATATGATCTTGGTAAAACCGTCCCTTCAGGTAAAGCTTCCTTTAATAACTCGAGGAGCATATCAAACGACTTATTACTCCACCCATTTAAAACTTTGATATGTACTAATTTCACTAAGAAATTGAGAGATGAAAAACTTTTACATCCAGGGTATACTCTTTTTGTGCTTCACCGAATAAGTGTGAGAACTCGCCATCACACTCACTCGTGTTTAGATTTTCCCCACCGTCATCCAAATTTTCTAAGTTTTCAGGGTCATATTCATGAAATGCACCACTTTTCATATCATTTAGCATGTCCATCATTCCATCATCATTATCATCATCATCATCTTCTATTAATGATTCATTAACGAGAGGAACACTATTACTCGTAGAACCCATTTTAAAATTCTCACCATGGTATGTCCAACGGGTATATCCTCGTGCTATTCCATAAATGTGCAAATGTTCACTAATTTCTTGAAGTGTGGCAAATCTAACGTTCACACATTTTATGCAAGGGCATCGAGTCTTTCCACTATCATTCAAAACCCTCCCTGCAACCTCTAAAAATGACTTCACCCCATCAATATACTCTTTACAAAACCTATCATTTAGATCCATCCAATTCCTATCGGCATTCGATCTATTTAAAACAAAACATCCTAAGTAAATTAGGTAATCAAGTTCTACCCTTCAATGTAAAAACCCTTAAAACATGCAAACTATAAAAAATGATGACATTTAATGAAAATAACGATAAAACATGCTTGAGACGACTAACTTTGCTGCAGGATAGCCGTCTCCCCATAACATTAAAAAATATATAAACTTTATGCAAAAATGATAAAACATGCTTTGAGACGGCTAACTTTGCTGCAGGATAGCCGTCTCCCAAAAACATAACGACGGCTAACTTTTCTGACATTTGTATAATGTGCTCACGAAAGATATATGCTCACGAAAGATCCGCAAATATTATCTGTTTCAATTTACAATTAAATACAAAAAAAAAAACAGTGAGTTTATGCTACAAGGTTTGAAATTTACCTAAACTTTAAAAACAATTCAAGTTTTGTTCTTTCAATTATTCAAGTAATTATTTTAATAAATTTTTGAAATAAAGTAGAATAAAAAAACATATTAACAAAACCTAAAACTCAAAAGCATTAAATTGAAAAAACTTATATTACTAAGTATGCAAAGTTTAAAATTAATCACAAATTCATCTCAAATCTAATCTCAATCATGTATTGTGTACTTCATAACAACCAATTTTTAACAATTAAACAATAAAACTAAACAAAAACTCAATTTTTTTTAAAAATAAACCCATACTACTCAAATCCATTTTGATAAAAAATCACAAATTCATCTCAAATCTAATCTCAATCATGTATTGTGTACTTAATCTACAACATAAAAACTAATTATTAATAATTAAACACTAAAACAACAACAAAAAACTCATTTTTCCAAAAAAAACCTAATACATAGAACTATGAAATCTGAAAAAATCACAACTATTTTGGTAAAATTGACTATAGAAACATACATAAAAGGAGAGATTATGAAGATTTTGGCTTTTGAACGAAGGAAAACGGTCAAGAATTGACCAAGAAATTAAAAAAAAAAAAAAATACCTTCGCCGCCGTCCGCCTTGTCACTGGGGGAAATGATTTGGGGGAAGAAGGGGTCGGGGGGGGGGGGGGAAAAGCGTGTTGTTTTTTTTAAGTCACATCGCCGGCGCGCACGTGCGCGCTGGCGATGCTTAGAGTTAACATGTGCCGGCCCATTGCCGGCACATGACAGTCCCAGCGCTGGCATTGGGCCGAGCTGGGCCCCAATACCGGGGCAATAATATTTTGCGCCGGTATTGGGCTATCATTTTCGGCGCACAAGATGTGCGCCGACGATGGTAGTCTTCTTAGGGCCATTGCCGGCGCCGTCGTTGTGCGCCGGCAATGCCGATGCCGGTAGTACTCATTAATCTTGTACTGAACCTATTCTCCTATAAATAGGAGAAGAAATTGATTCATTAGGTAACTAATTATACTCTAATTTTCTCTGACATACTAGCTCTGACTTAAGCATCGGAGGGTGTTAGGCAGGCACCACACTGGTGCTCTGTTCTTTTTATGTGCAGGTATGCTCGTCAACTACCCAGTTCACCGCCTATGTAGCACCTCCAGTGCGCACGACCTCCGACTCATCCCATCTTTTATGATCGTTGCTTATGTGTGGAAGCTCTCCATTTTTAGGCAACAACATTTATGTATATGTTTCAAGTTTCCTTTTAACTATAGATGAGATCTTATTGTTTTTTTAGATAGTTATGAGTTTTAATATAATCTTTCAACTATCATAAAAGGTTGAAACAAGCCGTTATATGAACTTTATGTAGGATAGGTATGGCTAACCTAGTGGGAAAGTTCAATTTAAAAATATTTTTCAATTATGGCCTATAATTAACATATTAATCAAACTGTTTCGGTTCAATAATTACAACAAAATTTGTGTAGGAAATTCTAAAAGCATAACTCAGATTGTCAAACGTGATAGATCTTAATCCTGAGTGTGTTATGAACTCATGCTTGTGAATTTTTGTCCTACGATTCACATAGGTGAGAGTGACCTATTGGGTACACTCAATATGACTGATGTTTTAGGGACAAGACTAAATAAGGAGTATGGAATTCCTATTATAAGAGTGTTTGTATGACACTTCATCATTTTGGTTATTAGAGAATCAACATAAAACAGGGAACAAGATACAATTACATAGGAAAAACGATAATTTTAACCCAGCAGTAATTATGAGTTTAACCACGTGAAGGATATGTCACAAGTAAGCTTGATAACAAATAGATATAACTCAACTATAATTAAGGGAACGCAACTATAAATATACAGTGAATAGTTGGAATTTAAGTAATATATATAAATTTAAGACATATAATGATAAAGTCTTTTTTTAGTAAGATATAGACAAAGTCTTTTTTTAGTAAGATATAGACAAAGTCTTGGATTCGTTCTTTCTTGGATATCCATGTTCATTGTCAACGTCGGAGGGAATTTAAAGAGTAAGGAGAGAGAATCTTGAAACTCCATTACTTCTTTTTTTTTTTTTTTTTGATTCAATAAAAATTGTATATGTCCTACTTGATTGATTGGTGATAATTTTTCTACAAAATCCTCAAATAATTAGTATAATTTCAAATGAGCTTTATTTATTCTATCATTAAACCAAAAAAAAAATTAGTGGGGGATGTTTTTGGGTATTTTGTTAGTTTATATATAAATAATAGACTAAAATATGAGTTTTCCTAAATTATATATTTCATAGTTGTCTATGAAATTTTTAAGTATTATATATAAAATTAAATCTAAAATAGCCAAAGGTTGTTTGAAACTTGTCATATAGACAATGTTTTTTTTTTTTTAAGTAAGATATAGACAAAGTCTTGAATTGGTTCTTTCTCGGATATCCATGTACATTGTCCTTGTTGAAGAGAATTTAAAAGTAAGGAGAGAATATCTTAAAATTCCATTACGTCTTCTCTGTTGTTTTTTTTTTATTCAATAATCTATTGTACAACTCCTTTAATTAATATATCTTTTTAAATTTTCGTTATTTACTCCATCAAACAACAAAAAAAATGGTGCTTGATGTTTTTGGTACCTAAATTATAGACTAAGATATGGATTTTACCTAATTTATATTGTTGTTGCGTGAAAACGGTACAAGTGTAACGCGCGGACGTGCTCCGCGCCAATGCCGCTCTTACTTCCACATGTGTAACGAACAATAAATTTGTATTGAGTCGGAGGCGGTGATCTGCGTAGGAGGTAACTTGCGTGGGTGTCCTGCTACGTAGGTGGTAACCTACGTAGGTGGTCTGCTATATAGGCGATCACCTGCGCAAATAGAGCTAGTAGCACCGGTGTGGTGCCGGCCTAACACCCATAACATATATATTTCATAAATTGTCTACGAAAATTTTACAGTTTTAAATACACCCTTCAATGTCTATAATTTCAAAATGGGAATCCCTAGTTACATCTTCATATGTTTTGATCTATCCAGTTCAGTTATTCGATTATCTCGATTTGGAGCAAATCACTAGTTACATCTTAATCTTAATCTTATCTTAATCTCTACTATATTAAAAAAGGCTTAAAAGGAGAAACATTTTTAGACATCTTTAACCTTCTTATATTTTTAAAATTTCACATATATCCGTAATTAAGTTTAATATTGATATTTTATTTTATCTTTTAAAAAATGACGTTTATATAAGCATAGACCGATTGCATTGCAATTGCTACTCAACAGACAAAATTGTTTTTTTATTAAACCATCACGTTTGTGGCAAGAAAAGGTGTTAATGGCTTTAAATTCATTTCTTTATTACAACTTTTTGCATTCTGTTTTTAATACGTTTTTGGTATTCCTAAGTTAATGGAGATGTCTATAAATTCATTTTATTGCAACTTGGGTTTTGAAAGACACGTCAAGCTTGGAAAAAAAAAAAGACACATCAAGCCAAACTCTTATGAATCAACAAGTTGAAACAGTGTCCAGCTTTAAGGAAGATCATCTGAAAAAAACTTCCATAAAGATTATATGGTTCATCTCTGATGCTGGATGAAGTTGATGGTTGTATGGGTAATTGTGTGATTGCTTAGCAAAGGAGAAAGAATAGAGAAGATGAAGACTCGGGGGCATTGCTGACCACTTTTTTTCCTTTTAATTTAGGCCAAATCTCTTTGTAAAGATTTAATTTCAAATCTAAATTTATTGATATTTTTCAATTTAATCTATGAATTTAAATTTTATTTTACTTCTTATAGTTAGAGGTATGTATCAATTTAATCTTCTTATAATTTTTATTTTGATATCTTTATAGTTATGATATTTACACTTAAAAAAAGACTCATGTTTACCCATTCTTTTAAAATCACATCGCCTTATGTTTTTATGCCTATCACGTTTATAAAAAAATTACTCATAAGAAATATGTAATTTTTTGGTATTGGTGATTTCATGAGTTTTTTTTAAAAAAAAAAACTAAAAAGATAATATTGAAACTTTAAGAATTATTGGATTAAATCAACACAATCTTTAAACCATAGTGGCTAAATTGAAACTAATATTAAAAAATAAATAGAAATTTCTAGATGACATTTTTTTAATAGATGTTTTCAAAATTAGAAATTGTTTTGTTCTTTTTTAAATGAAATTTTTTTAAAAGGCGGTGTGGTTGGGCTTCATATGCTTTCTTTTCAGTCAAAGAGGAAAAACAATATTTTTCTTAAATTTTTTCGAAACTTTAGATAATTTTCAAAATTACCCATTCATAAAATGTATGATACATATAAAATTAATTAATTAATAAAAATGAATTTTATGGTTTCACAGTAAACTATTTTTAGAAAATAATTATAATGTTTTTTTATATCCGTAGGTGTAAAAAAATTTATCACTAGATTACATTATTTTATTTCAATTAGGAAACTAAAAGTAAATTTAGAGAAATCATAACTTTTAATAATCAAATTAAGTTTGTAAACTTTATTAGATAACATTAAATATTAATATAACTTAATTACATTATCATTTGAATAAATAAAACAAGGAGTTGTTCGAATTTAATATTAATTAATACTTTTTATTTAAAAAATAATTGGTTGATAGAAAAATAACATTTTAATTATTTTTAGTTATTTATTAAACACTGTGAAATGATAGTATTATAAAAAAAAATCATAAATTTATACGTGAGAACTATTTAAAACTCAAATAATATATATTAGATAGTTTTTATAAATAAATTAACTCCCTAGCTAAATACATAAAAAGGTTGATTTTTAAAAATATATGTTGATTTTTTATATAAATTTAATTGATTAATTGTTTAATTTTTTATATTTTAAAATAAATATATAAATAAACCCAATTGTTACTTTATTAAGACAATAGAATCTATAATTATTATAATATTGTTTACAATGTGATGAATAGACAGAATTTATTATTGTTTTTATAATTGAATTAAAAAAAAATTTACGTTTCATTAAAACAAACACAAAATTAAATTAATAAAAAATAATAATTAATATAATTTAAAAAAATTTAAAATTTAAAAGTTAGCAAGGAAAAAGAAAGTTGGAGAGACTTGCAAAATTAACAGCGTCCATTGAGCTATCTAATTTCAGTTTCACTCCCACTGTAACCGCTTAGCATTAGAATTGATAGGTCAATTACCATAAAATCTTTGTCGGCTTCTCCTATAAATATTGCTCTACTATATCTTTAATCTATTACTACTTAAAAAGTGTATTACTAAAAAAAATCATACATAGTAAATGATTACAACCATAATGATATCATTCTAAATATTAAAAAAATAAAATTATCATATATATTTTTAATTAATCATAAAAAAAATGATGATAATGAATGTTGTATAACTTGATAACTTTAAATAGTAAATACTTTAATTACTTTAAACTATTATAACTAGACAAATAAATTTTAATTCAAGGTTACGTATTATTTGTAACAAGAAAATAAAATTTTGATATAATTAAGGTGTTGAACGGTCTTCCACCTATAATTCACATTCAGTTTAGTTGGTAATTAAAGGTTGAATAAAAATCACCTTTTTTTCTTCCCACTTGCATTTACTAATTTACATAATATTGATATTTTATTATTATTAACTTCATTAAATATCATAATTTTCCTTGATGAACCAGACCTGAAACGGAGATCCTAAATAGCTTAAAATACAAATTAAAATATACTAAATTAATACAAAAGGTTTGGGGTTCGGTGTATCAAAGAACGGAAATCAAACGGCGAAGGAGATTGGCTAAGGTTGGGGCGTGGGGGGTGTGTGGGCCGCGGCTGGCCATGGTCATCGGGACGTGGTTCGGTCACGGTTTCGTAGTTAGGGTGATCGATCTTGATGGTTCTAGGTGTTGGTAATCAAGATCGATTGGGTATTTGGCCACGGTTTGGAAAATTGACGATTATGGAGATCGAAACAAAGTTTAGGGTTCTTGGCGTTCATATGATGAATATAAAATAAAAATCCAGAATTAAAATGATTGATAAATCAATCCCAAAAGCTTACCCGTTAATTGAATTTCAAGAAAAAGGCTTCCGATCTTCCTTCTTCGATTCCGGGCAATTTCCACCGATCTCCTAATTAACAATTGACGAAAATCCCATCAATATCTACCCGAGACCCCACGGCATCAAGAAGGAAAAGAGAAGAGAGGAATTTCGTTACCTTCGTGACCAAAATCGATTCCAAAACGCCTAAATCCAAAACCCGATTCACGATCAAACGACAAACGAGCGAACGACGGATCTTCTTCTTCTCTTTCACTAAGAGGGGCGGCGACAAGGGTGTGGGAAGGAAGGGAGAAAATTGTTCTTCTTCTTTTCCTTAGTTAAAATTAGGGTTTGAGCTATCTTGCCACGTCATCACTACTCTCTAATCCATGACTCCTCATTATTTACAAAAAGTGACACTTACACCCAAAAGCCTAAATAAATAAAATAGATTATTTATCAAAATTCCAAACCCTTTAATTAAATTAAATAAAATTTTAATTTAATTCCAAAATTAATCGTACCTTGTAACGGGGCGTTACACTTCTCTTAAAGGTTAGTCTTTTGTCCTTATCCTCTGTCCTCTTTTCTTTCTTCCATCATGGATAACTTTGAAGAGACCTCTATAGTTAGGGATCATAGGACTCCGAGGGTAGTAGTAGGGAACGATGACAATTATGACGGTATGGTTTTCAAGAGAGTTGAATCTGGTGTTTCACCTTCCTCTGTGCATATTCAAGAATCTGATATTGGTCCCTCATCTCTGGGCGAGCCTGAGGGAAAAGAGCCTGTGGTTTATCCTTGTTCCCTAACTGAGGAAGACTCCCTTCCGTTTATGAGTGGGTTGGGGTCTTTTTCTGAGATCCAAGCGGGTTTAGACAAGGATCTCAGCCTTTTCCCTACCTCTCTTCCATTGGTGGGAGGGGGTTTTGCCTTGATGGGCCCAGCCGCTGTTCCCGACCCCTCCAATTCCCCTTCTTCCATGCCTGCTGTGGAGGCATTGAAAAAGAAAAAGAGTCGTTCTAAGGGCAGCAAACCCAAATCCAAGACCACCCCATCTATCCTCGCGTCGCCTGGGGGAGAGGAGTCCTCTCCGATCGACCATGCTGATGTTTCTAGTTCTCCTAGGTCTCCGGCCGCTGATCCGGTGGGGGATGGGGCTGGGGTGAATAAGAGGAAAAAGAAGGTTTAGTCAACGGGTATAATCGAAGCTGTAGGTCCTGTTCATTTCTCAACCAAAATGACGTAAGAGACACTTGACAGGTTGAGGTCTGAGTATGGCATCTCCTCAGACTTTGAGATTAGGCTTCCAGTGGAGTCAGAATGAGTTTATCTTTCCCCAGGAGAGGGTTGGAGTGCTCTTTATCCACGGTTCTTTCAATGGGGGATTCGGTTTCCCCTTCCTTTCCTAATAGCGGAGTTGCTTTGGAGTACTGGTCACGCTTTTGGTCAACACATGCCGAACACCTTGAGGTCTTTGGTCACCCTCGTGGTGGTGTGTTCAAGTTTGGGTTTTCGGCCCACTTTAGGTATGGTTTCTCATTTTTGTCCATTTGTTTCAACGTCCAGGATAAGATGCGCTTCCTTCTTCAGACCCACAAAAAGCCTGCTTTGGTATATGAGACCTCTGGTGACAAAGGCTGGAAAGAAGAGTGGTTCTTCATCCGTGGTCCTTTCTTGCCTGGAGAATGGACTCTTCCTGCTTCGTGGGAGGACGAGGGTGAGAGAATGAGTTCCGGATTACCTAGTGTTCTCTTTATCCGCTATTTTGCTAACAACTTTCGATTTTCTGTTTCAGTGAAGTGCCTGCTTCCGAAGAGCATTTCCAAGGAGGTTATTGGACGTTGTAAGTTTCTAGAAGAGTTAGGCCCTTTCAACTGGAAAAAGTTTACCCAGTACCCTTGGCTAGTTTTTGCCAAGCTTTGGACTCCTCCACCAAACTTCATGCCTGTTGCTCCTCGTGAGTACTTTGTCTTGGCCTCCCCTTTTCTATTTTTCCTTCTCTTTTGTACACTTATTTTTGTGATGCACGGTTGACTTAGATCGGTTGTATTGCAGGTCTCAGCAAGAGAATGTCTGGTGCGCAACTTACCTCGGTTCCGAGCTCTAACGACTCTGACATTTTTTTCACTCTCCTTAAAGGCATGGGAAGGAAAAGACCCCTGACGGCGCTTCCACCCAGCCATAAGGGAAAAGAGGTGACTGGATACCAGCGTCCACGTCCTTCGGGAAGTGGGCAGACCGCATCGGTTGATGTTCCTGAAGTTGCCATGGAAAGAGCAGTGGCTCCTGCTGTGGATCCTCTTGCGGACCCTCCTACGGCTCTCCATGCGGATCCTCCCACTACCAAGTGAAGAAGGGGCGGAATCCTTGAGGCGTATGAGCGCGCGGTAAGGGGTGCGGATGAATATGTCCGGACGCATCCTAAGATGGCTTATCATTCATTTCCTTCCGAGGTGGACTCGCCTTCTTCTGAGTATGTTAATCTTCTTTCTTCTGATTCTGATCCAGAGGAGTTTGAACAGGATCGGTGTTTGGCACCCCAGGATGATCGGCCGGTCAACGGAGTGTCAAGCCTTAATATCTCGGGCTCTGATACTTCAGGCCCCTCAGAATTGGCGATGCTGACTAATCCTCCTCCATCAATCGGGGCTCCGGTTTTGGCTAGCGGATCTTGTGCCACGGGTGGTGGATCTTCTCTGCTTCGAAAATTCATGTCCCCTGGGTCTAGTTTCGAGGAACACTCCCTTTCTGAGGAATTCTTTTTTCGACGGGCCATCGATGCTGTCGGATTTGCTCCTAATATAGAGGTTGTGGAGCTGGACCATCTCTTTGACTATGACAGTGAAAAGAACACCTTCGAACGCATATGTTACCGTGCTTAGCTGGTTACTCTGCTAACGTCACGATGCCTTTTTTTATTATTGTTATTTTTTTTTAATCTTGTCGCGCTTGTTCATTCAGGGGACTCAGGCTATGGCATAAATGACTCTCAATATTGAGAGCTTGTTGAAAAAACATCACAGTTTAGAGCGCGAGGTGGTAGAGATGAAGAAGGAAAGACATCCGTCCCTTCATCTGGATTATGCTCTCGCCGCCGATCTTCAGTTGAATTCTAAACTTGCTGAAGTCAATGGGAGAGTTTCCGCTTTGGAGGCCGAGAAGCTTGGCTGCCTGGCTGAACTTGAGCATGTTCAGAAAGAGAATGAGGATCTTCGGAAGCTTCATACGAACAAAAGGCAGATGTACAATGAAGCCGAAGAAGGGCGGGTTGAGGCTCTGGAGCGTTTGAACATTGTAAGCAAGGAGAGGTCTGAGGCCGTGTAAGGTCTTGATCGGGAGGCTGAATCTTTGAAAAAAGTTAGGGAAGAATTGGGCACAGTCATTTCGAAGAATGGCTCACCGAAATCTTAGGTGTTCGAGCTCTTACCTCTGAAGTCTCAAGTGGCTGAGCTTCTCCCTCGGGAAAGTGTGGATGACCTCCGAGAGAAATTGGCTAGGGCAACTAAGGTTTTGGCGCAAACCACTCTCATCGGGCTGTCAGTCGACAGGGATTCGATTAAGGCGCTTCTAGAAACCGTTGAGGAACTTCGAGACCCAATCAGTCTGATCGCTTATGAGGACGCCATCAAGCTTCGGTGGGATCTGATTGAGAAGGCCCCGAAGTTGCTCGCTCCCCAGGGTGAAACTTCTGCTCAGGGTGGGGTCGACGAAGGTACAGATGTCCGTGTTGAAGAAGGCGATGGTGCTGTGACCGATAATGCCCTTGTGGACCCTTCTTCCACCGAGACTTTTTATGTTTCTGACTGATTTCTTATGAGAAAAATCTAGATTATGGAGCCCCTCTCTTGAACTATTTTTCTTTCGCATTGACCTTTTGTACGCGTATTCCTTTGAGAACACATAATACACTTTAAAGCCTTTTACTTTTGGAGAAGGCTTTGAGTGCCTGGATAAGCCAAGGCTTTTGCTTCCGTAGAAAGCTTTAAAGTGCTTGGGTTGGCCAAGGCTTTCGCTTCTTGAGAAGGCTTTGAACATTTCAATACTTCAACGTTTCGTCCCTTAGGGATTCGTAAGTGCTTTATTTGCTCGGACAACCCGAGACTTCGGCTTTTGAAGAAGGCTTTTAAATGCTAGAACAAACGAAGGCTTTCACTTCCAGAGAAGGTTTTTGAATGCTCGGACGAACCAAGGCTTTCGCTTCCAGAGAAGGCTTTTAAATGCTGGGGCAGACCGAGGCTTTCGCTTCCTAAGAAGGCTTTTGCATGCTTGAACGAATCGAGACTTTCACTTCTGGAGAAGGCTTTTAAATGCTTGGACAGACTGAGGCTTTCGCTTCTGAAGAAGGCTTTTTAATGCTTAGACGAACTGAGGCTTTCACTTCCGGAGAAGGCTTTTAAATACTCAGACGGGCCGAGGCTTTCGACTTGACGAAGAAGGCACGTACTAAAAATCAAAGCATAACATATAATTTCTTTTTCTTTTTGCTTGTACATCGGATAGACAAAATAACCTACCTACAAGTCCTTGGACTCTTGAATGACCTTTTAGTCCTTGTTGCTGTGGATGATGATCGTTGGGGTCAGTCTTTTGTGCCTCCTTAAGGTGGCCAATTCCTCCTTTACGGATTTGTTTTCCTCCTCATACTAGTCTAGGAGGTTCTTTGCCGCTTGGAGGTGGTCTTTCAGCACGTAGTATCGCTCGGATGGGCTATAGCCATCTACCATTTCTGAGATCTCTTTGTCTTCTCGGAAGGAGCGATTCTCCTTTTCGAGCTGCTCTATTTGGCTTTTTGATGCCTCCAGAGCTTCTCAGACATTGTTGAGTTTGTGTCTCAACGTCTCCATGTCGCCTTCTATCTCTTCCTTCTTTAGGAGGGCGAGGTTGAGCCTGGCATTGTCTTTCCTTAGCTCTCAGTTTTCCCACTTAAGGACTTTTTTAGTCACCTTCGAGGTTGCAGTCGAGTTGTCCATAGTGTCAGTCAAATATCAGTTGATCGTGGGGACTGAGGGACATTTTCACGTGACCTTTCCTTTTACAATGGGGGAAGAGGTATTCAATCCGGAAGCTGAAGATACTCTCATTTAATGCAGAGCCATTCGATGTATTAAGTCGTTCCGTCTTTCGAGGCGATGACATCACACTGTGATTGGTCGTGTCATACGTCGGTTATCCCCATCAAATCACCTTAAATGCGGTTAATTAGGGGGGTTAACTGCTTTAAATGCAAGCTAATGCACACATCGTTTTGCGCATTGCCAACTGTGAGGTCGCGCGGAATGTTAGACATGTGTCACCATCTTGACTGGCTCTTCAAATAGGCCTTTAGCGTTTCCCATTCGCATCTTAAACCTTTTTTTAAAAAAAAAATTGCTCCTCCTTTCCATTGCCAGGTTTTCTGATACAGATTCAAAACCTTCACTCTCATGGGTTTTCCCATTTTCTTTTGTTCCTTTTCTATGTTTGGCCTTTCATAATTGTGGCCTTTATGGAAAACGTTTGGTCGTAATCCTCAACGCCTGTTTGGTTGGCCTTGATCAACTTGAACTTCTTGGTCGTGATCCTCTACGCCTGTGAGGATAGACCATAGGGTTCAAGTTAGTCACGCTAATCAGTCGCTCCCCCCTATTATGCCACTACTCAGAAGTATCAGAACGAGTAGCGGAAGGGTGACTCTTTGTGTTTGCCCTTGATGATTCTCCTACGTTACGGGGCCGTCAGGGGTTCTACACGGAGAGTGGTGTTTCAGTTGGTTTAAGGAAGCGTGGTTAAGCTTTCCTTCCTTGAGACGGGCGGTGCGATTCTTAGGTGAAAATGGGAGTTCTTCGTCACTCCACATCTGTCACGGCCGTGACTTAATTGGAGAAGCTTTCTCTCGTCGGGTTAAGGAGTGGTAGGAATGGATTTCCTTCGGGCCTCCTGGTTGGCCTCAGAGCTCGGACATTCTCGCTTCTTTCCACTCGTTTGACGAAGACTGTTTTTCGAGATACGTCACGACCTCGGGTGTGGTGAGTTGGTGGAGTAGCCGGCTCTCTTTGGACAAAACTTTCATTCTCTCCTTGGAGATCGTCTTGGGTGATTTGATGGATCAACTAGTTGCTTTCCGAAAAATACCATCATCCTCTCCTAGGAAGATATCTTCACTGTTTGCGACGCTGATACCTCGACCAGCATTACTCGGAGTTACAATATATCTTTTTGCTTTCGTACAAATCTTTTAGCTCTTTTCGGCTGAGTTCCCAACATGTGGGTCCGAGCCTTACTTGTTTGTTGTGAAATAAAACTTGGTGTTTTACTTACTTGCTGCCTCATTGCTCTATCCTTTCGTGAATTTGCTCTTGCTATACTTCCGAACGTACATCTAATGACTTGGTGATTTTCCTAACAGGTTAAGGCTTTTAGTCGAGGAGATACTTGGATGTTTGTAAGAAAACTGTGCAATACTCATATATTAATTTGAAAATGGGCCTCTTCGACCAAGTATTTACATGGGTTTTTTCATTTTTACATATGATAAATCCTCAAATGTGTGGCAATCCAAGCCCTAGGAATTGACTTCCCCTCCTGGTCTTCGAGGCGATAAGTTCCCGGCTTTACTTCTTCAGTGACACGATACGGACCTTCCCAGTTTGGTCCAAGCTTTCCTGCTCCTGGTTCTTGAGTGTTTTGAAACACTTTCCTTAGGACAAAATCGTTTACTTTGAAGCCGCGCTATTTCACTTTCTTCTCGAAGTACTTGGTTCATTTCTGCTGATAGCTTGCGAGGCGAATCAGCGCCTGCTCTCTTTTTTTCTTCGGCGAGATCTAATGCCTCCAACATTATGGCGTCATTTTAGGCTTTCAGAATCGAACTTCGAGTAGTGGGGATGATCATCTCGGTGGGGACAACGGCCTCTGCTCCGAAGGTCATGGCGAAGGGTGTTTCGCTCGTTAGAATTCTCGGAATGGTCTGGTACACCCAAAGGACTCTTGGTAACTCTTCTACTCACTTCCCTTTGGCCTGTTGTAGTATCTTTTTCAGAGAGTCCATGATGGTCTTATTTGATGCTTTCACTTGTTCGTTAGCTTGTGGATATCGGGGTGTCAAATATCGAAGTTCTACCCTTCCATCGGCGCTATAATTTCGGATGGATCTTCCTGTGAATTGAATCCTATTGTCTGTGATGATAACCTTGGGAATCCTGAAGCGGGTGAATATGTTCTTACACAGGAAAGTTTCGATCTTTCGCTCCGTAATTGTTGCTAACGGTTCACCTTCTATCCACTTGGAAAAGTAGTTGGTCGCCATAAGAAGATAACATTTCTGCCCCGGAGCCAACGGTAATTTTCCCATTAAGTCCAGCCCCCATTTTATGAATGGCCAAAGGGCCGAAATCTTAGTCAAGGCTGTGGGCGGAGCGTGGACAGTTTTGGCGAACCTTTGGCACTTTTCGCATCTGGACACAAAGTCCTTTGAATCTTTGAGCATGGTGGGCCAGTAATAGCCCTGTGTCATCGCTTTGTGACTCAAGGATCTTGGTCCTGCATGATTTCCACAGTGTCCAAGGTGCAACTCTTTCAGTATGTAGGAACTCTCCAGTTTTCCCAAACATTTGAGATATGGCCCGCTGAAAAATCTCCTATACAACTCCCCTTGAATAATCGAATATTTGGCAGCCCTTGATCGTATTTTTTGGGCTTCCAATTTTCCTTCGGGTAACTAACCGATCTGCAGAAAATCGAGAATCTCATTCCTCCGATCGGGCTCGATCTCTTGATTTTGTTCCACTGGCATTACTTGTTCGATCATGTCACCCTCACTTCTCTTGTCCGAGTCGAGGTTTATGTTGGGCTCCGGCAAGTAATCGACCAGGATCATTCTTCTTGCTTCGGTATTCACTACCGATCCGAGACTGGTTAATGCGTCTATGTGTCCGTTTTCGGTCCTCAAGACTTGACCGATATCATATTCTGTGAATTGGGACAAGAGGGATACGATTTTCTCTAAGTATTTCGCCATTCTGGCGTCTTTAGCTTCGAATATACCCTTCACTTGGTTTACCCCTAACTGTGAATCGCTAAACATTCAATTTCTCGACTCCCAATTCCAAAGCTCTCTGTAGCCCAGCTATCAACGCCTCGTATTCGGCTTCGTTGTTGGAAGCGGAAAATCTGAAACAAATCGACTGTTCTAAGAGGTACCCTTCAAGGGCGACAAGACCACTCCTGGGGTGGATCCTTTTGAATTGGAGGACCCATCAATACATAAGGTCAAGACCTCCTTATCGGCGTCTACGGGTGGTAACGAATTTGCTTCTGTTTCCTGCTTGTTGATTGGGGTCATTTCGGCCACAAAATCCGCTAGAACCTTACCTTTGATAGCGGTTAGAGGCTCGTAATTGATGTCGTATCCTCCCAGCTCCACTGCCCATTTCATCAGCCGTCCTAAAACATTGGGTTTGTGAAGTACAGATTTTAATGGGAACGTCGTTCTCACAACATATTGATGGCTTTGAAAGTAGTGTTTCAGTTTGCGTAAGGCGACTATTAAGGCCAGTGCCCTCTTTTCCATTGTCGAATAACGCGTTTTGGCATCTACCATCGTCTTGCTCACATAGTATATTGGTTGTTGGGTTTGCCCATCCTCGCGCACCAACGTTGAACTAACCACCACATCAGATACCACTAAACTTAAGAATAGCTTTTCGTTATCTGAGGACTTGGTCAACAGCGAGGGTGTAGATAGGTAAACTTTGAGTTCCTCGAATGCTTTCTGGCACTCATCTCTCCAACAAAACTCTCTGCTTCTTTTCAGTGCTTTGAAAAATGGTAAGCACTTATCCGACGATCGCGATATGAATCGATTCAAAGCTACTAGGCATCCGGACAACTTTTCCACTCCCTTCAAATTTGTAGGCTCCTGCATATCCGTTATTGCCTTAATTTGATCGGGGTTCACCTCGATTCCTCGACTTATCACCAGATATCCCATGAACTTTCTTGCTTGGACTCTAAACGTACATTTTTCTGGGTTCAACTTCATCCCGTACCTGTTTAGTACCTTAAATGCTTGCTTGATATGCAACAGGTGATCCTCGGCTCGCTTCAACTTTACCAGCATGTTGTCGATATATACTTCTACTGTTTTTCCCAATTGGTCTTTGAACATTCTGTTCATTAATCACTGGTAGGTTTCCCCAGCGTTCTTCAGCCCAAACGACATCACCGTGTAGCAATACGTGTCTATGTTAGTTATGAATGCTGTCTTCTCTTTATCCTTCGGGTTTATCTTGATATGATTGTACCCGGAGAAGACATCAATAAAGCTGAGCAGTTCATAACCAGCTGTGGCATCCACCAGCTGGTCTATTTTTGGTAACGGGAAGGAGTCTTTGGGACAAGCCTTGTTGAGGTCGGTGAAGTCGATGCATGCTCTCCACTTCCCTTTTCTTTCTTTACCACGACAACGTTTGTAAGTCACTCTGGATATTTGACCTCTCGGATGAAACCTGCCTCCAAAAGTTTTTGAACCTCCTCATTGATAATTTCATTTCGCTCGGGCGCGAATTTGTTGTGACGACCCAACTCCTTTTAAATAAATTAAAATCGAATTGCAGCGGAAGGCTTAATATTTAATAAAAATTTGGCGTGGATATGTTTAAAACTTGAACTATCCACAACCTATTTACACTTTTCACAATCAGAGAATTTAAACGACAGGAAATGCAATTGGTGTATAAAGATTAAAGAAGTTCAACGTTATAAAAGTTAAAACAAAAGCTCTTATGAGCTTATATACAAATATACAACTCATAAGACAAAATATGTAATAAAATGTGTCCATGGACTTTAAAATATATCTAGTACCTCTCGGCATCATCATCATCCAGATCAGACTGCACCAGCTCCTCTCCCATGACCCCGAACATTACCTGAAAATGTTTGTAATATTATGAGTTAAAAGCAAGCCCAGTGAAAATAAATAGAAAGTAAAGTAACATTAGACTCCAAACCAGTATCCGGATTTGTGTCCAAGTAAAACTCACATTCCCTTACCTTTCAACCACCAAAAGGGTTTTGTATCAAGTATTTCACTTTTACTTACCAATTCTCCTAAATAATTGAGGAACTATCTTCCAAGCCTTTAGGAGGATGTGTTTCATCACAGACATAACATTTGTATCTCATTCTCTTTAATACCTTATACTATACATAAGGTTTACATTCAAGTATTAGTCTCCAATTTCAAGATCTTCCAATTTATTGAGAATCTAGTTCTCTCATATATATATATATATAAATATATATCATAATAATTATACAAAGTTCAATACACCCTTGTATTCTCTCATTATTCAATTCAATCTCATTCCTCTTTCCTATAGCACTCGGCTATACATCAATTGCATTTCTTTTCTCTATAGAAATATATGTTAGACATAATGTTTCAATTCTTTTCTCTATAGCAACTCAGGCTATCAAAAGTTTACTTTCCTTTTTCTTTAATAAATAATGCTAAGCTCACTCAGTCTTAACATATTCAAATAAGATAATTCATAAACTCGCTCAAAAAATGTAAAATGCACGCAACATTTACATCAACATAACTATCAAAATGCTCATAATGATAGTATGAAAGCTCCCGTAGGCTAACTATACTTCATTATCTCGCTTTCCAAAATAATGCTTATAATGACAGTATTGAAGCTCTTGTAGACTAACAATACTTCATTATCTAGCTCAACAAGTGTAAAGGGCACACAACCTTTACATCAATATAATCATCATATGCTCATAATGACAGTATGAAAGCTCCCGCAGGCTAACTATACTTCATTATCTCACTTTCCAAAACAAAGTATACACTGCCTTTTCAATAATATCTTTCCACCTCTAGTGATTAATGACAGATAATGAAGCTCCCGCAGGCTAAGCATTCACCTCATTAACTCACCCACCGAATACAGGTAATGAAGCTCCCACAGGCTACTAATACACTGTATCCTCATATATGTATCATAGTAATTATGGATAATACCAGATAATGTGAACTCACATAGTTCCATCATTATCTTATTATCCATCTCCTCCCATAATGCAAAGTCCCGCAGTCCTTTAGCATTCCTCATGTACATATACGTAAACATAAAACGAATAATACCAGACAATGCAAAGTCCCGCAGTCCTTAGCATGTCTCATTATTCCTCCCAATTTCGATTATGCAAAATGATATGATATGAATTATGCCTTCGAGTGCAAGTAAAGTAAATCTAAACATTCAACATAATCGAAAGGGCATAAAGGTAAATGGATCATGAATTACTCTTATACATAAAACAAGTAATTAAGAACTTCTGAAAAACAATGAGTAAATCAAGCCAACCGGCCTTCAGATAACTCGAGATTTTGACTTAACATAAAAGTCTCCAATTCATTGCTTTTTTGTTGGTTCGTGGGAAATTAGTTGTCACACGAGCTTTCGAGGTGAGAATAAATAGAACTTGAAGTAAAATTAGAAACTGAATAAGTTGAACGATTTGTAGGATCGGAAGTTAAGATTAAGATTTGAATCGAAAGGATTAAAGTAAATGAGCAAACATGCTTAGGCTTGGGAGTTAGTTCTAATTGCGTGAGAGAACTCATAGGTGCTTCGAAGAAAACGAGTAACTTTTGGAAGTTCTAAGTTTAGACTTACTTCGGCGTTTCCTAATGTCTAACGGAAGTTGAAGGTTCCAAATGTAATAAGGATTGTGAATAAGGAACTTCGTATGTTTAATAAACAATGGAGCAATGAATTTGAGACTTTTATGTTAAGTCAAAATCTCGGGTTATTTGAATGCCGGTTGGCTTGATTTATTCATTGTTTTTCAGAAGTTCTTAATTGCTTGTTTTATGTATAAGAGTAATTCATGATCCATTTACCTTTATGCCCTTTCGATTATGTTGAATGTTTATATTTACTTTACTTGCACTCGAAAGCATAATTCATATCATATCATATTGCATAATCGAAATTGGGAGGAATAATGAGACATGCTAAGGACTGCGGGACTTTGCATTGTCTGGTATTATTCGTTTTATGTTTACGTATATGTACATGAGGAATGCTAAAAGACTGCGGGAATTTGCATGATCGGAGGAGATGGATAATGAGATAATGATGGAACTATGCGAGTTCACATTATCTGGTATTATCCATAATTACTATGATACATATACAAGGATACAGTGTATGGTAGCCTGCAGGAGCTTCATTACCTGTATTCAGTGAGTGAGTTAATGAGGTGAATGCTTAGCCTGCGGGAGCTTCATTACATGTCATTAATCACTAGAGGTGGTAAGATATTATTGAAAAGACATTGTATACTTTATTTTGGAAAGCGAGATAATGAAGTATAGTTAGCCTGCAGGAGCTTTCATACTGTCATTATGAGCATATGATGATTATATTGATGTAAAGGTTGTGTGCCCTTTAAGCTTGTTGAGCTAGATAATGAAGTATTGTTAGCTTGCGGGAGCTTCAATACTGTCATTATAAGCATTATTTTGGAAAGCGAGATAATGAAGTATAGTTAGCCTGCGGGAGCTTTCATACTGTCATTATGAGCATTTTGATAGTTATGTTGATGTAAATGTTGCATGCATTTTATATTTGTTGAGCGAGTTAATGAATTATCTTATTTGAATATGTTAAGACTGAGTGAGCTTAGCATTATTTATTAAAGAAAAAGAAAAGTAAACTTTTGATAGCCTGAGTTGCTATAGAGAAAAGAATTGAAACATTATGTCTAACATCATTTCTATAGAGAAAAGAAATGCAATTGATGTATAGCCGAGTGCTATAGGAAAGAGGAATGAGATTGAATTGTATAATGAGAGAATACAAGGGGGTATTGAACCTTGTATAATTATTATGATATATATATATATATATATATATATATGAGAGAACTAGATTCTCAATAAATTGGAAGATCTTGAAATTGGAGACTAATACTTGAATGTAAACCTTATGTATTGTAGAAGGTATTAAAGAGAATGAGATACAAATGTTATGTGTGTGATGAAACACATCCTCTTAAAGGCTTGGAAGATAGGTACTCAATTATTTAGGAGAATTGGTAAGTAAAAGTGAAATACTTGATACAAAACCCTTTTGGTAGTTGAAAGGTAAGGGAATGTGAGTTTTACTTGGACACAAATCCGGATGCGGGTTTGGAGTTTATTGTTACTCTATTTTCTGTTTATTTTCACTGGGCTTGTTGTTAGCTCATGATATTACAAACATTTTCAGGTAATGCTCGTGCTTAGGGTCGTGAGAGAAGAACTGGTTCAGTCTGTTCGAGTTGATGATGATGCTGAGATGGACTAGGGTAACTTTTAAAGTCCATGGACACATTTATTTCATGTTTTATCCTTTGAGTTGTATATTTGTATATAAGCTCATAAGGGCTTTTGTTTTAACTTTTATCACCTTGAACTCCTTTAATCTTTATACAAGAATTGCATTTCCTGTGGTTTAAGTTCTCTGATTGTGAAAAGTGTAAACAGGTTGTGGATAGTCCAAGTTTTAAACATATCCCCGCCAATTTTTTATTAAATATTAAGCCTTCTGCTGCAATTCGATTTTAATTTATTTAAAAGGAGTCAGGTCGTCACATTTCTGCCTCCTCTTTTTAACAGGCGGTTGGTTCGGATCAATTTCGAGGTTATAGGTTATTATTCATGGTCCCATGTGAAAGTTGTCCAATTTGTCTTCAGAAAATTAATCATTCCGCGTTTCAGATCTTCATCCATCGTTTTCCCAATTCTCATCGTTCGTTCTCAGGTGATTCTATTCTCAACTAAGCAAAGAGCAAGTCTCCTACAGAACCCCGCTCCTGTTGTTGCTATGATTGGCATTGGGATATCATTTTAACAATCTCAACCAGACAAGATCTTGATACCTGCTGGTCTCCCTTGATTACTCTGACTCCCTTTTCTGTCGAATATTTTAGCTTTTGGTGCAAGGTCAATGGGTGCGCCCTCATGTTGTGGATCCACGGCCTTCCGAGCAAGGCGTTGTACCATGAGCGGGTATTGATTGTTCCAGAGGACCTCGTGACCGTTCCGTTGAATCCCACTAAATCCTGGGAGTTTGGGATGAGGTCCGATTCCCTCAGTTTCATGCTTCGGAACGCTAACATATACAGTATGTTTATTGAGGATCCCAGATCAATTAAGATTCTGCTGACCGTGTGGGACCCGATGGATATCATGATGACCAGTGCGTCGTTATGAGGCAAATGAACGTCCTCCGGGTCCTTTTGGGAGTATTTGAATAAATCTTCAGGCGTATGCTCGACCCGATAGACGGGGAGCCCGGCTTCACGCTGACACCTTTTGTGGGCGTTCACGGATCCTCCGGTGTAATGGATTGAACCGACTTGTCTGTCGCCTGGGATGGCTACGGACGTAGCTAATCTTTCGTCTTCGCCCTTGGTGTTCCACCTCTCGCTTCCACGATTCAGACCTTGCTCGCACACGCGGTCTATCTCTCGAGCGAGGATTTTGCAATTTTCCGTGCTATAACAGTTTGTCTTGAGAAACCTGCAGTACGCGGGTTCTTTCCTTTTCGAGCTCTTAGGCGCGTAGCGCTGCCTCTTGTCTTTCAGATTTTCTTCTCTCTTGAAAGAACTCTTCGTGACCTCGGTTTGCGAGATCCGCTGTGGACTTCGCTTCCCCGTATCCTTGATTCTCCCCCAGACAGACTTTCTTTTCGATTCCCCTCTTCTCTCCTCTATTTTCTTCTATGAGCGTCCCTGCTCCCTTCTTCTTCCTTCTTCGGACTCTTTTTCTTTCTTCTTCCACACTCGCTCTGGTTTTGATCCCATCCTTCGAATCTCCCTGGCCACCCTTTCGGATTCATCTTGCGATATTTTGCCCATCGCTCTATCTAGTGCTTCCTTCATGGTTTTCGGCCTTATTTTGTTAAAGGACCTCCATAAGGGGTAGTTCGGATGTACTGCCTGCGAGAATGTGGTCGCTGCTTCGAGATCATTACATTCATTGACTTCCAGTTTGACCTTTCAAAACCTGATAATGAAGTCTCTCATGGTTTCCTTCTCCCTCATCAGAACATCATAGAGGTCGTGGTTCGTCTTAACGAACTTCCAACTCATGCTATCACTAAGGAATGCTGATGACAAGTTCGAAAGGGCTTTGATGACCTTTTGGGAAGGCTATTAAACCACAATAAGGGTGAACCTTTCAGACTTGTGGGGAAAAACCTGCAGGTTATTGCATCCAGATCCGGCCTGATTACACAAGATGATTCCATCATGTTGACGAAGTGAGCCACGTGTTCCATCGGATCTCCGTTTTTGTCATATATTTCGAACTTCGGGAGGATGAAGTGTTTCGGCTGCGCGACTGACATGATTCTTCTTATGAAAGGGGAGTCGTCTAGCTCCCTAGCGTCAGAATTAGTGTTTATCCTTTTTCTTGGATGCCCTTCTAGACACTTTCTCTTCGAGAAGTTGCCTCATATCGACGTGCTTCTGTTGCTTTCTCAGGCACTTATCCTTACCGGTGGAAGCCGAACTTTCCTCCTCACTCCCGGTGTAGATCGAATCCTCCTTCTCTTTTCTGCTCATATGAGATGGCACTTTGTTTTGAATTTTCTGCCGCGCGTCGTTTCGCACAGAGTCTCACTTGTTCGGGTTTTCCTTTGCGGAGGAGGAGATTTCTAGGTCGACATCGTCTCCTCGTCGTTGGGTCGACAACCTAGTTCGCAGGTCGTTATCAGCTGCGTACTTTCCCTTCTCAGACATGGTGGCCCTCCGACGTCGTCGTCTGGCTTGTGACTTGCTATCTTTGAGCTTAGAGGGGCCTCCTTCATCTACGTTCAAGGCAGTCTGGCCGTTTAACTAGACCATCGTCAGCTTTTCCCCAAACAAGCTCCTCATCTCCCTTACCTCTTGCAACATCATTTTGTTGGTCTCCATCATTTCCCGGTGTTCCGCCAGTGCTATAGTGACCGTCTCTGGTACTACGTTACGGCCTGAAACACTGTTGTCCGTCTCTGGTACTTCATTCCGGTTAACTGTCTCATTGAGAGCCCGCTATTTTGCTGACTGAGTGGTCATCATTTCTTCTTGTGGGTACCGCGTAAGTATCAGGATTTGGATGGAAATCGCTTGATTAACGGCCCCACGGTGGGCGCTAAACTGTGTGGGATATTTCTCGGGTGGATCTCTCCCACACGATTGAACACGCTGCGTCACGTGTTGGGTCTCTCGACGGCGTAGCTACCTGAGATAAAAGGAACAAACGATCAGAAGGGTACCGGTGTGGTACCATCTAAGGACCCTTCGACGATCAAGTTAAGTGGTGGTAGGTGAGAAGTAGCTTGTGCCGCAAAATAGTATTAGGGTTTTGAAATATGTGAACGTACTTGATTTGATAGGTCAAATGAACCTTTATAGTCTCTTGATCGTGGGCATCATGACTAGCCTAGTGCTGGACTAGGCTTAATGGATCTTTTAATGGCCCGAAGAAGATTAGCTCCTTCAAGCGATGATCCGGATGGGTTTGGACCCAAGTGGGCCGGTCTGGTGTACACGGCCCATGTGAGGTTTATTTTTGCCCTTTACCGGTTTAATTAAAGTATTGAAATCTATAGGTTTTTATCGGTTTCGATTCAGTTTCTGTCAGTTTGACAATTTTAGGTTGCAATCCTACTGTGTGCCCCCTGAAATTAAATCCTGGCTCTGCCACTGCTTGATTCATTGTATTATACTTCTCATGTTCTTCATATTCAAAAGTTATTGTTTTATGGAAAATATTTTCAGTGGTCTGACAATTGTTATTAGTTGTAGAGACTCTGCGTTGATGTTTTCTTCAAGCCCCACAGTAGGCGTCAAACTGTAGATGATATTTTTCAACAGTTAATCACGTAATGATTCTCGTACAATTTTCTTCTTCGATATTACCTAAGACTAAAGAAAGGTAAAGTTAATTTGAGTGACACGGGTGTGGTGCCTTCCAAATGGTCACCGACGATCAAGTTAGGGAAGTGGCGGCAGCGTAAAGTAAGAGAAAATGAGGGATTCTCTAGAGAATTTTATAAAATATTATTTTTTTACTTATGGCTCGTTACCTAATTAGGTCAAATCGTGTGCCTTTATAGTGGCTGAATGGGCCATATTACATGGGCCCTTGATAAGGTTAGATCTAAATTTATGAAACATTGGCGAGCGGTTAGGTATTTCTGAATAAATCGTCCAACCGCGTTTAGTTCGTATGATTATTCGTTGGTGTCTTTTTCTTTCGAGCAATAAGTTTGCTCGGCAAACTAGTTTGAGTTTGGGCTCTAGTGCGTTTGGAGATACCGTATGGGCCTGGCCTACTTGTCAGACCACATGTGGACCTTTGTGATATTTTACATATACGATTTAGCCCTTTATAATTACTAATTGCTTCCGTTGCTTGTTAGATTTAGATCTCACTTCCTTCGTAATCAACCCTTTGTTCTACATATGAGGATTCATCCACAAGAATAGATCACGGAGGAGGGTCACCACCTTGTTTAACATATTAGAATTTTGTATCTAAATGGATAAGTATGAGGTTTGACACCTATATCACTTGTTTGGACTATATGTGTTCTAAAATTTACATAATTATACGTCATTGTCGTTTTTTTTTTTTTTGCCTAAACCCACATAGATTTATTTTTAATAGAATTGGAATTTTCGCGTAACCCCAAACGTAAAACTTTCTTGGCATACTTGTTAAAAACAAATTAGTAAATAAAAATAAAAGAAATTACATTTCCAAAATTTTACATAATTTGTCATGACTTGGATAGGAGTGACTTTCTTGGAAAATTATACCTTTTGACCTTTATGTTCTTGGATTAAAAATATTAAAAAATTTGGAAGAGTATTTCATTGACTTTTTCATGGACATTTCTCAATTGATTTTTGTAATCTTTCAATTTTTGTACGAAAACATGGTAAACTCGTCGTGCAAACCATTCTCGAACAGCTAATGATTGACAACATTCAAAACCGTTTATCTGATCAACTGTTCTCTTATTATTATTATTATTAATTTTTTTAGTTTATGATGTAAGATTTTATTTTTTGCTCGAATGTATTTATTATTATTAGAATTATTTCTTCCTTCGTTTCAATTATTTGTGTCAGTTTTATTTTTAAGAGGGATTATAAATCTTGTAAAAAAATATTATAATATTTCTAAAAATAGTATTTTCAAAAAAAGTAATTACAAATCTAGCAAATTTTTTTTTAAATATAGTAAATTTTAAACGTATCAATTAGTGATTAGTATTGATTTATATATAGAGGGAAAAAATCACTTCGGAATAATAGGCCCGAGTCAAAAGCCCAATCTTTGACTTGTTCGGCCCAATCAGAAAGGAAGCACTCACAGGCCCATCATAATCGAGCCCAATCACGAAGCCAGGAATGCTATGAGCATAGACCAAATAATATTTCTGTAGAGACTCGGACCAGCTCAGATTCGATAAAGCGGTTCATTTGGTCGTGGAGCATGTGGCAGACTTCCTTATCTCATGATATGAGAATATCATTTCCCAAACATCACAAGATAGAGAGATTATATTCTAGATATATTATCTTCCTAATATCAAGGAAAATTACGATATCGGATCCAGAAAATCCTCTATATAAAGCACTCTATGAAACCCTATACGGTATGCCATTCATAATTCTACTCTAGAACAATCATATTATCTACGTCCAAATTACTGACTTGATCATCGGAGACGGTTTGGCAAGCCCCACACCGGTGTATTCTTGTCCTTGTATTGTCGATATTCAAGATCGAGGGAACGAACCGCACATAGAAATACATTGGCGCCAACCGTGGGGTTGCAAGAAATACATTCACGCAAGCTTCACATCGACAAACATACGGATAATATGAAGAACACGAGAAGCAATGTAAGGCCCTGAATTTTTATAAAGCGTGTTTATTTAAATTTCTTGAGTTTAGTTGTTTGTGTGTTTAATGTAAATTATTTTAGAATTGATTTCTACTTTTATTTAATTATTTTAGATAGTTAACTATGGTTAGAAGTTAATTAGAGGTAGAGAAATGAGAAAAGAACATTTAACTATGGTTAGTTTGGAAAGGAAGAGCTAGTTTTCTATTAAACTTTTTGTTAGGGCATGGAGGCAAGGTGGAGGGGTTCTTTAGAAATTAAAAGAAAGTTGTATTGGCCATCCATATCTATTCATTTTAGAGAAACTAGAAAGGAAATGAAAAAAAGAATTCTCTCAACAAATGGTTTCATCATCAAATCCTCTTCTCTTGTTTTAGAATCAAAGAGTTTATACAAGATCTGTGAATGAAAAGTGGTTTAAGGAAGATTAGGAGAAGAGTTTTCAAGAATTGAAGCATCCAACGTAAGAATTCATTCTAGAGTTCAAGTTCTTCACCTAGGTTTTATGGGTATTGGGGATTCCTCTTGTTTATGTTTGTAAGACCACTTTGCTTTGAGTTTTTACATCTTTTAAATTCTGAAAAATGGCTTTCAAAATCAAATTTCAAACCCTAAGTTTGTTTCAAGAATTCTTTGAAGGTAGGAAGCCATGGGTGAACTCAAGCTCAAAACCTCAATTGTTAACCATTTTTAAGCTTTCTAGTTTTTCCAATTTTGAAGTTTTCTTAACTTTTACTTAACTTCTTTCAATTTTGAAACTTTTGGGTGTCTAAATATGTATTTTACATAGAAAAATTAGTTTGAAAGCCAAGCCAATGATTTCTTAAAAAACACGCAACTTCTTCCTCTTGGCTAGTTTTGTGACTTTTTTGGTTAAACTGGGTTCCAGGTTTTAGTTGTTTATTAACTTTTGGGATATTTGTAATATTTTGAGCTTAAAATAAGTTGTAAAATAATATTACTCGTAGGTGGAAGCAAAGTCAAGCCAAGCCTTTTTGTTTGACTACCTAAGGTGAGAATAAAACGGGTTCCAGTAACAGTATGAGGTATTTGGATGTCGATTGGGTTGTGGTGATTGTTGAATTAAATTTGAGAACTTACAGACTGATTATACATCATAAACATGCTTTTGTATTTAAGAAAGAATGGAGGACGGATGTTGTAAGAAAACTCAAGTAACCGAGCAAATGACGGTTTGTGAAAGAAAGCGGGTTGAAAGTTGTTTGAGAATATTATAACCTTATTTTTAATCTAATTTTGAAGAGATTATTGTATGCTTTTTTATGTTTATAATTCATGTCAAGTTAAAGATCGATTCTATACTGATTAGAGGTACGCTCGTTTATATTCTCGTTCGGTTTGAGTTAACGAATAAATTGTTTAATGGGTTATAGTTTGTACACTTGCATTTAATTGCATACTTACATTTCATACTTTGTGATTGAGCGCCATGAGGTCGAATGCTTGTGTAACGGTTATTGGTATTGAGACCTCTAAAAGAGTTCTCAAACGGAAGTCCCAATGATCTTTCCTTGCCATATAATATTCAAAACAAAATGCATAAAAGAATTACTAACCCTTGTAGAGAAGTGTTTGACTCTGCCTCGTTCTTCTTGGTTACGATCCTGGGACCACCAAAAAGTTCTTCCTCAATAAGCACAAAAGAGATTCGGTGCACGGACACTATCCTCTTTGGAAAAATGAAGAGGGAAGAAAATTCTTTTTTCCCATACCCTAGGGGCGGCCGCGGCAGAGAGAGGGAGGAGAGGAATTTTCCTGAGCCTTTTTTTTTTTCTCTCTTAGTTGTATGTTTTGGAGTCACCCCAAGGTTCCTATTTATAGGAAAACTAAGGTCTCAAAAAATCTTTGAATATCTTTTTAATTATCAAATAATTAATAAAGATATTATAAAATATATTTTGAATAATTAAGATATAATATCTTATTCCATAATAAGATAATCCCATATCTTTATTTAAATTAATCTTTATTAATTTAAAATAATTATTCCATATCTTACTCATTTAAATTAAGATATTCCATATATATATTTTAAATAAAATAAAATGCAAGTAATTGGTTAACTATGGGTCACACGCCAACCTTGTCATCTCCATGACAATATTGGGCATTTTATTTTTCCTTTTTATTTAATAGAACAATTCCATTAAATAAATAAATAAAACTCCTTTTATTTATTTCCTCTTTTAATTTGACTTCCTCAAATTAAATATTTAAATAGACTCCTCTATTTAAATCCCCATTAATTTTGGACAATTGTAAAATTAATTTAATTAAATAGACTCTTCTATTTAATCTCTCTATTTTATAATTAAATAGACCTTTCTATTTAAATAGACTTTTCTATTTAATTTCACCATTAATTAAATAATCAAATAGACTCCTCTATCTGTATTTGTCTTATTGATTTGACAACTTCAAATCAAATACTTGATACCATTTTTCCAAAGAAATTGATCATCATTAATTTATGTTTTCAAATTACATGTGTTACCTCGGAGGACTTAATTGACATATAGGACTAAGCTCCAATGATCTAGAATTACATTGATTGAACTCCTTCAATCAATTATTTCTTATTCATTAACTCCTAGATAACTCCATTAAATATCTAGAGTTGCACTCTTAGTACTATAGACATAGTTATGTCCATTGGCTAATATCATTAACTACACTTTGATCCTTCACAAGTTAGTTCGTATCCATTGCTAGGTAATTGTACCGTATTAACCTCCATGATAAATCTTGTTCCTTAAGCCCAACTGATTCTCCATTGAACAACCTTACATAATCTCCATTATGCGTCTTTACCTTTTTCTTGATCAGAGGAATATGGGGCCCCACTGTTCAAGACCGAATCAGTCTATAAGGGAACTACTTATTTATTTTCCTATATGGAAAAGAGTGAATTCCATTCTTTTGTAATTACGTTCCCAGCTATAAGCAAGATGCAATCCCCAAAGTGGGAGGTATATTGAGCGAACTATATCGAGTCACTCTCACCTATGCAAATCAAAGGTTTGTGTGTTGCAAACAGGAGTTCATAATCCACTCAAGATTAAGATCAATTGTACATGATCAACCGATTGATAAACGAAGTGTCTTTGTGTAACGACTTTCCTAGAAGACAATAAGTTTAATTTAGTCCAGTCTACTACAATCTCTATTGCAGCAACACCCCCACTCACATGTCTCTACATGAGTGATCCAGATGAGATCACTTGTGCCAATTCCTATGTGCCCGTGTTAGTGGTGTTACCAGAAATAAGGCACCCAACCTTTATTCATATACCACAGACTATTTGAGTTACACTTAAGTGAATCTTCCCGCATCATATGCTCACCTTAAGTTATCACAAGTAACTCTGGATCTTATGATGGATTACATTTATTAAACTAATAATAAATGATAATGTAAATATTACTAATTAATAATTCCTTTATTTATTTATAGTTTAATTGGATTACATAAGATTTAAGGCAGAAAATCTTAACAAAGATTTATCTAGTAATCCTAAACTACCCATATGACGCTCGAACACTTTAGCCGGAAGCGTCTTTGTAAATGGATCAGCAATATTATCCTCAGAGGCTATGTTTGTCACTACAAAATATACTCTTTGGACTATCTCCCTTATCAAGTGATACTTTCTCTCTATGTGCTTTCCCCGTTTGTGGCTTCTAGGCTCTTTGGAGTTGGTTCCTCAAACACCAAAGTAAGCGCGGTTGAGATGGTAATTAAAACTCCCGAAGACTTTCTGTTAGAGCAGTCCATCAGGTTTGCATTCAACTCTTCCAATAATGAGGCTCAATATGACGCACTTTTGGAAGGATTAAGTCAAATGAAAGAGTTAGAAGCCAGAAGAGCCACAGTCCACTCGGACTCGATGCTAGTGGTAAAACAATTCACTGGAGAGTTTGAAGCAAAAGATTCAAACATGGCCAAATATCAATAAAAGGTGAAAGAACTTTCCAAAGAATTTGAATCTCTCAACATCAAATAGATACCGAGGTTAGAAAATGAGCATGCTGACACTCTAGGAAGACTCGGTTATGCAATAGAAGCGAACCTAAAAAAGGTGATCCCCGTCAACTACCTAGAAAAACTAAGCATTGAACCAATTTTGAATGATTTGGAAGTAGTGAGCGTGATTATGGAAAATTCTCCAGACGCACCTTGGTATCCAAAACTAGATTCTCTAGACTCCCCCTTCACAGATTCAGTATGTACAATAATTGATGAAGAAGCAAAATCAAGCCTGTGAGGGATAAATGAAGAACGTTTCCTAAAGGTCGCACTCGTGACCAATTTTACCTTAGAATGAGACATATTCTTCTCCCTAATTGGAGGTGCAGTCTCATCCACATTATCTTGCTTCCTCTTCATTCTCCTTTCCATCCAAGCCTTTGTTTAGGTCTCATTCGCAACCTGAGCAATTTCACCAAATGAAGAAAGTTTCAAATGTTGTGCCATGATCGATCTAGGGAGAGACAATTTCAGACTACCTCTCCTCTTCTTAACTTATTAAATACAGTTGAAATGGAAAAAACACAAGCTATGAAAACTAGAGACACTAACTTTTAACTCCAGGAAATGGAGTAGGATAGAAGGGAACCCAGAGGTCCGTCTACAGTATCTCTTCTTCACAGACAAAAGCTTCCCATGGAAACGGTTCAAACTCTGATAGTTCTTGACAAGCGACGCGGTCAGAAGGGAAAATGTCACCCTTAGACAGATCCCAAACTGCAAAAAGAATAACGTAAGTCTGAAGCAAATAATGAAAAGAACCTATTTCCACCCATTCTCATTTGTTTCCTTCTAAACTTATGTGATCTCAATTCCAACGTAAGTTAATTCACCCTGGACATAAAACCACTTGTCTTTCCACATTTTACCACTCATGGTTATGAAGGGATGATTTACTAAATTAGCGGAATTTTGTTTAGTAAACTTATTAACATTTAATAACGGATCTATTAACATCATGCAATTTGTGATAAAACATGTAGATTCATGCTTATATATTCGAAAATTAAAAATCGGAACTTACATTGACTGAATAATGGAGAATCGGTTGGAGGTTTCTTTACAGCTTCAATTCCTCAGCAACACCAGATCTTCTACGCTATATCCCAATCGATCAAACGAAATTCGATTGTGGGATCGAACTTTAGAAGAAATTGGGAAGAAGAAAAAAAATATTTTTCTTCCCAACAATATGAGAAAATCGGCAATGAGGGAGGGAGAGGAGGAAGAGAGAGTTCCAACTTTCTATGGAATTGTATTGTGTGATTTATGAATGACCCAACCCTCCTATTTATAGAAAAATAGGAATCCTAATCACATTAGGATTAATCTATAGAGATAAACACAAAAAGAAAAAAAATAATCTCTTTCCTTTATCTAGCAATTTCGAAAATGTCATGGATAAATAGGAGATTATTTTATTTTCTTTATTTTTATTTATCTTGGGTAAATAAATCTATGTAGTTATTTTAGGATATAATTCAAACAATTATCTCTTCCCAAAATACATCATATGGCCGAAAATTGCATATATTAATTAAAAAAAATTCTAATTTATTTAATTAATTATTTCGGGCCAATCCCAATTGGGTTCATTAATCCAATTGGGCTAGAAACTCTCTCTTAAATTAATAAGTCCAACTCAATTAATTTATTTATTAATTACCATTTAAATAAATATTTTATTTAAATAATTAATATTTTCTCCCGTTTAAATATTATCAAATTATATTTAATTATTAATTTCCATTTAAATAATTTTCATTATTTAAATAATTAATAATAAATATTATAAACTCATTATTTAATTAATAATTTTATTGACAATATTTTATTATTAATTAATTAATTTTAATTATTAATTTCGTTCAAATAAAATTAATTATTTAAACAATTAATAATTGTCAATTAATTTCAAATTATTAATTACCATTTAAATATACTCAATATTTAAATAATTAATAATATCTAATTAATAATATTTCATTATTAATTTCATGTTTAAATAAACTCATTATTTAAACAATTAATAATGTTTATATTAATTACCGCTTAAATATACTCAATATTTAAACAATTAATATTGCCTATTTTAAGTAATTCACTTTACTTAAAATTTCCATTTCTTCTACTTGATTTCGCGACTACGATATTTGGGCTAGCATAGGGACCCGATGGACCTATAGATCATGGGCTTAATAATTAGTCAATTAAGTGATTAACACATAATCAGTTAATTACTTATTATCTAACTATGAATAATTCCACTATAGATTCATAGCTGAACTCCCCTCACTATAGTTGAGTTATGTCCATTTAGTTTATCATTTATTTATATCTGTGATATTATCCTTCACGTGGAACCCTCATAATTACAGGCGGATAAATTTACCGTTTTGCCCCTGTAATTACCGCTTTATCCTTGTGTTCCCGCTGATTCTCCAATGAACTTTATCTTTAGTCGAACTAGAGATAAGATACTTCGTGATCAATAGAAGTCGTGACGTCACTTGTTCATGTCTCGAATCGGGACATCAAGGAGTTTCCTAAAGTTCCTAAAATGTTTAGGTATCGCACCGATACCTGGTTAATTTATAGGAAAGTTATGAATTCCATCTCGTGAGAATGAGTTCCCAGCTATTTATCTAGTCATGTTCCCAAAACAGGAGTGTATTGAGCGTTCTTACAGATCGCTCTCAACTATGTGAATCAAAGAACATAACTCCACAAATAGGAGTCCGCATTTCACTCAGGATTGAGATCTATCACGGTTGATAAACTTAGTTTGATATTCGATCATTTCTCGTAAACGGTACTAATGAGAAATTTGATCGAATATCGTGGTCCTGTCTTATACAATCAACATTGCATATGATACTTCCATTTCATGTCTCCCACATGAATGATCGGGGATTCGATCATTTGTCTATGAACAAAATGCGAAGCTATCAACAGTGTTACCAGGATAAGGTTCCCAAACGTTATCCGTTTACTGTAGACACGTTTAAGTTACTCATCTCGACTTTAATCCTCTTGTATGACTCACATACTAAGTCGTGATTTCATAAGAGTAACTTAGGGTTTACTATTTGAATGTTTTGATATTTATATATTTCCATATATTCCTAATATCGTCAATTGAATCAATCTAGATTATATAAAGAACTTATGTTTATTTATTTAATTTATTCGAAATAAATTATTATAATTAAATGATTACAAGTTCTAGGACACCATTCCTAACAATCTCCCACTTGTCCTAGATCTTTGGAGATTTGACTTGTAATTCCAAATACCTGGATGACTATCAACTACTTAGCCATGGTAGTCATTTTAATGCTTTATCGATAACGTTTTCATCCTGTTTAGTATGTATTTCTTTTGTCTGATGTTAGTTTCATTAAGTTTAATAGATTCCATATTTTATCGACATAAAATAAACTCTATTAATTATTGATTTGAAACCATCATGTTCAACCACCTTTCATTTACTAGCAACTTAGTAATAACGCGAATTTAGAGTTTAGTCAGTAAAAACTCATTTTACTTATACTCAACTCATTTGATGTTTAATTCGCAAAGGTCTTTTGTCGAATTCTTACATGGAAGTAAATTCATGTTCGAATTTGAGCCTGTGCAACTCATAAAATCTCCCATTTTATCTATGTGCACTAACATACTATTTGTAAATTTTATTTTTAGTCACATTGGTTCTAGGATTCTCGAAATTCTTAAGCTCCCACTACAAAGTAATTCTCCATTACTTTCATTTGTTTAATGATTACAATTCTATACTTCTTATTATTTCCAAAAATAATGTATAAGTATAAGTAACCCTTTTCAACTCAACTATTGAAAATTCGTGTCATTTTTATTTCACTTATTTTGAACTTTATTCATTGATTTTGAAGTCAATGAGTTTCACTTGGACTTCAAAAGTCCTTTGGTTCGTATTATGACGCTCCCACTCAAATAAAGTTCTACAAGTAGTTTAACAATTTAAACTTTTAAATAACTACTTGTTTTTATTGTGAAATAAAATCATTGTAATTCTTTTATATCTTAATTAAGGTTTAAAACTTTCAAGTATCACCGATTTCATGAACTTTTCCTTAATAATTTGTGAATTCAATAATTCACTAATTATTACTTTCAATTTCTATATTGTTTATTCCATATCAGTAAGTGCTCCTTTAAAACATCCTTTTAAATAACCGAATGTTTGGAATACTAGAAATTGATTCTTTGTTCATTTTTCACTTAAGTTTAACATCTAAGTGTTGAACTTTAGTGATTTTAAGTCGAGTTATCTTTGATAAATCAAAGATGCTCAATTTCACTTATTTCTTTAAGTTTGTAGATCAACATGGTTATCATCTCAAATTCTTTGAGAACCATCTTTAAGAGGTTAATCCTTTAACTTATTTAAGTGATTTTAGACTTAAACATTTAAACATTTTTAAACCTTCATAACTTGTTTAGATATTTAGTAGTTTAGAATTTGGATTTGGAATTTATTTGTTTTATTCTAAGTATTTTGAATAACCATCCAATCACACTTTGGAACGTTGTAATAAAATTGCAAAGGAATATTTAACTAAACCACTTTTATTAAAAATATTCCTAATTGATTCTTATAAGGTGAGAATCAATTTTATTACATAATTCAAAATTTAAAAACAAAATCTAAAACTAAACTAAACTAGAAATATGAAAAAATAAAGACTGAAAACAGTAAATCCAATCTACTTCTATCTTGAGTCATCTTCAAACCAGCTGTGTTGAAGAATCAAGCTGCACCTGTAAAGTTTAAAAAACTTTGTGTTAGTGACTATTGAATCAACCATTCAAAATAAATTTCTCAAATTTTCACTAAGTAAATCTAATTTACCTTCTTTCCCCTTTTTCTTTTCTTCGAGATATTTGGGGCAATTTCTCTTCCAATGTCCATCTATGTTGCAATGAAAACATTTCCCCTTAGGCTCTTTGGTCTCAGCCTTAAATGCTTTCTTCTTAGCATTGAGCTTGGTCTTTTTAGCAGTAGAGCTCTTTTTCTTCTTAGAAGCATTGAAGACAACATTTGCTTCTCCCGACTTCTTGTTTTCCTTTTTCATTGCTTCGAAGGTTTGAAGTTCGTTTAGCAATTGAGTGAGGGAATAGCTCAGTTTGTTCATGACCAAATTGCTTTTAAAACTGAAAAAACTCGATGGGAGAGATTCCAATATAAAGCTTATCTGGGACTCGTCATCAATCATGGCCCCGTTCGTTTCAGCTACGTTAAAGTAGTTCATCATTGTCAAAACATGATCACGAACAGATGTGCCTTCTTTCATTTGAGTGTTATAAACTGACTTTATAGCATCATGACGTGCTTGTTTTGATGGTTGGCCAAACATGCCCTCGCACGAATCGCCTATTTCCAAAGCCGTTTCCATTGGTTCATGTTTCTTGGCTAAGACGTCACTCATCCCGGCCATCAAATAAACACGGGCCTTTTCATTGGCCGGACCCAGGCTCGTATGCATCCTTTACTGACTTTAGGAGCATTGGTAGCAGGTGTATCAGGTTTAAGTTCACTAAGAACGAATTTCAAGTCTTCTACCACGAGAATGGTGTTCATTTCATTTTTCCAGGAGGTGTAGTTATCTCCATTTAGTTTGTTCTTTCCAAGGATTGTGACTAAAGCGAGATGCCATTTTCCTGAAAATTTAAATAAACCTTATCTTAGTAATCTAACATGCTTTCAACATTCAAATACTCAAAGTTTCGACATATAATTAAATATGATGCATGAATGCGAACATATTAATGAACAGAAAAGCCCTAAAACATGTTACTATGTCACGATATTTTAATGATACCTAGGTGAAGTGCCGTCGAATGATAGGTCGGTTACCATCATTAAACGAGATGCCACTCGAACAATTGACAACTCCAGGAATAACTCATATTCCTATGTCATTGTTTACCGTGTATTTGGTCCAGGAGTTTTGATAACACAATTTATCAAATTTCTTTTAAGTGTGACCCACTAATTTAGTCTTTTAAATAAAATTGAAGAGTGTCTACGAAGTGTAGATTCATCTTCAATCAATCTCATTTAAAATTCTTTATCCCTTTCGGGAGACCCAACTTGATATTGATTTATACAATAAACCTTCCTATGGGAATGAACACTGCAGCAGTTGTTACAGAGGCCATGTATAAATCTCACATTTCGAGCCCATTAGTGGAGACCATAGGATTCATTGACATGTTTCCTTCTCCCACTTAATATTTTGAGTTAGGGTTTCATAACTTAGACTAATTCAGGCTAACTCATTAATCCAAGTTTTAATTAACCTAATCAACTTTAACTCTTAAATTGGTTAGATTAATTTTATAAAGTGATTGTTCAAGTTTTCCTAATTTAAACTAATCACATTATGCGCCGTCTTAATAATTTTGATTTATTAATTTGAACTTTTCTCCCGGATCGCTCCCGGCTAGAGGCGCTCCGGTGTTAGGGGAACTTTATGAAACCTCATCGCTAGGCGAGCTTTCTGCGGAGATCCGTTCAATTTAATTAATCTCAATTATTAATTTTTTAATTAACCCTTAATTAAAAGTTTCTATTTGTTTATCTTATATGGATTTTGGCCCAATTGTTTAAACAATAATTCCATATTACAAATAATTCATTTAGTTTCTATTCAACTTTTAAACTAGATTTAACTTTTGAATTTTAACTAAATAAGCATGCTTTTAATTCTAAAACAATTAGAATATAATTTTCGATAATAACATTTATAAAATAAAATTATATCATGCTTCACATACATTAGCATATAATAACACATATTATATCATGATGCATGTATGTACAATTAATTAAAATCATACAACCTATGGTGGGATTTTCTACATGACATACTCTTATGCATGAATATTATTTAAAAAACAATTATATCATACATATAAACAATTTAAATAATAAATAGCTAAATTGACCGGTATTCTTGGCACTATTTCTAAAACGGAAAATTAAATTACAACTTAATTAAATCTTCCATTGTAGATCTTGAGGCTTCATCTTTCTCTCTCCTCCATGGTGTAGGCGTGGGCATGGGTATTTATGGGGCAAATATTATCTCCTTAATATTTCCATAAATACTTGTTTTAAAATAATTATCTTTTAATTATATGGAAAAATAAAGAAAATATTTTCCATGTAATCTTATCTCAATTTCTAAATTTATAATTTAAGATAGAGATATAATCTTTAAAAAGATTTTATCCTTATCTTAAATATTTAAATTTTTAAATTGAGATAACAAGATAATTATGTTAAAATATCTTACCATATCTTTACCTTATCTCATCCTTGGGCGTGGGCATCATGAATGATAGGGAAAAATTTTCTTCTCTTCCTTCCTCCCTTGGTGTAGCCGATTTTACCATCAATGGGTATGGGAAAATTACAAATTTTTCCTATACCCTAAAATTTAGGGTTTACAAATTTTCTACTAAAATTTAAAATCCTAAGTGCCTCAAGAATACCTAAACAGTCAATAAGCAAACCTCCACAATTTATATAAACATACATAAAACAACTTTTTATGCAACCCACCAAAATTTTCGAAAAATCACAAATTTAGCATGATAATTAAAAGTAGCTCTGATACCAATTGAAGGGATGATTTACTAAATTAGCGGAATTTTGTTTAGTAAACTTATTAACATTTAATAACGGATCTATTAACATCATGCAATTTGTGATAAAACATGTAGATTCATGCTTATATATTCGAAAATTAAAAATCGGAACTTACATTGACTGAATAATGGAGAATCGGTTGGAGGTTTCTTTACAGCTTCAATTCCTCAGCAACACCAGATCTTCTACGCTATATCCCAATCGATCAAACGAAATTCGATTGTGGGATCGAACTTTAGAAGAAATTGGGAAGAAGAAAAAAATATTTTTCTTCCCAACAATATGAGAAAATCGGCAATGAGGGAGGGAGAGGAGGAAGAGAGAGTTCCAACTTTCTATGGAATTGTATTGTGTGATTTATGAATGACCCAACCCTCCTATTTATAGAAAAATAGGAATCCTAATCACATTAGGATTAATCTATAGAGATAAACACAAAAAGAAAAAAAATAATCTCTTTCCTTTATCTAGCAATTTCGAAAATGTCATGGATAAATAGGAGATTATTTTATTTTCTTTATTTTTATTTATCTTGGGTAAATAAATCTATGTAGTTATTTTAGGATATAATTCAAACAATTATCTCTTCCCAAAATACATCATATGGCCGAAAATTGCATATATTAATTAAAAAAAATTCTAATTTATTTAATTAATTATTTTGAGCCAATCCCAATTGGGTTCATTAATCCAATTGGGCTAGAAACTCTCTCTTAAATTAATAAGTCCAACTCAATTAATTTATTTATTAATTACCATTTAAATAAATATTTTATTTAAATAATTAATATTTTCTCCCGTTTAAATATTATCAAATTATATTTAATTATTAATTTCCATTTAAATAATTTTCATTATTTAAATAATTAATAATAAATATTATAAACTCATTATTTAATTAATAATTTTATTGACAATATTTTATTATTAATTAATTAATTTTAATTATTAATTTCCGTTCAAATAAAATTAATTATTTAAACAATTAATAATTGTCAATTAATTTCAAATTATTAATTACCATTTAAATATACTCAATATTTAAATAATTAATAATATCTAATTAATAATATTTCATTATTAATTTCATGTTTAAATAAACTCATTATTTAAACAATTAATAATGTTTATATTAATTACCGCTTAAATATACTCAATATTTAAACAATTAATATTGCCTATTTTAAGTAATTCACTTTACTTAAAATTTCCATTTCTTCTACTTGATTTCGCGACTACGATATTTGGGCTAGCATAGGGACCCGATGGACCTATAGATCATGGGCTTAATAATTAGTCAATTAAGTGATTAACACATAATCGAGTTAATTACTTATTATCTAACTATGAATAATTCCACTATAGATTCATAGTGAACTCCCCTCACTATAGTTGAGTTATGTCCATTTAGTTTATCATTTATTTATATCTGTGATATTATCCTTCACGTGGAACCCTCATAATTACAAGCGGATAAATTTACCGTTTTGCCCCTGTAATTACCGCTTTATCCTTGTGTTCCCGCTGATTCTCCAATGAACTTTATCTTTAGTCGAACTAGAGATAAGATACTCGTGATCAATAGAAGTCGTGACGTCACTTGTTCATGTCTCGAATCAAGTACATCAAGGAGTTTCCTAAAGTTCCTAAAATGTTTAGGTATCGCACCGATCCAGTTAATTTATAGGAAAGTTATGAATTCCATCTCGTGAGAATGAGTTCCCAGCTATTTATCTAGTCATGTTCCCAAAACAGGAGTGTATTGAGCGTTCTTACAGATCGCTCTCAACTATGTGAATCAAAGAACATAACTCCACAAATAGGAGTCCGCATTTCACTCAGGATTGAGATCTATCACGGTTGATAAACTTAGTTTGATATTCGATCATTTCTCGTAAACCGGTACTAATGAGAAATTTGATCGAATATCGTGGTCCTGTCTTATACAATCAACATTGCATATGATACTTCCATTTCATGTCTCCCACATGAATGATCGGGGATTCGATCATTTGTCTATGAACAAAATGCGAAGCTATCAACGGTGTTACCAGGATAAGGTTCCCAAACGTTATCCGTTTCATCGTAGACACGTTTAAGTTACTCATCTCGACTTTAATCCTCTTGTATGACTCACATACTAAGTCGTGATTTCATAAGAGTAACTTAGGGTTTACTATTTGAATGTTTTGATATTTATATATTTCCATATATTCCTAATATCGTCAATTGAATCAATCTAGATTATATAAAGAACTTATGTTTATTTATTTAATTTATTCGAAATAAATTATTATAATTAAATGATTACAAGTTCTAGGACACCATTCCTAACAGGTTAGTCCAACAACAATTTTCTTCCCCACAAAACTATGGAAGTGAAACTTAGAAGTATCTTACTGATTCTGCCGAGAAGACCAAAAGTAAGCCAACATGCCCAATGTCAAATCCATATCTAACCTAGCTGTGACGGGGAGAAATGTGATCAAACATCTCCACGTATTCAGCGTAACTTGGCCAAGGGTTACATCAAGATCTTTCAAGTAAAACACTATTCATGAGCAAAGTGGAAAACGTACCCCGCATTCAAAGAATATGACGTAGAACGAAGTCCAGCTTTCTCCTACTTCCTGATGAGCACACTCCTCAAGAGTGGGGAGTCTCATTTCTGCATTCGAGGGAATACGATGTAATGCCCCATTACTTTTGGAGGTAATTTTTTTTCTTTTTTATTAACGTATTTAAAATTAATTTTAGAATTAATAACTTAGAATTTAGGAGTTTTATTCATTCGTAAACCTTTATTTACTTTAGAATCTTAAATTAGTATTAGGCATATTAATTATTATTAACGGGCCAATTAGTAATTATTAATCACCTTTAGCTAGTTTAAATACTTTGGGTTATGTTTTAAAAGCTAAAAGTAAAAGAGAGACTTTTTCGTAATTTTTTTTAATTTAAATACTCGTATTTATCTTCTCTTCATTTCATTCCTAGCAAAAAAATAAGACAACTCTCCATTTTCTCTCTCAAGGCCGTGGGTCTCAAAAGGGGGGGGGAGAAAACTTTGGTTTTTTTATCATTTCTCAACGGATCGCTTCGATTCTTAGTTCGTTGGAAAGCTCTCTCTTCAAGCTTTCATTTCCTTCTCTTGGAGATTTTCTTTCATTCTCAAGAGGTTTCAAGGTAAGAGAGAGTTTCTAAATTTTATGGGTTTTGTTTCCTTTGAAGTTTAAATGAAATCCATGATTGAAATCTTCATTTTCTCACCAAGAAACTTGAAGATTTCAATTAGGGAAGTTCATTTAAGGTTAATGTATGTTTCCCCTAACCCTATACTTGAAAATAAACGAAAACTCATCTTCTTTGACTCACCCAAAACCGTGGGCTGTTGTGGGTGTAACCTTGCTTAGTTTTGTGTTTTCTTTAATTTTGGGGGATGAATTCAAGTCCAAAAGCCCTATATATGTTTACCCATTGATATTACCATCTTCAAAACTACTCGAAACCAACCCGGAACACCTTTAAAATGCCTAGAAGATGGAAAATAAAGCCCAATTGCCTCCCTGTTTTGGTCGTGAGCTTCAAGGGTCTACCGGGCTATTTTTTCTCGTTTGTGCATTTAGGTGTCATTTGTTTGGTTAAATGTATATTAGATGTAATTTAATTGTAGGTGTTGGTAATCGCACGAGTGACCAATCGTTCGGCACTTAGAAAGTTCGTCTACTTTGCTAAGGTGAGTTTAAAGTGGTGGTTTGTAATTTTATGTTTCGAGTTGCATGACGATATTGTTCGATTGAGTTTAAGAGTTTCACTTATTGTTAAGAGATATCAAATGGTTGCATGGTTACATGGGTACTATGAACTTTGGAATTTAGTTTGAGATATTATGTTTTCCAAGTGTATTTGGAGTTAATTATTGGAGTTGGTTGAAAAATAAGCTTTAGTATGTTCATGGAAGTTATGTAAGGTTATGGAGATTTTGGAGAATCTCGTTTGTTGAAGGTACCATGGGTAGCCATTGGACCAAAGTAGCTTAATAGAATTCTTGGAAGATATTTAATGTACTTTAAAGTGTTGTTTTGTCTTTGATAGCATTGATGTATTTAACCTTGATAAATATTTTACTTTAGAAACTACAATCTTCGTGAACTTGGTATTAGTGGTGATTTTGGTTGTCGTTCTTTTGAGCTTGTTACTTTATGTACAATCGAGTGATAGTGGTAGTAACGTGGATTATGGAATTCTAATGATAATACGATTGATGTACTTGGGATTTTAAAAGAGACGACACCTTAAGAAGTACAAAAGATAAGCATGTAATTGAGTGTAGATTGTATTGATTGTTTGTTGTTTGTATTGTGATGTAACAGGGTCATGAACTGATTTATGGATATAATAGATTCATAGATGAAACCGGCTATGGATGATAATTTTATTGAGATACTTGTGAATTATGGATATAATGGATTCATATATGAAACAGGCTACGGATGACAATTATATCGAGAGACTTGTAAAATGTGGATATAATGGATCCATAGATGAAACAAGCTATGGGTGATTATTATATCGAGAGACTTGTAAAATGTGGATATAATGGATTCATAGATAAAACAGGCTATGGGCGATTATTATATCGGGGATATGTGGTATGGTGATAAATCGAGTTCATGACATGAGCATCCCAACTTGTTTTTTTTTTATTGAAAGATATGTTTTTCTCTTGTACAAGTGTATTTATTTCAATTGTAATACTTTACGTGTGTTTGGGATTGGATGTATGATTGGAATTATGCTTAAGATGTATCGGGGGTATGGAATGGGTAGTAAAGAACATGTTAGGCCTTTGGACATAATTTCCGATATGGAAATTCGGTCCATAGAATTACTTACCTCCATTTCGCCCTCACTAGCATTTTTTTTTGCTAATGGTGCTACACTTCTTTTCAAGTACTCCACGAGGTAGAGAGCGTGATAGAAGAGGTGGTGTCGCTTGATCCGAGGAGCGATGGTATCTTGGACATAGACTTGGTTTTGAGCATTCAGTTAATGCATGACTAAAACATTTCCATTATCGTTCTACTTTAATTCTATTTTGAGATGTTTTTAATTTTGGGTTCATAAGAGCTCTTGGACTTATTTCCTTATGTTTAAATGTCCTTGTTTTTTTTTTTACCTATAAAGGAAATGCGCATTTTCACTTTTCTGGCTATGAAAAATGTATTACAGGTTTTGGATAGTCCAAGTTTTAGACGTTCTCATGCCTTTTTTAAAAAAAAATGACTAAGTCTTCCGCTGTTACTTGAATTTAAAAGATTTAACGTAGCGGGTCGTTACATACGCTAAGAAAGTCTGTATGAATTTAAATCCTTCTGCATCAATTAAGACTTTTCCAAAGAAGGATGGCCAACCTCCCGTGGGTTTCCAGAAGTATAAGTCTTAGCTCGGCCTTCCAAAGTCCGAGGAAGATTATTGACGTCTATTTCGTCACTAATCATCTCTTTGGAATCTTCCCCTGATTCCCTAGCGGCACCAGACTTTTCTCTAGAATGAGAACGATCTGACCGAGCATCTTCTAAATCCTTATTTCTAGAGGATGCAAAGGAGGAAATTTCATATTCATCCTCATTTGAAGCCAGATGAAGAAAGGCTTGTGTCTCAACCGCTCAATATCGTATTTGTTAGCATCAACAATGACATCATCAGACATCATATACACTCTCCTACCATTCCTCCACACTTCAGTTCTAGTCAAGGCCATAATTTAATGAGGAACACTACCTGTAACTCTAGATCAAGTCCAACAACCCTAAACTATACGAAATCAATCTACACATATTAAAAGCCCAAAAATTACAAGACTAACCTCCGAATGAAGAGCAGTTTCAGAAATTAGCCCTCTCAAACTTGAAGAAAACTCATAATCTCTAGGAATGAGAATGCTAGAAAAAGCACACCAGGAACGCTTCGTGGAGGAGATCGTGCGGCAGAGATAAGATTGTTGGAAAACGCCTAATTTCTCCCTTCTCAAAGTTTAAATACCCTCACATTCGAACAAGAGAACACGCTTAAAATTCAACACGCTATATGGAAGATCCAGGTCAACCTGAACCACGACATGCAAACCTCTACTTGTTTTCATCCCTGAGCAAGCTCAGACATGAAAACGGGAGATGTTTAGGCAAAAACTCACTGTGGAATAAAAGGCCAAAGTCAAAAGCCTAATTCATGACTCGTTCGACTTAAAGAGAAAGGAAGCACTCACAGGCCCATCACGGACGAGCCCAATCATGATGCCCAGAACGCTATGAGCAAGGACCAAATAATATTTTCATAGAGACTCGTACCATCTCAGATTCGATAAAGCGGTTCATTCGGTCGTGGAACACGTGGCAGACTTCCTTATCTGATGATATGAGAATATCCTTTCCCAAAGATCATGGGATATAGATATTATTTTGTAGATATATTATCTTCCTAATAGCAAGGAAAATTACCATATTGGATCCAGGAACTCCTTTATATAAAGCACTCTACGAAACCCTAAACTATAAGACATTCATAATTCTAGAGCGCTCATATTATCTGTCTCCTAAATTATTGACTTGATCGTCAGAGATGGTTTGATAGGCACCACACATGTGTTTTCTTGTTCTTGTATTGTAGATATTCAAGATCGAGAGAATGAATCGAACGTGGAATGCACGTGATCGACCGTAGCGGAAATCATCCTCTTCAGTTTATATATTTTAAAAATAAGTTAATCAGTGATTCAATAAGATATATGATAATCACTTTAGGCTAAAATTATTGATCCTATTTCAACAATTGACATTGCTAATATCAATGATTAACAATAATCAATAATAATTAGTGATAAACACAATCAAAATTTATTATATTAAAAAATAAATATAAATAATATATGTATATATATTTCTTTAAAAATATTATATTTTTAAATTGTCCGTAAAATTCTACTACGGATTAAAAAATTTCCTTGCTTTAAATTTTAACAAGTTGAGTCTAAATTTGTAAGTGGTGAATTTAATATTTAAAAATAATTATCTCACTCATTAGGTTGAAAGTTTAATTGAATGAAGTTTAAAATTTAAAATGACACATCAAGCATAATACAAATACACATAAACAACTTTACCCTCTTTGTTATATTATTGTTTGAATTGCACGCAACTTTAACCAGGACAAAATTGTAGCTACAATCCTTATTTTATTTAGACTAGTCTAAAATCACGTGTGTTGCACGTGTGAATAAGTTTTTGGTGATTGACAACGTTTTAAAATTTAAAGAGTATTTTTTTAATAAAGTTTTGAAACTCTGTGTAAATATTGATTATAATGTGCTTTATAGTTTATTCTGAAGAAAGAAAAATATAAAGTTTTAAATTTTATGTTTATTTTTGAAGTTCATTGTATCATAATTCATTTAATAAAAGACACAATTAATATATATTCGTGTCATTAGTCGTCATATTTATTTGAAATGTAAGAGTCATAATTTAAATGGAGAAATTTAAAAATATTTAAATTCAATTGATATAACATCCTCCTTACTTTTGTTTAATTAATGAAATAACTAAAATTTTAAATTATGTATGATAGAAATAACTAAGAACATAAACAAAAGTTGATAAGATAGAATTGAGTTTTTATGCTTCCAAAAATAAAATAAAAATAGGTAAATGATAGTAAATGGACATTTTAATAATTTTCATAGTTTTAAAATAAAAGAAATTAAAAGATCAAGTTAAAAAAACCCTTAAAAAGTATTAACTGCCTTTGGTGTTACAAAAACTAATCATACAAAGTAAAATTTGCCAAGTCAACAATCGCTCTCCCTCTCTTAATTTATAACAATAATCTTTACCCTTGGCAATCATAGGAGCTACTTGATTTCAAATTTCTTCAAAGCTTGGATTCCTTTCAAGACACTACAAACTACTATTCTCCTCAATCAATACTCAAAAGTCTATTATGAAAATTAATCAAAAAAGAAAAGAAAAGTTGGTATTAGTCTAATCTAGGAATTATAAAGGTAGATGCAAACATATCGGATAACGAAAACACTAAATAGAATGAAAAATGTTGTGGGGCTTGGGCGTGTGAAAAGACGAAGAAAAACACCATCACAACTACTCATATGTTTTTGGTATTTATATATGTATCTTTTGTGTGAAATAATTAAAGTCATTTAATGTAGTAATTTACTTTTGGAATACCAAAGAAGGTGAGGAGTTCCTTTTCTTAGTAGTAATGTATTGAAAAACCAAAAGTCAATCTTCTCAAATTTGTTTTTAATAATACAACTATACGTATGACTGAATCTATTCATTATTCATTAAATAGAAAGAGTAGAGTTAGAATTTGGAAGTTGGCACACAAGATGCCAATGAGGGTAGAATTGGAAGTGAAAGATTCTCTCTTCATTGACACTTTTAATATACTAGTTTTTTAACACGTGCGTTGCACGTCATTTTAAAAAAAATATTATTTTGAAATATATTTTATAATATTTGATCAAACACATATTATTTATACAAATTTCTCTCTTTTTATTTTTTTGATATTAATTAAATATTAGTATATATTTAAAAATATAAGGAAAAAGTTTACCTCTTTATAATTCGAAATAGCTTGTGAAATTAAACACCTAAAATGGGACTATTTTTTATTGTTATTAAAAAGAATAGAAGAAATAACATGTTTAAAAAAAATTGCCCCAATTATTCTCAGATGCCTCAAATCAACTACCATAAAAACTTTATTTAATTTTACACAATGGTGATTGTGAAAATTATAAATAAAAAAATTGTAAGAAAGTGGAAAAAAAAAACTCTTAGTAAAATTGGAAAAGTCTTCTCACCACATTAATCTGTCATCCTCTCGCCAGAGCAAAACAAAACCTCACTCCAACTCTATTATCATCCCAACAACACAACCTCGCTTGAAAGTGATCGAACAAAGCTTTATTGGCATGACTTTAAATTTCATCTTCATCTTCCACCTCCATTGGCGACTCCCATATTTCACACCATAATAGTAAAGTTTTGAGATTCGAGATCTGAGCATTGAATCCACCAATATTTGTGTCTGGTGTTTGTTTTAATCATCAAACTCTATTTTAGCTAATTGTGAATCTATCGAAAAGTCATAAGAAGTGTTTAGAGCCTTTGTGGTAAGTTTTATGAAATAAATTTTATTTATAGTAATTGATCTTACTCGTAGAGAATATCAAACATCTAGAGAATATCTAAAGTTTTAGTACATGTGCAAGGGAAGAAGAAAATATTATTTTTATTCAACTAAATTGTGCACTTTGAGGGTTAAGTAGCTTTGATTTTGGATTTAAGCAATTTTCGAGGTGAGTTAACGGTTTATTCGATGGTGGGGTTTTAGAGAAATCTAAAACTTCTACCGTAGATTTTATGTTTCGATATGTTCAAATATATTATTCTGGAGCTTTAGGAAGTGAATTCATATTGGAAACATCGAAAAATTAATTGGAGAAAGAATTTTTCGGTTAGAACCAGTTTAGTCATTTTTCGGCAGTTTTTGTTGTTTTTTTATTTCTTTTGTTTCTGATTAATTTGGGAGTCAATTCTGGAATATTATGGAGTATTTTATGATGATTTAGTATGAGATTTGAGTTGAGCAAGATTGACAGTGAATAGTTGGTTTGACGGTTTTTCGGCAGTTTATCGTAAAATGTATTTTTGCATGTTTATTTAGTATCTTTGGGGCTGCTGTATTTTAATTGCCCTTGCTGATTATGAATGAGTATTATCAAGGGGTTAATGTAAAGAGGTTGTGTATTGATGGCTTGACAGATGTGTTAAACTAGTATGAGGCTACGAGCTCATACTAGTGAAATATATATAGTTATGAGAGTGAGCTCATAACAGCTAATGGACGTTGCTCGTATGAATGATCCATTAGGGGTTAGTTATGGTTACGACTATAACTAAGTACCTAAGAATGGTTGTAGTCCCGTGAGACCGCCTTCTTAGTGGATGATTGATTTATTGATTGAATGTGTTTGTTAATTTAGAATAGGCCTATGTATCGGATTGGGATGTGTATTGGAAAGGGGATAATGAATGCGGTTCTTGAATATGAAATTTAGATAATAATTGCCTATTCATGTAAGGAGATTGAATGTGAGGTTTAAGAGAAGTTTTGTGTGAAGAGACATTGGAGAGTGTCGAGTGTTGGGACTCGGTTTAGGTTGTTAGAGACTATTTAAAGCTTTACCTTCGTTTAGATCGTTTTCTCACTGGCTTTAGCCTCACAGTGCTATATATTTTTTTTTTCAGGTAACAATGGACCGAGAGGTGGCAGTTGATGAGGTGGAAAAGATGAGGGGTTCATGTCACGGTGGCTAGCCAATGCATCATTTGTTTTCATTGATTTTAAGAACAAAGTACTTGATCTTTATTGACTGTATTTGTTTTGTGAGATTTGAGTTTATGATAGTTTGAAACATTTCGTTATATGATTTAGTACATCGTTTCTTTTGTTTTAAAATTTATAACTCCGGAGTTGTTGATTTATTTAAATGACTATTGATTGAGGATTTTTCATATTATTCAATAAATATCATTTATTGAGTCTTCCGCTGCATTTACTATTTTTGTTTTAAACTCTGAAAAGTCAGGTCATTACAAGAAGACAAGGAAAGCTTCAAGAAGACAGAGCGAAAATGGCAGAGAATCGTTCGAAAGCGAAGAATCTTCAGACAACTTTTGGAATTCGAATGGCAAACGAGTCCTTAATTCTGAAGGTGAAAACTATTTAAGGAAGGGAACAGGTGTCCAACCAACATGACACGTGGAGAGCGGTGTGACGATCCGCATACAAAATGCTTCGCTGGGAACCGAACCCACTTCAAAACCAACCAGATCAATCTTTTTGAAGGTTCGCGTTCCCCGAAGCTAATGAGACCACACGGAGGCACGACGATCCACTATTGTGAAGAGAATCGTTGAAAACCCGAACCATCACGAGGCCAAAACGGTCTATTTTCAGAAGAGTTGTGCCCATTCGTCATCTCAAGTCTATAACGAATCAAAAAGAGCGCCACGCCTAAGATCCGAGCACGTACTATTCCCTGCACCGAACTTTCCGATCCAGGAAATAGGGGAAAACTATAAAGGGCAAAAATAGCCCTCACACGGGCCGTGTCACCAGACCGGCCCACTTGGGTCCAAACCCATCCCGGATCATCGCTTGAAGGAGCTAATTTTCTTCGGGCCATTAAAAGATCCATTAAGCCTAGTCCAGCACTAGCCCAGTCATGAGGCCCACGATCAAGAGACTATAAAGGTTCATTTGACCTATCAAATCAAGTAAGTTCACATATTTCAAAACCCTAATACTATCTTACGGCGGAAGCTACTTCTCACCTACCACCACCTAACTTGATCGTAGGAGGGTCCTTGACCGGTACCACGCCGGTGCCCTTTTTATCGTTAGTTCCTTTTGTCTCAGGTAGCTACGCCGTTGAGAGACTCAACACGCGACGCAGCGTGTTCAACTGTGTGGGAGAGATCAACCCGAGAAATATCCCACACAAAACCCTATGTGCCAAAATTGATTCGACACATTAGTTTCAATTTTAACACATAAGCAGATCATTTTCAATTTGTAAATTTTGTTCAGTTTTTAATCGACGGTTTTGTCCAAAGCTGACCAAAAACCAAATTGAAAACACCCTTAATACGAAATACATGCAAACATATAATTATTTATTATATAATATTAATAACTATAAAAAATAAAATCTAAATATACATTAGTGGTATTTAATTGGTTGAAAATTAAGTCAAGTAGATATTAATAAATTTTATTTACTCTTTTTTTATGTTGAAATATCATGTGATTCATATTAATAGTTATATAGATAGATAGATAGATAATAAATAATGAAAAAAGTACTAGAAATGAAATGATATTTATAATATTAAAAAAATAATAAATTTAAATTATATTATGATTTAAAAATCTAAAGAAAAAACTATTTTATTATATGAATTTAAAATATCAAAAGTACCTGATTTTTATACATTTATAAAGTAAATAAATAGATTTAAGTTTAAAATTAAAAAAAAAAATTACAAGTATTTTACCTTTGAGAGAGCAACAGGAACTGAAACTGGGAGGTAGGACTTCGGTTTCCTAGACTTAGCCACCGTGCCAAATTTACGATATGTAAAACGACTTCTTATTTAATTATAAAATCTACAATTTGTTGTAATTGAAAACTAATATATATGTATTGATAAATCGAGGGGGTGCCCTATGTAGATCCGCCTCTGGAATCAAGGAGAACCCTATCGACGAAGAAAATCAAATCGATAGCAGTATAAAAAATTCCAATGCATGAAGAGAAGCAAACCAGTTCAAACTTCAGCCTACAGAGGTCGATCAAGACGCAATGCTAAAAAACATGTGTGAAAAATAAAGAGAATTCATGCCTCAAATAAGGATCCAGATCGAGGAAGCTCACAATATGGAAGAACCAACCTTTGGTTCGATCGGAAAAACTACACCATAATGAGGTCGCACTATCATAAAAGATGAATAATAAATATCCCATGAAAAGAAGGCTTACTGCTGCATAAAAAAAAAGTGGTCAGCAACTGTGAATCTCGTTCAGTGCAGAACGCATGTAACCTCACAACCTACTAGAGAACGAACCACAACAGTCAACTAAAAGGATTTCAATTGAAGAGAGGCTCAGCTCTTAGGTAGTTTGAACTGTATAAGCAATTAAGCTCTAAAATTGCTCAGATTTGTATACTTCAAAACAAAATCCGGAGAAATGACAAAACCCAGGTCGAGGTGAATTTGAGCAAGACGAAGCCAAGAAGATTGTGTTGGGATTGATGTGCTAGTATTAATGGAACATATACCCCTCGAACTTGTAATTTTATGTAAACATAATTTATTCAGAATAAATATATGATATGAATAAAATTATATTGTTTTGAGAAAATTTGTGCAATGGCATATATATTCGATATAACACATTCAAATTACATTAATGCCAATGAGTTACTTAGATGTAATCTCGACAGGGTCTGTGAGACATACAGGAGGAACGAGCTAGAGATAGTAACTCAAAGAGTCTTTTATAAATGGATAAGGTTGGGGTGAAGGAAGTGAGATCTAAATCTATTCTGCAGCATAAATTACCACTACAAGAAAACTGCCTTTTTGCGACGAGCCATTTGCGACGACACATAGAGGTCTCCATTTTGAGACAAGGACCATCGTATTATCCAGTGTTAACCACACGTGATGATGGTTGTCGCCGTTTTGCAAAGTTAAGAAAAAAGTCATCAATAAAGAAGACGCGAAGGGATGGCAGGAAATGAGTGACATGCTGCCTCGTTATAATTGCGACGAACAACATCACATACGTTGGCGAGCACATTTCGTGGCAACAACGTGACGAGTCCTGTCCCCAAAATATTGACGCCCTTTGTCACGTTTTATGGCATGAAGTTATGGCAGTCTTCTGCCATTATAGGCGACTAGGTTGGTCACAAACGTTGCTACTCCGTCGTCGCAGAAATTGGTGCCAATATTTGGCGAGAATGAACGTAATTGTATGACGCAGTCAGTTGTAATTGTTGCGACGCTATCATCGCAAAAGATGTGTGGAGGGAAAATTCTAGGCCTTCCCTCCAAATTTAGTGCCAAAACTCGTCACAAAATTCCAGATTGTTTGCCTATTTAACCCGTTTGGGGCATGAGGACCACAATACTCATTCTGGCTTGTAATGTTGACCCCCATATAACTTGCCTCCCTCGATGTGCGTGAAAGACCCGATAATTTTCTTAGCGGCAATCATACCTAGTTTAAAGAATCCAAAACAAAAGCTAGACATGTACTTGCAACCACTAATTGCAGAGCTGGCAACTTTTGTGGAATGATGGAGTTATGGCATACGATATATCGCGGAAGCATAATTTCTTGATGCGGGCTTCATTAATCTAGACAATCAGTGACTTTCCAACATATTTCATGTTATCTAGTACGTTGTATTATTCTATTTATTTTGTATTTTAAATTTATAATTGCATGCGTACTTGAAAGTAGGTAATTTATGTTTTCATATACATCTCCTCCTTTTGTAAAAGGATGGAGTACAATGGGAAAATACGCATGTCCCCATTGCATGAAAGATATTGGGGTGTTTTACCCTGAGACACGGGTGAAAAACTTGTTGGTTTGATTATCATAGGAGATTTCTACCTTTGAACCATTTATCTGTTCAAACAATTATGATTGGAAGAAGGCCCGACGTGCATGAAAGGAAATATCTCCTACAATGTATAGTAGACGCCAAATTCTCTACAGTACAAATGCAATAGGCATGGAGAAGATTACCGATGTTAGAGTTGAAAATGTGAACAAGTTGACTAAAAAAAGGCATTGATTGAAATAAACGGAGTATTTTTTGGGATCTACTATATTGGGAAGATCTACTATTCGTGTAACTTGGATGTAATGTAAATCGAGAAAAATTTCTTTGACAATGTTTTAAATACATTTCTGATCGTTTCTGATAAAAAAAAATCTGAGAGCACGTTATAATATTCAGGATCTATGTAATCAGTAAGTGTAACGACCCAAATTCGTTAAATCCTTTAAATTCAAATGCACAGCGGAAGACTTGGTTTTAAAGAAAAACGGCATAAGTTCGTTTAAAACTCGGATAAATCAAAACCTATTTTTACAAAGTTCACAACCAGAGAAAGCGATAAATGGTGGAACGCGCATTCCAATTGTAATTAAAACTTCGAAAAACAACTTATAAACATAAACCATTACAAATTTTAAAACAAACGCTCACTCAAGCTCAAAACATAAAGTATGAGAAAGTATAAATATATACAAAGCATTCAAGAATGCTAAGAAAAAGTTCCTTGTTCAAGTCCTTTCATTGCTTCTAGAAGTCAAACAACACCACCTCCTCTACCGCGTCTTCCTCGTTGAGATTTACCTGAAAAAAAATGAAGTGTAGCAACATTAGCATAAAAATGCTAGTAAGAATAAAATGAAAGCCAGTAATCCTATGAACCGAATTCCATAAAGAAAATTGTGTCCAAAGTCCTAAATTGCTCTTTACTACCAATTCTACACTTCCAATTCATCCTAATCATACACCAATCAATTTCCCAATTTCCGAATCATAACAAGCCACATCTAATACCAATTTTCGTACCACATTAAGTTACCTCATAACGTGTTACCGTATGTTACCATCTCAACACACTACCATGTACGACGTTACCATATCAAGTGCCATATCTCATACCACATCTAATACCTCGTGACGTGCTACGGTATGTTACCACCACAACATACTAGCAGTTACGGCGTTACCAAATCATATTTCCTCGTAACGTGATACCGTATGGATCAATATCAATGTACTACCACGTACGGTGTTACCAAATCAGATGTAATTGTAACGTGTAACCGTATGGATCAACATCAACATACTACCACGTACGGTCTTACCATATCACATATCATTGTAATGTGTTACCGTATGGATCAACATCAACATACTAACACGTACGGTGATATGAACCAAGGAACCTTACAAGTTGGCGGAGTTGCATTCATGACACTCCATGTTTATGTCAAGTTCAAACTACAAGCTACTTCAATAAATGCAATCAAAGTTCAAGCCTTGTTCAATAAATGCAAGTCAAGTTCAAGCTTAGTTCAATAAATGAAAGTCAAGTTCAAGCCTAGTTCATTAAATGCAAGTCAAGTTCAAACTCAAGTTCATTTAATGCAACTGAAGCTCATTTATTGCAACTCAAGACATCAATGCAACTCAAGACTTATTCATGACATCTTAAGGCTTCATTTAAGACTCCCATCAATACATGTGATCAAGATGTTTCAGTTACAAAGACTCACAAATCAGATTTGTAACTCCCAAATATCGGTTACACTTTAATAATTCAATAGGCTAGTTAATTGTCATTATTTCGGACTTTATTATGGCCGGCTTTTTTTTGGCCTTTTTCATTCATTTTTATCAGCTTATTTTCGTTCATTTGGAAGGCTATAAAGCCATGACACTTTCTTGTAACAGATGAAGAACTGTTGAAGTTAAAATACAAAGTCTCATTGAGAGCTTTTTTCTTTGAATTATTGTGAGCCATGCTTACCTTTTCAATTTGTCATTCCTTGTGTTTAGGGTGGCTGTAGAATTGAGCCATTAGGATTGATCATTCTAATTTGGTGGATTGATTCGAATCTAGAACAAGAAATCCAATTCTTGTCTTAAGATCTTTGATGATAAGGATAATCATTTTCTATCCTTTTTCCTTGGGTTGTGTCAAATGGCATATGTGGATTCTTTGGTCTTGAACTTTGAGGGTCCTTAGTTAAGTTTAAGGGTTCTAAAAGCATTTCGAAAGGGTTTTCGTATCATACGGTCTTACCAAATCACATATCATAGTAACGTGTTACCGTATGGATCAATATCAACATACTAACACGTACGGTCTTACCAAATCATAGATCACATACTACCAAATCTCGAATTACCATAAGTTGCCACATATTACCACATAAGGTAATACCATAAAAAAAACACTTGTACAAAGGATAAACATGTATTTACATAACAACTAACAAACAAGTTGGGATTCTCATTATATGAACTCAACATATCTGCCAATCTTGCCATATAACACCCGCTCATAGCCTGTTTCATCTATGACCCTTTTATATCAGAAGATCACGATCTCCCCATATAACATCGCTCATAGCCTGTTTCATCTATGACCCTGTTATATCCCAAGATTGTATCACATAGTACCTCGATCTCCTCATATAACATCGCTCATAGCCTGTTTCATCTATGACCCTGTTATATCCCAAGATCACATCATATAGTATCTCGATCTTCTCGTATAACATCGCTCATAGCCTGTTTCATCTATGACCCTGTTATACCCCAAGATCATATCACATAGTAACTATAAATCGGTTCATTAAATGAGCATTTCAACACAAACAACTAACAAACAATACAATCATACTACAATTACACTCAAGGACATGCTTATTTTTTGTACTTATAAAAGTGTTGTCTCTTACCAAAGGTCCCAAGTACATCAATCGTACTACCATTAGAATTCCATACTCCACGTTATTACCACATCAAATCACAATCCTTATTCCTTACACAAGGTAATAAGATTATATAAACCCTAACCATTAACATCACCGATGCCAAGTTCCACGAAGTCTCTTAACTCCCAAAATAAGCAAAATCGAAGTTTAACATCATCATGTCACGAATGACAATAAATTACCTTAATTCACAAGCCGTTGCCATAATCCGCGAGTTAACTTCCAATCATTTCCCCTATTTTACTTTAGTCAAAACTACCTAAAGTAATTTCAATTCCCAACTTTATCTCAAAATCTCTATAATCTTTAATACTTCTAAGGATAACCTCTAAGCTACTTTGATCTAAAACTACTCAAAGTATCTTAAACTTCCACTTTCATCTAAACTCTCCAATTTCATCTAAACTTCCCAATTTCGTCTCACAAGACTTCCAAATATACTCAAACTTGTTATTCCACCCAAATTCACTAAAAACTCCAAAGTCACTCCGCTCACTTCCGAGTCTAAAGTCACCAACCAATAAGTATTACTCCTAGGAGATTGTTTTGTCACTTAACCTCGATCAACAAAATCGTAATGAAACTTAATTCATAAAATTACTAACTTCCACTTTAAACTCACCTTAGATTTGAAATCGAGCTTCCAAAATACCGAACGAATTACCTCTCGTACGATTATCAAAACCTACAATAACAGCGGTCGAATACAAATTATAAACCATAACTAAATAAGAAAATTGATTTTTGGATGAATAGTGATTTTCGGATGAACAGTGATTTCGGATGAATAGTATTTTCGGGTGAATAGTGTTTTTTGAAAATCCGAGCTCAAAATTGTTAAATTTCATGATGGAAACACGTGATTTCAACTCCAAAACTCATTTATAAACAAAAATAAAGATATTCATAGGAAAAGTTTTGAAAACTCACTTTTTAGGGCTTCCCGTAAAGAAAGAGACACGGTACAAGGTTAGGACGGAATGAAAGCCCACATCCCGAGCAATCCAACGCAATAGAAATTATTGAAAATGGATGAGAATTGAAGAAAACCCATGAGCTCATATTGTGATTCTTGCTACGTACATGGAGGAAAAGAAGAGAAGAAGAGAAGGAAAATTGTCTTCGAATTGACCTTTGTCTCCTTTTAAAGAAGATGAGTGAATAGTGTTAGATATTTTTAATATTTCTGGAAATTACGAATACGTCCCTCATTTGCTTTTAGCCTTTAAAAATGAAATCCGAAGCTCTTAAACTAGCCAAATGGTGATTAATAATTATTAATTGGCCCGTTAATAATTATTAATATGACCAAAACTAATTTAAGCTAATAAAACGATTAAAAATATTTTCAGACGAAATTAGCTACTAAATTCTAAATTTCTAATTTCTAAAATTAACTAAATACTTTAATTAAAATAAATAAATGAAATATTAAATAAAAAAAAATTCACTTAAAAAATAACGGGACGTTACAGTAAGACTTGGAGCCTGACGACAATGATAATTACGCTAAAGCGAAGTACATGTTGACGACGGAACAAAAAAAAGCCATGTTTGATTGGATGAGAACGATCAAATTCCCTGACGAATATGTTTTAAATTTGACTAGGTGTATTGACAGTTTCAAACATATAATGTTCGAGATAAAGAGCCACAGTTGTCATGTATTCATGCTACAGTTGATGTCAGTTGCGTTCAGACCATTTCTGAAGAAGAAACATTGGGAGTCGCTAGCACAGTTGAGTGCTTTTTTTAAGGACTTGACTTGTACAGAGTAGACCCAAGCTACTGTCGCATCAATGAGTAAAGAGATTGCGGTTATTATGTGTAAGATGGAACGAATGTTCCCACCTGGCTTTTTTTACTCAATGTAGCAGCTTCCAATTCACCTTCCATACGATAGAATGCCCGGTTCATGACCACTGAATGTATATGTTTGAAAGGTAAGCCACACTTACACTTTTTAGTTTAATATTAAAAATCATGATGATTTATCTTGCATTCAAAATATATAATATGATGTCTCTCAGGTACTTACGTAGGTTGAAGAAGACGGTAAAAAATAAAGCACGAGTTGAAGGATAAATTTGTAATGCATACCTAATACAAGAGACCATCACATTCTGTTCGTACTATTTTAATCATCACATTGTAGAGCAATATCGACCGGCGAAGAGAAACGTTGTTGAGAACTTGGTAGAAGGGGTTGATACAAATGACTTGTCTATTTTTACAGAAGCGAGCATGATTGTTGGAAAATGTGTGTAGGCCATTAAAGGATGTTGAGTACCACATTATTCAAACGTATATGTTATGCAACTGTTCGAAAGTGGAGTCGTTACTCATGTAAGTGTTTATATACTTTACATATTTATTACCATCATTTTGGACGTTTCATATATCATTTATTAACATTTTGATACATCATTTAGATGATTTCTTAACATGTACGTTCAGACGTCATCCTGGTATTACATCAGTAGCGGAGGGAACAATTATTGACAAAGAATTTCGTTCATGGTTCAACACATACGTTAGTTGTTTATAGTATTATACTATTGTTAATATTGCATGAAACATGTTTTAAATTGTTTTACGTGTTTGTGTTATACAGGTTGACTCGCCTACATTGTCAGTATCTGATCCCTGCATTATTTCCTTTGCAAAAGGGCCTACACGGATTTCCTGACCATATACCGATTATGTTACCAATGGGTATAGATTTCTAATCATGGTGCATTAAGTTAATAGAGCAATGAATAATAGTGGCATTTGCATAAAAGGTCAAGTGTTCAGAATCGACGCAGACGATTACTTTGGAGAAATTGATAAGATTATTGAGATTCACTAAGCAAGTCCAACTCTAAAGAGCACACTGCACATGGTTTGAGACAACCGGACAATGGGAAATTCGCAAGATGGATCATTTGAAAATCGTTGAGGTTAATAAGACTAAATATATGGGCACAGACGATCGATTTGTGATGGCTTCACAAGCGATTCAAGTCAATTATCTGAACTATCCTACTAATAGGTGGGACCTGGCAGAATGGTTGGTTTCCTGTTAAGTGAAACTATGCCACATAGAAGAAAGTCTTCTTGATAAAGACAGTGAGGATCATGGTGCTTTCATGGAAGACGAGTTAACATTCAGAACGTTGTGACTACTCGATCTTTAAATGATGGAACGATGAGGATATTTAATTCACCAAATGTTCCCACTACTCATGCACATGATAATGAAATGTCTCTGGATTGTTCATATGAGGAAGAAACTGAAGAAGAATCCAAAGAATGTTTAGAAGACATTGAAGATGAGGATGAAGAAGACGAGTACCATGAGGATGACTGAAAGTTAACTTATTTATTTTGTATTTTGATTCCCGTGATTCTAATATAAAAATAATTGTAACTGTTTCTCGCGCTTGTAATTAATGTCTTGTGCTTGTCATTGTTGGTTTATTATTAATTTATTTAATATATTAAACCTACTTATTCGTGTACTAAAAAGAAATTTGAATCTGTATATTTGCCACAAGTCTCGTCGCAGATAATACAATTTAATTAAAAAACCTACGAGATATTTCAATGATTGATTTCCCGTAATTCAGTTGATTATGACAAGGTCATTGCAAATTTTGGGCATGAAAATTAAATTTTTATCAATTTTTGGGTGGGTATTTGTAAAAGGACGACTAGGTTCGTTGCAAATCCAACGTGTTTCCATTGTGGCAGTACAAAATGACCTTTCATATATCCTGGCGACGCCCTCGTTCCAAATCACCTAGATTTGCATGGGGTAATTCTACCCCATTTTTTTATGTTACTTTTTATATTTGTGACGACACGCATCACCTAGCCATCAAATCAACCAGCACGAGTGGTGTTTCAGATTCGTTATTATTAGTTTTGTACTACGACGTCGTCGTTAAAAAACGTTATAAGCCAAAAAAACAGAACACTTTCCCCACCCCGTTCTATCATTTTTCTTTCTTTCCTTCTCTTTCCTTTCTTTCTTTCTTTTTTTCTTTCTCTTTTCTTTCATTTTTGTTTTCACATTTTCCAATCCTGGGATATGTGGTTTTGCGAACTAACGGTTAGCTTTTTAATTTTAATTTACATTTAGTTTCATTAAATTTTATTAGTTTAGTTTCAAAGTAATTAGTTTAGATTATAATTAGATTAGTTTAGTTTAAATTAGTGTATTTTAAATTAGATTAGTTAAAATTAGTTTAGTTAACAAACTTTGTTTTAAATTAGTTTAGTTTAAATTAGTTTTGTTAACATTAGTGTGTTTTAAATTAGTTTAGTTTACATTATTTTAGTTAAAATTAGATTAGTTTAAATTAGTTTATAATTAATTAGTTTAGTTTAGTTTAAAATAATTTAATTAAAATTATATTAGTTTAAATTAGTAGTAATTTAGTTAAAATTAATTACTATAGTTGAAAATAATTACTTTAGTTTAATTCATAATTGAAGATATTATGATGGGCGCACGACATCCTCCTCGATCACATGATGAGAATGCTAAAGGTTCGATGAGCCCTTCTCTTAACACAGCCTAGTTGGACGATTGTTCACAAATTACGAGACAACTCAGGTCTGTGAGACAATAAATGTCTTTCCTTTCACATGGATGAGGTTCCCTCCCAACCCTACTCCTCCTACAGTTGAAACTCTCGGGCCTTCTTCTTCAGGTTCTGCTTCATTAAATGCACTTCCTGGTCCTAGCGATTCAAGAGTACTTAGGATCGTGTGTCTGAGTACGTAACACCAATTTAATTTTTGTTTGGTTAATTATTTACATTATTTAAAAAAATTGTTTTTTTTGTAATGTACTTTCATATTAGAGCCGCATAAGACAGTTTCAAAACGATTTAGAGAGATACTCTAAAGCAGTCCTATATGAAACGAGTTTTGATGGACAAAGATCTCGTATCCAGAGAAGAAGCACTTGTATGACAATCAGAAGGTGAAATATTTTACTTTCTTAATTATTATTTGTAAATTTCTTTTTCATCACTAATCTAATACAAATTTTCTGAATGTTTTTTTTTAGGGTAAATTTACTATTCATTCATACATCACAAACAAGAGGTTGTTTCCCCTCGGAGATAGATATGGGATGGACCACTGTAAGCAAGCGACCAACCGACCACATTGGATGAGTGAGGAGGAGCACGCCCGACTCGTCACTAGCATGCTAAGTGCAGAAGCAAAGAAGCAATCAGCCAGGAACTGGTCTAACCGTTTGGACAACCTGTCTCTACACACTGTGTAACGTCCCGTTTCTTTGGAGGAAATTTTTTTTTATTTTATTTTAATTAAAGTATTTAAGGTTAGTTAAAAGTAGTAATTTCGAATTTAGTAGTTATTTTCGTCCAAAAACCCTTTTAATCCTTTTATTACTTTAAATTTGTTTTGGTGACATTAATAATTATTAACGGGCCAATTAATAATTATTAATCACCTTTAGATTAGTTTAAGAGCTTCGGGTTTCGTTTTTAAAGTAAAAAGCAAAAGAGGGACGTAGGCGTCATTTTTCAAATTCTTAAAATATCTAAAAACACTATTCATCATCACTTTAAAAAGTCAAAATTAGACAATTTCATTCATTTTTCTCTCATTCTTCTCCTTGTGGCCGTAGCTCCCCTTCTCCCTCCCTTTTTTTTTGGTTTTTCTTACTTACTCGGTGGATCGTCTCAATTCTCGTTCCGTTGGAAAGCCCTTGGTTCGAGCTTCCTTTCCAACCTACCAATCGAGATTTTCTTCTGTTTTCTCAGAGCCTTAAGGTATGACAAAGTTTCTAAAATTTGTTGTGAATAGTATTTTAATGGAGGTTTTGGTTTGAAATCTTCAAATTCGTTCACCGAAGCTTAAAGATTTCAATTGGGAAAGTCGTTTTGGGCAATTTTAGAAACTTCCCCTAAACCCTAAAACCAAGTTTGAGCCGAAAACCCGTTCCGTGTGATTTTCTCTCACTTGGCCATGGTTAGGATGTTTAGGTTGTTATGATTTTGCATTTTATTTAATTTTTCGGAAATCGATTATTGAGTAAAACCGTAAATTAAGGTTACCCATTGATGTTTTGAACATCCAAAGTATCTGAAACCAACCCGAAACACCTCTAAAGTGCATAAAAGCCAGAAAACCAAACCCGACTCCCTCTTTCCCTTGTATGGCCGAGAGCTTCATAGGGAGGAATTTTGGGTTTTTCGTCGTTTTGTGCGTTTAGATGTTGTTTGTACGATTTCGGGTTAATTAATGTTATTTAGGTGTAATTGATTTGTAGGATTGTGATTGATCGCGTGGTTTTCGACCACGGCACTTTTGGAGCTTGACTTCAAATTCTAAGGTGAGTTTAAAAGGGAAGTTAGTGATTTTATGAATTACGTTTCATTACGATTTTGTTGATCGAGGTTAAGTAACAAAACAATCTCCTAGGAGTAAATACTTTTTGGTTGGTGACTTTAGACTCGGAAGTGAGTTTAAGTGACTTTGGAACTATTTAGTGATTTTGGGGGAAAAAGTAAGTTTGAGAATGTTTTGGAAGTTTAAGGTACTTTGAGTGGTTTGGGAACCAAAGTGACTTAGAAGTTACACTTGAGTGAAAACTCATGTAATTCAAGTAGATTATGTTCTTTAGTAACTTAGTAGAATTCTTTTAAGATTATCTAACTTATTAGGGAACTTCATGACACTTGATATGGTAAAACCGTTACGATGAATGGTTCTATGAATGGTTCTATGGTAAAACCGTACGTGGTATGTTGATTTCGATCCATACGGTATCACGTTACGATGAATGGTTCAATGGTAAGATCGTACGTGGTATGTGGATTTTGATCCATATGGTATCACGTTACGATGAATGGTTCTATGGTAAGACCGTACGTGGTATGTAGATTTCGATCCATACGGTAGCACGTTACGATGAATGGTTCTATGGTAAGACCGTACGTGGTATGTTGATTTCGATCCATACGGTATCACGTTACGATGAATGGTTCTATGGTAAGACCGTACGTGGTATGTTGATTTCGATCCATACGGTATCACGTTACGATAAATGGTTCTATGGTAAGACTGTACGTGGTATGTTGATTTCGATCCATACGATATCATGTTATGATGAATGGTTCTATGGTAAGACCGTACGTAGTGTGTTGATATTTATCCATACGGTAACACATTACGATGACTGGTTCTATGGTACGACCGTACGTGGTAGTATGTTGATTTCGATCCATACGGTATCACGTTATGATGACTTGTTATATGGTAAGATCGTACGTGGTATGTTGATTTCGATCCATACGATAGCACGTTACGATGACTTTTGTTATGGTAAAACCGTACGTGGTATTTTGATTTTGATCCATACGATAGCACGTTACGATGACTTGTGATATGGTAAGACCGTACGTGGTATGTTAATTTCGATCCATACGGTAGCACGTCACGATGAAACTTTTTTGGTAACAAAGAAAGTTAGTATTACAATTACATATATTCATTAGAATTGTGTAGTAAAACTTAGTAATAGTTATTACTTTACTTCAAGTCTCTATTTCTATTTCATATGGCATTGAAAGTCTTTTACGGTATATGTATCATAGTAATTATGGATAATACCAGATAATGTGAACTCGCATAGTTCCATCATTATCTCATTATCCATCTCCTCCGATAATGCAAAGTCCCACAGTCCTTTAGCATTCCTCATGTACATATACGGAACATAAAATGAATAATATCAGACAATGTAAGCACACTCAGTCCATGCATTGCCTCATTATTCCTCCCAATAAACGATAATGCAATATGATATGATATGATATGAATATGCTTTAAAGTGAAAGTAAGTAAATATAAATATTCAAAGTAAATGAAAGAACATAAAGGTAAATGGATCACGTAAAACTCTTAAACATAAAGTAAGAAAGTAGAAACCTCTGATAAGAAAAACAATAAATAAATCAGGCCAAACGGCCTTTAGTTAAACTTGAATTTCTAACTTAATCATAAAGTCTCCATAATCAAATTTCCTATTCATTCCATTATACTCGAAACTTTTAACTTCCAATAATCATTTTTAAGCCTCAGAACTAATCTAATCTTAGATCTTCCAAGAGTTAAACGTATCCTTCGAAACACCTAAGAGTTCTCTCAACTCGAAATTTGAACTAACTCCCAATTCTAACAAGTTAGCTAACTTCCTTTTATCCTTTTGATTTAAACCTTCAAGCTCAACTTCCAATTCTACAAATCATTCTACTTATTCGGTTTCTAAAGCTACTTTAAATCCTAATTATTCTCACCTCGAATGCTCCCGTGACAACAAAGTTCCCACGAACCAACAAACGAGCAATCGCATCTACAATTCATCAATCGATCAACGAATTATAATTCAAATCTAATAAGAGAAAAAGTATGATTTTCGTGTGAATAGTGATTTCGGATTAATAGTGTTTTCGGGTGAATAGTGTTTTTTGAAAATCCGGGCTGAAAACCGTCAAATTCCTTGATAGAAATTCATGATTTCAACTTCAAAACTCATTTATAATAAAAAAAAACGAACAAAACCATGTAAAAAGTCTTGAAAACTCACTTTTTAGGGCTTCCCTTAGGGAACGAGAAATGGCACAAGGTTAGGTGAGATAGATAGCCCTCATCCCGAGCAATCCAATGCAACTGGCCTCATCGAAATCGATCGATAAATGAAGAAAAGCCAAGAAATTTTCTCCTCATCCATGGATGAGGAGAGCTCCACGGTTTTGAGCAAAGAAATGAGAAGAAAATTATGACTTTTGGTCACCTTTGGTAATTTAAAGAGGAGAATGAATAGTACCAAGATATTTTAAGAAATCAGAAATTACGGTTACGTCCTTTTAATGATTTTTGCTTATAAAACGAAACCCGATGATCTTAAATTAGCCAAATGGTGATTAATAATTATTAATTGGCCCGTTAATAATTATTAATACGACCAAAACTAATTTAAGCTAATTAAGCAATTAAAAGAATTTACGAACGAAATAAACTCGTAAATTCTAAGTTATAAATTCTAAATTAAATCTAAAATTTAAATTAATAAATTCTAAAATTAAATTCAGTGCTTTACATCAAATAATAATAATTAAATTAAATAATAAAAAAAATCCATGTAAAATAACGGGACGTTACAGTCTGCCCTCCTTAAAAGACTTTTCGTCCCAGAAAAGTGCGCTCACTAAGTGAAAAGCGAGGTTACTTAGACTGTATCTCATCTTCACGTTCCCAAGTTGCTTTCTCTGACACTTGGTTCTTCCAAAGAACCATAACCAAGTGGATTTCTTTTTATTTTCTCATCACTTTTGTTTGAATGCTATGATCTTAACTGGTGTCTCTTCATTAGACATATTAGCATCCAAAACTACCAGTTCATACTCGATAGGTCAATAAATCTAGGGTTCAACTGACCCTTATTCCAAACTCTCATATCACCCTTATTGGTGCCACTTTTAAAAATTCATGATCCACCACTACAAACTCGAATGGACTACGCCGCTTTTCGGCATAACTCTTCTGTCGACTTTGGGCAACCCTTAACCTTTCTCTAATCAAAACGATAGACTCTCTAATCATTTGTAACAACTTGGATTCCAAAAGTCTCTTTTCTCCAACCTCATCCCAATGAGCGGGAGAACGACACTTTCTACCAAAAAGTACCTAAACGGTGCCAAAATTTCGAGACAAAGCATATGTTCCAACTTGATACAATCTTCACCGGCACACCATAAAATCTAACAATCGTTCTTAGGTACAACCGTACCTTAGTCTTATCTAAATAGGTGACCCTTCCAAGAGTAAAGTGTGCGGGTTTCATCAAACGGTTTAAAATTACCAAATGGTATCATAACTCTTTGCCATCTTCGGCAAACCCCTGAATAAATCCATGGAAATATCCTCATCTCGAATCCTCAACTAATTAAATAGGTTATCAATCCAATGCAAATGATACTTGTTTTTCACTGTAGCTTGATTCAACTCTCGATAATCAATGCACAGTCTCACTGAACTGTCTTTTTTGTCACAAACAACAAGGTGCTCCATACGAGGACGCACTAGGGCGAATAAACCCTAAGTTTAAGAGCTCCTGCAACTGGCTCTTAAGCTCATTAAACTCAGCTAGTCTCCGGTACCGACGTATCGACAATACTAGCTAAATAACCTCAAGTTTCAACCCTCAAAAGCATTCTAGCCTCTATCATAGATGTCAAAGTGGGTACTACTCGGCTATTAAACCCACGAAAACGTAAACTGGTCCCACATGGACTCATAAAATCAACAACTTTCTCAGTACAAACTATAATGGTATGATTGGATGATAGCCAATCCATAACCAATATCACATCAAAATCAAACATAAGTATATCAATCAAAGTAACATATGAACAACTATTCCGGATTCACAGGTCATAAGTAAGTGCTAATCGCACTATCACAATAATAAACTTCCCCATTGGGGTAGAAACACGCACCTCGAAACCCAACAGTCTCGACTCAAGAGCTGCCAACTCAACATAACGAGAAAAAATAAAAGAGTGGCTAGCTCCAGAATCAAACAGAACAAAAGCCAAATGGCCTAAAATTGAAAAAGTATAAATCAATACCATATCTGCAGCCTCATCATCCTTTCTAGTAGAAAATACTAAAGTATGATGTTAAGTAGGTGGAAAAAGGTAACAAGCGTAAATCTATACTATTGAGCTTGGGTACCCTGATTTCTATCTCTGCCCTGACATCTGCCTCTACCCTAGGGAGCATACTGAGCTGGCGGTGCCTTGCTGCAGCTTTTTCTGATCATCCCGATCCTGTACTCTCGTCTGTCCATGTTGAACTCCACCTTGAACCTGCTGCTGTTACTGCTACTGCTGCTGTTGTTGCCTCCACTGTGGCGGTATCCCTCAATTAGCATCGTCATCTTCTATCTTCTTCTCCTAAGAGGAAGTTTATTCCGTAGTAGATAATTTTCCATTCTTTTCAGAAGATGTAAAAACCAAGATTAGAGCAACTCTAAAGATTCCTTATTCAAATCTTGAATGAACTCGACTTCAGAGATCATTTCCTTTCTTACAAAGCAAAACTGGTGTCTGTCAAACATCTTAGTCCAAGAACGTCCTAACCTTCCAACATAGGATTCACTTTAGAGTCTATCTTCAAAGACTCATTAGGTCCAAACTACGACCTACAAGTTTCTCAAATTCTACGTTCAATTAGATGGTCAAACACAATGTGAATTGAAGTTCACCAAACCATCACACTGTCTTATAAAAGTTACCGATATCACGATCCATCAATTTCCTCCTATATTTCAATCAAACACCAACACTCAACCTTAGTGTTAGTCAATCTTGACAATTTACCAAATATGGATCTCGATAACTCGACCTCGAGTATAATCCAATTCAAATTGATATCATAGTGTAATAGCCACCAACTAGGCCATTAACCAATTAACACAATCTGTAATGGTCCTCGTTGAGACTCATCACGTAAAGTTCTTACTTCCTCTTTTGAGTGGCAACACACTTCCCTTTTAGCACAATACTACCACAAGGATTTACCACTTACCATAATTCAACTTTCTCAACTCAACTAGGAACTTGTCCATTGAGTTAAATCTAGGTTACTGGACCCGAGCCAGACCGATTATTTATCAACAATTACTCACCTCAAACAGGTGTTTCATCTCTCAATATTGGGCTCCAGACAATCGTGTCCTCTTTTTACACATACAAAGTCAACACACATGCACTAAGACCACTACTTAGCATTGTGTGACAATAACACTTTAATCAATGTTGAGAATCAAATGATCAATCTCTTGGAGTATCTCATCTCCTTTACTTGACATTATGTCAATATGCTTAACAAGGTGTACAACCTTCAAAACTGCACGGGGTCATTAACATTCTCAGCATCCATACCAAGATCTCAGCCTAATAAAAATCACCACATGGTGGTTTTACGAGGAGGTGAAATATCACAAATACAATTGACATTTAACAACCTTCTCATAAACTTTTTCCACTATTAAAGAATTAAAGCTTGAAAATAAAAGTTCGAGGCATACCTGGTGCTGTTGATCTCAGATGATGACTAGAGAGTGGACTTAAAACAAAACATGAAACACAAACATGCATCGCATGTAGTCTACAGAACCAAAAGGCTCTGATACCAACTGTGACGACCCGACTCTTTTAAATCATTTTAAAAACTAAAACACAGCGGAAGTCTTTATATTTAAAAAAAAACGGCGTAGTTATGTTTGAAACTTAGGCTAGCCAAAAACCTGTTTACATTTTTCTCATCAGAAAATTTAAACACAAGGAATTTCAAATTCCTATTTCAGGAGTTTAAAAGAGTTAACATCCATAAAGTAAAACCAGAAGCTCTTAAGAGCTATATACAAATTTACATAACAAAAGATACAAATTAAACAAAAGGAGTCCATGGACTTTTAAAAGTATCTAGCCCATCCCCGATCCATCATCCTCTCGATCATGCCGCACCAGCTCCTCTCCCACCACCACGGGCATAAGCATTACCTGAAATTTGTTGTAATATCATGAGCTAAAAGCAAGCCCAGTGAAAATAAACAGAATAAAAAGTAACAATAGACCCCAAACCCGCATCCTGATTTGTGTCCAAGTAAACTTACATATTCTTTACTAAAACTCCCAAAAATTTGGAAGAATGTTTTCATAACCAATACCTCTTTCTGGTTCATCCTTTTATTATCTCATGCAATATATAAAAATTACCCTTCTTTTATGTTTAATTAAAATATTAATCATGTTTCAGACTTAACATAACCAACCATCACAATTACGATAATGACGATAATGTTAGCATACGAGTCTAAACATTATTCATTATCTCATTAAACAAATGAAAAAGGCATACCACATTTATATGTATATAATCATCACAAGCGAATAATGTCAGGTAATGAAGCTCCCGTAGGCTAAGTTCATTCACCTCATTATCTCGCTTTCCAAATTAAATATACAAATTCCTCTCAATATTATCTTTCCATCTCTAGTGAATAATGATAGGTAATGAAGCTCCCATAGGCTAAGTTCATTCACCTCATTATTCTCACTTTCCATAATAAAATATATAAATTCTTTTCAATAATATTGTAACGTCCCGTTATTTTTGTGATAAAAAAAAACTTTTATTTATTTTATTTTAATTTGAGTAATTAAAATTCATTTATTTATTATTAAATTAGAATTTAGTAATTTATTTCATTTTAATTCATTTTAATGGCTTTATTTATTTAAATACGTTTTAATGGTATTAATAATTATTAACGGGCCAATTAATAATTATTAATCACCATTGGGGTAGTTTGAGATGTTCGGGATTCGTTTTTAAGCCAAAAGTCATAAAAGGGCAAAGTTGTAATTACCCAATTTGCAAAATATCTAAAAATACTATTTGTCATCTTCTTTAAATTATCATTGACCACAAAATTTGACCAAAAAGCCTCCAATTTTTCCTCCTCATTGCCGTGGGTCTCAAAGAGCAAAGGGAGAAAATTCGTTTTTGTTCGTTTCTTGCCGGATCGACTCGAGCTTGGATATTTCGGAAAGCCCTCGGGTCAAGGATCATTTCCCACCTACCCATCGTCCATTTCTCTCGAGATCCTAGGAGTTCTCGGTAAGTGAAGTTTCAAACCCTAACTCCAAATAGTGTTTTAATGGAGTTTTACTTGTTTTCTTTCGATTTCTGGTAGTGGAACTCGGTGTTTGTCAATTCGGGAGTAGTTTTAAGAGTTTTTGGAAACTATCCCATAACCCTAAAACCGAGTTTCAGTCGAAACCCTTCCCGTTTGAAATTTACCCTTTTGGGATTGAAAATGGGTTAGAAATTAATGAATGAATGTTTATTTAAATTCAATTCGGGAAAGGGATTAATGTTCAAAAACCCTAATTATCAATACCCATTGAAATCGGGATTATCGAATTTGATTAAAACCAACTCAAAACGTATTTGATTTGCCAAAAAGCCGAAAAACCAAACCCAAGACTCATTTTTGATGAGAGGGCCGTGGGCCTCAAAGGGGAAGTTTGGTGGATTTTCGTCTTTTTGCTTGTTTAGTCGTTGTTTAATCGATAGTTGGTAAAGTTATTGATTGTTACGATATAATTCGTTGTAAGTGTTTTGAATCTGCGTGGTTGATTGCTCTTCAGGTGTTTAGGAGCAAAGTCTTCACTTTTATAAGGTGAGAATAGTTAGTATTTAAAGTAGTTATAGAAAGCAAATGAGTGTGAAGGTTTGTAGAAACCGAAACTAAGATTAGAATCCGAATCTAAGTTTAGAGGGTTGTGAGTTAGTGCCCTTAGGATTAGAAGTTAATCCTTTAAGTGAGAACTTAGAAGTTCTCGAGAAAGACTTTGAATCTTAGAAGATTCTAAGTTAGATTCGATTCGAAACTAAGATTGGATCATTAGAAGTTAAAAGATCCAAGTTTGTTTTTAGAACGGTTAATAAAACCTCGGATCATTAGAAGTTTAGAATCTTTGAGGCTATAGGTTAATCGTTTAAATTATAATTGTACTTGTATTATTGATACCGGAGTTCGATCGTCATATCGTTCGTCCGAGATTCTTATCTATTTTACTTTATGTCATTTACTTATGTCCTTTACTTTATGCTATTTACTTTATGTTTGTATTGATTACTTTAATTTCGCATTTTATTTATTTACGTTATAAAACATCATATTGCATCATAACATATCGCATCATGAAAAAGAAGTGTGAAAGTGAGAAAGAATGAATGGGAGAACGATAGATCCTACGGGATAGACCACGTTACCATCATTGAAAGAAAAGAGAAAGTGAGAAATATATGAAAGGGAGAACGATGGATCCTACGGGATAGACCACGTTACCTTCATAGAAAGAAAAGAGAAAATGAGAAAGAAAAGGAGGGAGAACGATGGATCCTACGGGATAGACCACGTTAACTCCTCATGCATAAGGGCGTATGCGAATCCTACGGGATGCTCTCATGCATTCATACATATGATCGATGAAAGAGAGAATTGAGATGTTTAATATGATGCAAAGTTTATTTACTTCTATTACTTATGTCATAATATTGTTGATGGATGAGTATTGACTATGATTTTAGCAATATCATCCTTAGAAAGTATAAAATGAATTTACCTAGAGTTTGGAGAACTTTAGGAGTAGAATGTGTTAGTTTATTTGGACACAAATCGAAATGCGAGTTTGAGGTCTATCTTTACTTTTTATGCTTATTATTCTCACTGGGCTTAGTTTGTTAGCTCATGATATTACAACCAATTTCAGGTAATGCCTTGGCTAGAGGTCGAGGGAGAGGAGGTGGTGCTGCGTGATCGAGGGATGCTGACCTCGAGATGGACATTTTTGTTGTAAAGTTTATGTCTTTATTTTGATGAATTTTAAAACTTTGATGTTGTATTTAGCTCATAAGAGCTTTTGATGTGGGTTTTATGATATATATATATATATATATATATATATTTGAACTCCTGATTTGGGAATTAAAGTCCATGAGATTTGATTAGATTTGAAAATTAGGATGTAAACAGGTTATCGGCATGCCAATTTTCAAACAAAACCACGCAAATTTTTCCTAAAATAAAGACTTCCGCTGTTTTCTCTGAATTTAATTTATTTAAAAGTGACGGGTCATCACAAATATCTTCACACCTCTAGTGAATAATGACAGGTAATGAAGCTCCCGTAGGCTAAGTTCATTTGCCTCATTATCTCACCCACCAAATACAGGTAATGAGCTCCCGTAGGCTAAGTCATACCCTATATCTTTGTATATGTATCATAGTAATTATGGATAATACCAGATAATGTGAACTCGCATAGTTCCATCATTATCTCATTATCCATCTCCTTCGATAATGCAAAGTCCCGCAGTCCTTTAGCATTCCTCATGTACATATACGAAACATAAAACGAATAATACCAGACAATGCAAGCACACTCAGTCTATGCATTGCCTCATTATTCCTCCCAATAAACGATAATGCAATATGATATGATATGATATGAATAAGCTTTAAAGTGCAAGTAAGTAAATATAAATATTCAAAGTAAATGAAAGAACATAAAGGTAAATGGATCACGTAAAACTCTTAAACATAAAGTAAGAAAGTAGAAACTTCTGATAAGAAAAACAATAAATAAATCAAGCCAAACGGCCTTTAGTTAAACTTGAATTTCTAACTTAATCATAAAGTCTCCAGAATAAAATTTCTTATTCATTCCATTATACTCGAAACCTTCAACTTCCAATAATCATTTTTAAGCCTCGGAACTAATCTAATCTTAGATCTTCCAAGAGTTAAACGTATCCTTCGAAACACCTAAAAGTTCTCTCAACTCAAAATTTGAACTAACTACCAATTCTAACAAGTTAGCTAACTTTCTTTAATCCTTTTGATTGAAACCTTCAAGCTCAACTTCCAATCCTACAAATCATTCTACTTATTCGGTTTCTAAAGCTACTTTAAATCCTAATTATTCTCACCTCGAATGCTCCCGTGACAACAAAGTTCTCACGAACCAACAAACGAGCAATCGCACCTACAATTCATCAATCGATCAACGAATTACAATTCAAATATAATAAGAGAAAAAGTATGATTTTTGGGTGAATAGTGATTTCAGATGAATAGTGTTTTCGGGTGAATAGTGTTTTTCAAAAATCTGGGCTCAAAACCGTCAAATTCCTTGATAGAAATTCATTATTTCAACTTCAAAACTTATTTATAATCAAAAACGAACAAAACCATGTAAAAAGTTTTGAAAACTCACTTTTTAGGGCTTCCTTTAGAGAACGAGAAATGGCACAAGGTTAGGTGGGATAGATAGCCCTCATCCCGAGCAATCCAACGCAACTGACCTCATCGAAATCGATCGAGAAATGAAGAAAAGCCAAGAAATTTTCTCCTCATCCAGATGAGGAGAGCTCCACGGTTTTGAGCAAAGAAAGGAGAAGAAAATTATGACTTTTGGTCAACTTTGGTAATTTAAAGAGGAGAATGAATAGTACCATGATATTTTAAGAAATCGGAAATTACGGTTACGTCCCTTTAATGATTTTTGCTTATAAAATGAGACCCGATGATCTTAAACTAGCCAAATGGTGATTAATAATTATTAATTGGCCCGTTAATAATTATTAATACGACCAAAACTAATTTAAGCTAATAAAGCAATTAAAACAATTTACGAACGAAATAAACTCATAAATTCTAAGTTATAAATTCTAAATTAAATCTAAAATTTAAATTAATAAATTCTAAAATTAAATTAAGTGCTTTACATCAAATAATAATAATTAAATTAAATAATAAAAAAAATCCGTGTAAAATAACGGGACGTTACACGGTAACCCGTTACGATGACTTGTGTTATGGTAAGACCGTACGTGGTAGTATGTTGATGTTGATCCATACGATAACACGTTACGATGAAACTTGTTTGGTAACAAAGAAAGTTAGTGTTACAATTGCATATACTCATTAGAATTGTGTAGTAAGACTTAGTAATAATTATTACTTTTACTTCAAGTCTCTATTTCATTTTCATATGGGCTTGAAAGTCTATTATGGGAAGTATATTACTATTGTATGATTGTGTGGAAATTGGAAGTGTGGAATGGGTAGTAAAGTGCAATTTAGGCCTTTGGACACAATTTCCGGTATAGAATTTGGTTCATAGGATTACTTGCTTTCATTTTACTCTCACTAGCATTTTTATGCTAATGTTGCTACACTTACAATTTTTCAGGTAAATCTCGTCGCAAGGGACGTGGTAGAGGAGGTGGCGCTGTATGACATGTCGAGCTGATGAATGGACAGGAACATAAACTTATTTTGGTTTAGTATTCTTGGAAATGCTTGTAAATATTTTACTACCTTTCATGCTTTATGTTTTGAGCTCGGAAGAGCATGTGTTTAAAAAAATTTGTTGCTCTTGTGGTTTTAAGTTCTCTTAGAGGGTTAAAACTTATTCTGGAATGTGCATTCCATGTTTACTGCTTTCTCTGAAATTGGGTCAATGTAAACAGGTTTTGGATAATCTGATTTTTAAACGAACTCAGGCCCTTTTTCTTTAAAATTGAGTCTTTGGCTGTGCATTTGAATTTAAAGGATTTAACGAAAATCGGGTCGTTACAAAACCTCTAAACAAATTAGCGTTAAAACCACGGATAAGGATAGAAGAATTCACTTTAAAATTAAGAGTTACAACTTTCTCTCTTACAAGAAAAAAACAAGACCTATCTCTTGTAATGAGAAACTCTCTCTACTTAATATCACAAGCCTCACTCTCTTCTTTCACTCAAATTACTTCACTTAATAATTTTGGGATGATTTATCCCTCTATATATATATATATATATTGAAAGAGTCTTCCAAATATCTGTGTGGTTGAACTTGCTCACAAATAAACGTATGTGGACATGTATGTTACATATAATTTTGAGAGCACCAGATCTACCTACATCAAATTAAAATAATAATAATAATAATAAGAATTGTCGGTTGCCGCAAAACCAAAAAGATGTTGATTTAATTATGAATTTTGAAGTTTTTATAATTGTAATCAAATTCATTGATATAATTTAATGTGAATTGAAGAATTTTATAGGATCCATGATTTTAATGGAAAATCTATTGTTGATATGTATTCAATGATATTATAATATATATATATATATATATATATATATATATATATATATATATATATATATATAGTGGTTAATGTGAATGGGAAGCTTTAAAGAATGATTATAATGACAGGATACATGTAAACACCACCTCTTTAGTTTGTCTAATTTGTAAGTCACACTCTTATTATTTAAAACATGTGTGTAGTTTGTAAAATTGAAAATCACACCCCTCTACTTGTAAAGTTTTAATAAATTTTAGACATGTTTATTAAACATCAGTCATGTATTCCAGTTCCAATTCCATTAAAATAAAATAAAAAATTTGTAAAATGTGTAATTTTAATAAAGTGTAAAATAAAAAATTCATACACATCCATCATCGGATTCTTTTAATGAAATTAGAACACATAATAGACGTAAAATAAATATGTATCCAAAATTCATTAAATTAATCGATAAAAAAATATAATTTGTAATTTTACAAACCACATAGGTATGACTTGTAAATCAAACAAACTTGATAGATTGATTCGCATTTACCCTTATAATTAATACTTGTGTATCAAATGTAATTGTAGATAATTGATAAATTTGCGAAATGTGAACTAGTGAATTGTAAAAGATCCAAAAACGATTCTAAAAAAAATATATAATTTTTTTTTGACTTTATTAATGATTAAGGATTTAGTCCCTATAATTTTTAAAGTCTCGTTTTAGTTGTTTAACTCTTTTACTTGTAAATTTGAACCTTGATAGACACTCAACCGTTTCTTTCAGACGTCCTTATCTTTACCACTCATAAAATCGCCTAAAACTCATTCATATCAATTTCTTATAGAAATTAACATTGTTTATAAATGATTATATGAACAACTGAAGTACAAAGACATAACTTATTGTTTTTATTATTATTATTAACCCATGAAAAGTTCACATTCAACTCAATTTGCATTTTACTTAATTTTTTTGGTATTCGAAATCCTTTCACTAGCTCGACCTCAACACGGTCTTTTTATAATTCAGTATATGTGTCTAATCCTCCTAATATGTCGCCTCAAAAATATTCTGTCATTGAATAACTGCATCTGGAGGTGCTACTTCTGGTATCTGGAAACAAACCAAAAAAAAAACATGTTATATTTATTCTAAAAGAGAAATTCCACTTGAAAAACAATTTTGTGAATAAGTATTTTAAAAAATAGTAAATGTTTTTAAAAAAAAAAATTTTAAAATGACATTTTCCTTTTAAGTATGGGGGTTGGGTTTCACACTTGCTTTGGGTGAAGGAGGAAAAAAAATGATATTCTTAAATTTTTTTCAAAACTTTTACTATAATACCAATTCATAAAATGTTAATTTTGAAAGAAATAAAAATCCTACTTTAAATTAGCGATAATTTAACAGTGACATCTACAACTATTAACAATGTCAATACTTATAATGAATAGAATAAGAGAGTTTTTGCAAATATAGTGTTTTTACAACAGTATTTATAAAATAATGAATTTTGAGCATTACAATATGTGATTATTAACATATAAATCAATAGTCATCATGTAAAGTGATCAATCAATCAGCTATTGAATACAATCAATCACCGATGACACGTTAAAAGCATGTTATATTTATAAATACTTTTTAAAAAGTGTTACCTACTAAAATTACCTTATTATAAGGACACATTACAAAACCTCCTACCTCTCCAGGAATCCATTTCGGTTTCAACCAAATGGTGACATCCATAGAACTATTTTTGTGCTGCAATTCATTTCTACATAATTGAGAAGAAAAAAAACCAAACTTAAACCTGAGCATGTGGCAACTTTCTAAATGGAAGATAACTTCTTTAGATGTATGGATTCAGTAATGTAAAGCTGTTTGAATGTAATTACAATTGCTATGAAAATGGTGGCAAATCTCATTTAAAAAACGAAAAAACGAAAGGCGTACTGCTGTTTGGTGATATTGCAGGGTGTCATTAATGTAAGCCAAAATTTTCAGTGGCGAGGAAAAGATGATGCATATCCATTATCAGTGTCTTAAAACCTCTAACAGGTTAAACGTAAAAAGAAACTTCAAAAGGATAACTATTTCATGAAAAAAATAAAAAATAAATAAAGAACTAGGGATAGGCTTGTAGTAATAAAACTGGCTTTAACAAACTTACACCCGTTGAGCATTTGACGTAATTTGCCCACCAGCACTTGCATTTGAACTGGTAAAAGAAGCAGGTGAAAAATCAATTGTTGAAGAAACCGCAGGTGTGGGAAGAAGGTTGCTTTCGGCATTCTTGACGCCACTGTTACTGAAGCCACTAGGAAGAAGTTGGCTGCCAAATGCACCTGCCAAATGACAATCAAATTAACCAAAATTTTATAAAAATGATACTAAATATAATAACGACGACGTAGAACTGCTATAATAACGTAAGAACACGCCTGGCGGAACAGCATTTATTGATGGCATATTGGTTGTTCCAAAACCTCCCGAGTTTTGCAGAGAGGTTGGGAATTGATTTGGTTGGACAAAAGCATTGTTAGGTGGGGTAGAGGGCCTGCAAAGCAATTGCTCAAAATGGTTAGTGAAGAAACTAGCATGACAAAGCATTAAAATTAATCTATATAGTTTATATACATTGTCATCAATATTAATCAAGCTATTGGTGTTCAAACCTTGTTCCAAATCCAACATTAAGCGATGCATTCAATTGGCTAAAACTTGACAATGATGGAGGCGCGCTATTTTGAGCAGTTGGTAGAGTTGAGTGAGGATTGGTCCCTGAAAATGAGCTTTGGTTGCTATGATTGGAGTTCGATGGAGTTACATATGGTTTATGAAGAAAGCTCTCAAACTCAGCTAACTTGGAATTAAGCAAGTTTCTCTCTCTTTCAACCTGGAGCAGGATACAAAAGATATAGGAATGATGAGAAAATAGGATACAAAAAAAAGATTGGACAAAATTTCCAATATCAAAAGAATGAAACTGTTACTACTTAAGAAAGAAGGATAATATTATTCTAGCCATGAATAAAAATTGTTTCAGAAGTGCTTGCTGTAAGGATCGGGTTGGTCTTACCCCCAACCAGTTCTAGATCCAGCAGATCTTGTCAAGTAAAAGACTTTTTTATCATTCCGATTGCCAATGAGACTGCCTAATTCCATAATCAATGTAATTACAAAAGTAAAACAACACAACCTCATGAGCCTAACCAACAGAGATGACAAAAACATACTCCAATTGATTCTGATTCTTACAAAAATAGTAAATACGATTCTTGAAAATTATTCTCATTTCATAATTTTTATTCTATTGATTTTCATTCTGATTTCTTCTCATTCTCGTTCTCGTTAAGTAAACAAGGCTTAAATAGAACTTGAATTAAAAAAAAATTATGGCTCTTGAAGCAATCTTGAATGAGAAACTTCATTAAATTTTTCTTCTGCTTGTGTGTAGCAAAAGAATTAAGAATATCCAAGGCGTTGATTGAAAGACATTGGCTGAGGTCAAGTGAGCAAACTCTTTGTTTTCTATTTTTCTTCATCTACTAAAAGGATTTCTCAGCCTCATTTATTATCAGAACTTGGAAGCCAAATTTATAATTCGTAAATTGTACAGCTTTATTCTTCATCTCTAACTATCTATTTTAGACAATAAAGGCACATATTTGACAGGACTAATTGCAGCAATCTCCCATCATAACATTATCCAAATGAAGCCACCCGAACTAAAACATTAAATGCGAAGTCCAAATCATAAAATCCACAGAACATTTGAATCTTTAAAACATGAAAATATAAGAAAAGAGAATATAATAGATAAACTCATTTGAATAATTCTTCAACAATTAAAGGTTGACTAAAATGTAACAGCTAAAATCTATACAATGCTAGAAGTAGAAATGTTTCCTTACAATTGATTGCAAACTTATCCCTCGTTTCGCATCATCATATGCAACTGCGCAAAGTTCTTCATAACTAAAATCGCCAACGATGTCACAAGGTTCACTGGAAAAAAGTTGGAGTGTCATATTTATCATTACAAATGAAGTAAAAGTGACATAGATATGCGGTAACACATAAAAAAAATATTGTTTGTAGTAGATTGTATAGTATCATCAGTCATTAGAAGGCCATTATAATTATCCCAACTAGCTGTTCTTTATTGTAATTTACTCTATGGGCATCCATAAATATATATATATATATATATATATATATATATATATATATATATATATATATATATATATATAAGAGGTTGAAGGATATTGATAATTACATTAGAAGCCATTATATAAAAGAAAGACCAACTACAAATAACGAAAAAAAAACAAGATGGAAACATAAATGTTAACATTACTAAAAATACAACTAATATTTACTTGAAATAGAATAACATATAAGGGTCATTAGAAGGCCATTATATATGTATATATATATATAATAGAAACTGAAGAAAGCCATTATATAAACCAACTATGAATAACGAAAAAGAACATAAAACGGAAACATGAATATTAACATTACTACAAATACAACTCATATTTACTTTAAATAAAATAACATAAAACCTAACACTCCTCTCAAACTTGTTCAAAGATGTCTTCCATAGCCAACTTCTAAATCAATTTGTCGAATTGCTTTTTGGTAGTCCCTTAGTTAACATGTTAGTTGTTCCCTCAGTAATAGGGAGATAAAAAAAAATAGATATAGCAACCGAAATGTTTGTCAGCTTTTTTAGATGAATAAAGATTTTTAAAGTGAGTATTGATTTCCTTTTCAATTGCAGTTTTATTAGTAATGTTGTTATTGTTAATCCATTTCTTATTTTTTCTACCACTAGCTATTCTGTGGAAAAGACTAGAATTACCCTCCCAATTCTTAGATTCCAAGAAATTTCATCCTGTTAATTTAAAATAATCCAAATCCAATTTCAACATTAATCTTTCTGATTTTAAGAGACTAGAAAAACCAGATTAACAAAAAATAAGAGCTTTTTTTTTTCTGTTTCCAATTTTTTATGAAGATAAATCCTTTCCAACCCGGATCTGAATATGATTCCCAAGCCAATTTACAAACTGAGGCATAAGAAGGATGGGAAAGCCAAGTAAAGGTAAAACTATTGGGCAATGACCAAAGGTAACCCTAGATAGAACTTCTTGTCTAACTTGAGGAGAAATGGCTCTCCCAATGACAAGAAAACATAAATCTGTCAAAACGACAATTATTAAAATTGATGGACTGCATTAGTCTTCGATATCCTCGGGTTCTGCTATTGACATTGAAAAACTTTTGATTTGGAAAATATTAGATGTGCTATCTTTGATTGTGATGGAAACAAATCCTCGAGTTCTGATGGATTCTCATTGACTTTCTTTCAAAATTCTTGGGAGCTTTAAAACATGATTTGTTAGCAGTTTTCAATGAATTCTATGTCAGTGGCATCATAAATTTAAGAGTCAATTCTACTCTTGTTTACCTAATTCCTAATGAGTCTAATGCTTCTAAGCTCTCTAATTTCAAGCCAATTAGTCTTATTACTAGTCTCTACAAAGTAATCTCTAAAGTTCTTGCTTTGAGACTGAAAAAGGTTTTGGATTCTACCATTTCTTTAAGTCAATCAACTTTTGTACATGGTAGGCAAATTCTTGATTCAGTTTAATAGCTAATGAAGGAGTTGATGACTATGTAAAAAAGAAGAAAACGAGTATTGTTTTTAAAATTGGTTTTAAAAAAGCCTTTGATCATTTTCTTGATTATGTTCTTTCTTCTAAAGGTTTTGGGGATAGGTGAAGATATTGGATTAGTGGATGTTTAAAATTATCCAATTTTCAATTCTTGTGAATGGTGCTTCTCTCGGTTTATAAAAGCTTTTAGAGGTATTAGGCAAGGAGACCCTCTTTCCCCTTTTCTTTTATTCTTGTGGGGGATATTCTCATTAAAATGGTGGTGTTAAATCATCAATGAATCCGTAATCTTAAGTTTATAGGCTCATATAAATTTAATCTTTCAAGGTATTCCCAACACCCCTCATATTGGCGGCTTGCTTTTTACCAAAGGCCCAACATGTAGAAACAAATAATTCGAAATGGGGCAAATTACATAACGGACGTTTGAACCCAAGACCTCGTCTTTCATACCATGTTAAATCATCAATATTTTTTTATAGGAAGATAAACTTTCATTGATAAAAGAAAAAATAAAAAGGAAAAAAAGAGAGAGAAAGGATGAGAGTCCTCAAGGTTACATATAATTACAAAATGGAGTTCCATTTGAAGTTCACAGAATAGGAGGATAAGTAAAATCAAGGGGCTTTATAGATTTAGCCCAAGAGAAACAGCAAAAAATAATTAAATCCCAAATATTATCTATAGAAACAAATTTATTTTCAAAAACCGCATTGCGCTCAATCCAAACCGTCCACAAAAGAGCTGAAATGGCACAAATCCAAAGAATCTTCTTCCTCTTGGACGTACGTACTAACGAAAAAATCCCAACAAAGCAAATCTGAAGCCTGGTGTTTATGTGGATCATAGTCACATCGTTTCTTTGGCTGCTAGCATAGGTTGTTTAGTTCGCTCTTAGCCCTTGAAGTACCTAGGTCTACCCTTTTGTGAGAAATCCACTCTCTTTCATTTTGGCAACCAATTTTAATTAAGATTACTTCTAGGTTAGATGGGTGGAAAAAAGGTTTCTCAAAGGGAGGTAGGCAAACTCCTATTTCTTTGTTAATCCAAATAATTATTGTGATAGCTAAATTTGAGTGAACCGTGGGTAAAAATGTAGAGGTCAAAATTCCGCTTCACTTTATGAAAGACGGATTTCCAATCCTACGAACAAAAGTACCGTTCTTCCTCTAGTCCTCCTTGACTTGGGCGGCGATCACAAGGTTTTTGAATGGACAAAAAACAAAAAAACGTCGAATGTAGGGCAACGGAGTGGTGGCGGCCACAGAGACTCTGACGGTCAAGTTAGAAGAGTCTCTCAAAGGGAGAGGAAGGGTAAGTGTGTATGTAAAATAAGAAAAGTGTCTGACCTCTATGTCCTCCTGCTATCCTCTATTTATACTCGGCGGTATGACCAGGGTTGTTTTTCTCGACTTGACAGTTAACATGTTCGAGGTCTCTCTCGAGGTGGAGGGGGACTCGAACTAATGTGAATCCCTTTTTCACGAGGGGAACTCGGAAGCTCGACCCTTGTGGGCCTCATGAAGACTTGGGCTCGACTCGGTTTGAAATTTCTCCCCCGTGAGGGGAGATTGATTGCTCGACCCTCGTGGGCCTCGTGGAGACTTGGGCTCGACCCAGTTTGGAACTTCTTGCTCGCGAGGGGAGCTCGATGGCTCGACCTCTGTGGGCATCGGGGAGACTTGGACTCGACCCGGTTTGGAGCTTATTGCTTTAGGGTCTCTTTTTCCCTTTGGATCATAAACAAGGGAATTTACCATGTTTTTGCACCTCCCTAAAGTCGGCCTTCTATGAAAGAAAGAAGAATTACAAACTCATTCCTATTGGGAAATGAAGCCTTATATGGCAAGATATAAAACTTGTGATTTCATCTAAACAAAAACTTTAAGGACCGTCCAACTGGCCTATGTATCTCCAATTCGAACCTTTGGACCTAAAGGTAATAGAATCGGTTTCCTTCATCGCTACATGACTTATTATTAAATTAAATGAACTTGTCCACAAGAAATCCATGCGGACTTATAAATGTCTCTTAACTCTCAATCAAAGAACGGTTGTAAAAAGAGGAGAACCATTCCTTCTTCAACAAAGTTTGTCCAAAAAAAAAACCCTCTCCCTATATATCGAAGGAATGAGGACTGAACTTCCTCAACTGCACAAAGGGGGAGAAATTCCACACAACATGGACAAAAGCACATATGGATGATATCAATTTGATGTGATAGATACATCTGGTATAGTGGCTGATTAAACCAATAAGGTTTAAAGGTATTAACAATTCGAAATATAAAGTACAAGTGGTCAAGTTCTACACAATTCAAAGTTGAAAGTGTTCTCATATTTCTAATGTGCAATATCTGTTTCAAATTAAAAAAAAAATAATAATCATACACAAGTAGTCAATTCGTCCACTCCACTAACTATTTGAATTTTAACAAGCCATAACCATTAATTATTTTCCAAGGGAATGTATCAACAAAAGCTAGTAATTCAAAACTCACGCGTGTGGTGTGGAGTACTAAAGTTGCGAGAACACTAGTATAAATTCTTCAAATTTCATCCAACTCTCAAAGAATCTTACACGACTACAACCAAAGGGTCTATGTTTAGATGCAATCTTGAAATAAACTTCAATAATTAGGATTCACAAGTTTTTATTTCCAATAAACAAATAAATATCACTGAGATTCACAAGAATTTTTAGCATACTAACATGAAAACCACAACATAAACATACTATCTAGCGTGACCATAGCACGTGAGTTTCCATAGTGGCTTCTCATTCTGAAAATCTTCAGCAATTTGGCGTTTGCAAGACTCCCCATCTGTGCATCTTCACTTAAATGAATTAGCAATGTTCAAAACTAAAACAGAGGAAATCTTACCCCGATACACTACGAATTAGACACTTACTTGTGATTAGCCGTCACTAGCTGATTGTCAGACTTGTGAGAAGGAGCACTATTTGTAGGTGTGGAAGAACGTTATCCTTACATTATGTAATATACATTTGTTTTTGTTTGTTTGCATACTAAGTTTTTTTTTTTTAACATTAAGTATTTGTTTAATTAATTTTTTTTTCATTTGCAGATTAAATGACATGTATATTATGTACAAACACCCTCACTTTTTCTCAAATGGACTTATGAAGCGGAAGACTATATACTCAATATACTAGATGGACAAAATACTTTTACATGAGAGAGAAAATTATGAATAATATACTAAAATGAATCTAAAAAATTGAATTAAAATCGAAATATGTGGTATAAAATCAAAACATAAAATAAAATAAAAATATACTAAATATACTAAATGCACTATGAACAATATACTAAATATACCATAGACTGGGGGAATAAATAATGCATCAGGAAAGAAAATTGCATTGGAAAAGAAAAAATGTCAGAAGTGTCAGACTGTACGTAATATACAGACGTGTCAGAATGTCAGGGGTGTCAGACTATACCTTTTTCGAAAATTGTGTTCTCTCCTTATTATTTACTTTTTAATATTCAGACTTTGCCTCTTGAAAAGTTGCCCACTCTTTATCCTTACGAAACTTATCATACATATATAAAGTTATCTACGCCTTAAAATAATGGCAGTTTTACATAACACGTATAGAATATCGTACTTATGGTACGCACTATACACATGATACATTTATATATAATTCAATTTCAGAGGTTAGAAATTTGGGTCAAGAACCTTTTTTCATTTGAATTTCGGTTTTATATTGTATGTTTAAAATAGCAAATATGATAACTTTTACACACTATACTCACGGAACTTACATTTTTTTTCTCCATTTTATAAACATAACCAAATTTTTCTGCTTTTTATATTTTAGCATGATTATGATTAAACTCAATTGAAATAAAATTTGAATTTGAACTATCTCAAAACTTGTACAATAGTATAATACGTAGTACGCATGATATAGACTATATGGCCACAATTTCATTTTTATGGTCATGATTGTTTTCTTATTTTTTTTAAAAGTAAAATCAATATTCATATACGTATAGTACAGATTATATCGACTTTTCTCAATTAATGTATCGATTCGAATATAGAGTAATGTACGCACTTGATTGAACCTTCTCAAAACTTGTACATATAATACACACTATACAGACACAATTACCTGCTGTACTAAATCTAAGAATATATATTGTACGATCATGATTTTTTTATACATAGTACTTATGGTACTTATGGTACAAACTATACACATGATACATTTAAATCATAGTGTTTCAATAAAAAAAACATTACATTGTATCCATAGGATAAAGTACGCATAGTACAGTCGGTACATGATTTTGTGAAGAATGGAAAAGAAAAAAGAAGGTATATCACCGACTTCATGCTCTGCTTAAGTCTCCGCATCCTTTGCCCTTTGTATCTGCATTTGTAAGAACATTGAAGACAGAAAAACATTGAAGGAGTAAAAAAATCACAACACGGATGGACCCAAACATGTAAGTTTCTAAACTAAAATACTCAAATCTTACAAAAATACGTATTTTTAAAAAGTTTTTTTTATATCTAAGGTTTTTTTTTTAGATCTAAGTTTTTTTTTAGATCTAAGGTTTTTTTTAGAACTAAGGTTTAGAAAGTAAAATACTCAAGATCCATGCTAGATCTAAGGTTTTTTTTAAAGGAATTCGATTTTTATGGCTTTCAATAGAAGGAAAAAAAAAAAAAAAAAAAAAAAAAAAAAAAACTTATTAGCTAGATCTAAGTTTTTTCATGGATTAAAAAAAACATACCTTTCATCAACTTTAGTCTCATTTTGCTTTGAATATTCAAGATTTATATTAGATCTAAGTTTTTTTAAAGAAGAAATGGAGACAAACTAATGGATTTTTAAGATCCATTTTTTAGAAAAATGGAGAGAGAGAGAGAGAGAGAGAGTGAGAGCTACCGTTGTGGTTGAAGGAGAGGAGAAAAAAAATGAAAAAGAGATAGAGAAAATAAAGAATTAAATGCCAGCTTTTCCCATTTTCCAACAATTGAAATGATGGGTCTGACGCGTCATACACGATTTGACTATTACTTCTCAGAAACTCAAAGGGTAAAAATGATAGTTTACCTCCCTTTCTCTCACCTGACGCAATTAGTGTGGCTATCTACCTTATTATTTAGTCTCATGGACATTTTTTTATTATTTTGCCTCTAAAGTGGCTATTGTCATGGTTAACCTTATACGAAAAGGGTAGTTTTAGTATATTAAAAAGTGACTACCGCACTAAATCTCTCAAAAAGTGAACAATTGTTAACTTTGACCTCAAAAAGTGACTATTTTGATTTTTCACCCAAAAAAATATGTCAAGTGTATTTTTTTATTCCGTAATGCAAAGATTAGAGAGGAAATTATACTTTAAAAATTAAGAGATTAAAATAGAAAAAAATTTACGCGATTAAAATATATTTTAAACCGATTTAATGATGAAAAAAAAGACTAAGCAGTTTTTTTTATATATAAAATAACATTTAATAGGAGTGATATAAAAAGTCATGAATTTTTGGAATTAATTCTAATAACTCACTAGATTTTATCTTAAAATCATTCTATAATACTCTTGGTAAAAAATGAACTTAATAATAAAACATTAGAAACTAAAATCTCCTTCTTTTTAAAAAAATAATATTATGAATTAAATTAGAGATGAACCAAACGTATCATTTAAACTTTTTTACCTGAACCATGGAAAATTAAAATTTCATTTTTTTAAATATTCTAAACATCCTTTTTCATTTCCTTAAATTAAAAATTACACACTTTAATACAAGAAAGGAATAATAGCCTTCCTATTTTTAGGATAATCCTCCCCAAATTTATCCATATACCACAAATGGTTCGCACGTGCCCTAGGCACCAAATTAGCACACGTGTAAAGAAAAAAACCCAAACTCAACCCATGACCACATCATCACTCAACCCAACCACTCCACCATTTCTCCCAGGTAATTCGGACAGCTGACCAAGTCAAACCACTCTCCTCTCAGCACCTTATACCCTTCTCCGCCCTTCTTCATTCCGACAAGAACCCCGTCCGACCAAATATTAACCGCCATCCCTGTCACAAAAACCACCAATCCTCTGGAAAACAACCACCAAAACCACCCATCATTACCATCATAATTCTTGTAGTGAGAAACCCACCTCGCTTGTAAATAAGAATTCAACAAATTAAACCCAAATGCCAAAACCGCCACAAGGACCGGGAAACCACTAGCTGTATCCCGACGAGGTGGGTTTTGAAAAAGCCATAAAGGGTAGAGACAGGTGTGATGGAAATAGTGTAAACTCTCTCTTTTTTTTAAAAAAAAACAATTAATAAAATAAAATAAATAAATAAGGGGATAAGGTTGAGTTGAAAAATAAGAAGAAGATAAGGATTAAAAATGTATTTGGTTGGTCTTTCCTTGGCTTGACATGTGGCAAGGGATATTTTAAAGAGAAAAAAAAAATAAAACAATCTCATTTTGCTTCGCAACCGTGGGAAGCAAAACAGAGGGAAAAGGGAGAAAAAAAAAAGAGATAAAAGGAAAGAAAGAAAGAAAAATTGCTTGGGAATTTTTGAAGATATATCAATTTGTGGAGTTTCAAGCTTCAATTTATGGTATAATGGCTAGTTGGTAAGTAATTTCCTCAACCTAATTCTTCTATTTGATGAGTTTTGATAGTTTTTGATATGTTTCAAGATTGGGTTATGGTGAATTTTGCTTTGCTTCAAGGTTAGTTTGTTATGGGTGTTTATGATTTCAAGTGGGTTTAATATTTAATTGAGCAAAAGAAGGTTAGAAGAGGAGATTGATTTTGTGGAACATAGAGAATAAAGTTTGAAGGAAATTGCATGATGAACTAAAACAAAATTGAAGATTTAGAGTTGGAGTTTTTTTTGAAAATCTATGAATGTGTTGTTGTGGAAAATGAGAAGCAAGATGTATTAGATGTTAAAGAATTAAAAATAGAAAGTTAGGTGAGTTTTTTTTAGTTGTGTATTACGTATGAAGGAAGGAGAAGAAAAAAGTGACATGATTTTGTTGTACAAAGTACATGGTGGAAAAGACAAGTGATGGTAGAAAAAGTAAAGAATTGAATTGGTGGGTAATTTTGTTCATGGGTTGGTAACTAAAATGTTACTTATAATTTTGAACTAATAGTTATTAAGCTTTTAATTAATTATTTCTATATATTTTCTTAAATCAATATTTTCAGGTGATATTGTGGCGTAAACGATTTACGATTTGGAATGTTCACAGTAAAAAGTTGTGAGTGGATTCTATTTTCACATTTAAAATTATCAATAGTATTGAGTTTTTAGTAGTTTACAAAACATAAAAGTTTTAGAGTTTATATTATCGTATACGATTATTTATTGATATAAATACATATAAATGAAATTTTTAGATATTCATTATTCAGTATATATGATTTATGCCAGCTACGGATTTTATAATGGTTTGAAAATTATGATATTATTTTCAGTAGTTTATTTTCAAACCGCTAGAAACAGTACCCTCAGTTATCAGTTTTTAGCAGGTCTTTGGGACCCACTTTAGCATACACATAGGCTTTGGGCCGTATGTTAGGGTGCTTAGCCCTTTGGGGGCAGCTCTGCGCGCGTATGACCAGTTTCAGTTTTCAGTTGCTCTGCTGCATGCATGATTTCGCTCTACATGCAGTATGACCAGTTAAGGGTACATTTTTAGTGGGTTTTTATCACTACGATATAGTATATGAATAGTTTCTATTGTATATATATATTTACGTACAAGTATTGATCTAGTTTCAGCAGAATATTACGATTATTAAATTACGACTATAACTAGTTTTACGAGTTTTAGTTTTGAATATTATGATTATTAGTTTTGAACAGTTTTATGAACTCAGAAACTATTATATATTATGTAGTTTTCAAGAAAATATTAGTTTAATAAAAAATTCCACTCACTGGGCCTTTAGCTCATTCTTTTCAAATGTTTTCCCCCCACAGGTAGCTTTCGAGTTTCAGAAGATGATCGAGCCTACGACGAGCTTATCCAGCACCCGTTTTGCATCAGTCCAGTTAGTACATGAATCATTTATAATTTGATTTAATATTAGCATAATTATGTTTAGTTTGCCTTGATGGTAAGTGTTGGCGTTTAGCTATCGCTTGCCATCGGCGCACAACTCGTCACGGGTTTATAGGAAGATCCCGGGTCGGGTCGTGACAAATAGTGAAAGAGGAAAGGAGAGATGAGAATGAGGGATTTGGGATTGGAAGAGTGAGAACCAAAAGGAAAGAGAAGGAGAGTGAGCCAAGAGTGGGGCTTTCCATGAGAAACCAAGCCAACGGCGAAGAAATGGTGGGTCCCCACCCTTGACGGCGATGTTTTCCATATAAGGCTTGGAAGAAACGAAGGGCGACGGCGGTTGGTGGTCCGATGAGGTAGAGGATGAGAAGGCAGTTGTGGAAAAGGGTTTGATCTGAATCCATTTGGGAGATTTTGGGATTGGTTTTGTTTCAAATCTTGAGTGAGTGATGGTTTTGAGGAATTTTAGGAATAGAGAGTGTGAGAGAATATATGAATGGGATCTTGTGAGATTTGTAAGAAGGATTGTGATCTATATTATTTTTTTTAATTGAAGAATATCTTCATGCTTTAATGTCGATTTTATTGAAAGAAAATCTATATCATGAATCATGGAGCACAAGGGACACAAGACAATATTAGGATGCTTCAACATTCAATTACAAGATCAAATGCAAAAAAGCTTCAACAAACCTCAAACATCTATAGTAAAGCTTACAAGGAAAAGTGAAGACATATTTTGATTATCAAAGATTGGTGGCTATGAAAGAGGATGAAATGCACTTTAATCTTTGGCAAGTGCATTTGGAGGAGGAATATTAGAGACATGTGCAATGAATTTTGAAGTCAAAGTCATTTTAGGAAAGTTTCCTAAAATGGGTCACTTTACCTTTTACCTTAAGCTCTAGTTGCTTTATTCTTTCCTTAAATGTCGTTCACATGCACAGATTTCATTATGGGCTGTTTTCTTTTGGGCTTTTGTTTTAGGGTTTTTCTCTTGACTATTTAAAGACTTTTTGTAACCCTAATATTCAGATTTGATGAAATGAAAAGTTGCCTCTTGTCTTTAAACCTCTTGCTTGGATAATTGTCCATTGCATAACTTAGTAGTCTGTCTTTAGATTACTAGTTTAGAAACAATCAAACACTCTTGATCTAAAGTGTTTGTGGATTGTTTCAATCTTGAGATAACCTTGACTCATGTTCCTTAGGTTTTGTAAATTGCTTTGGGGGTTTTATATCTTGGTGCCTCAAGGGTTCTTCAAAGGGTCCTTGATCCAAATCTAGGGTTTTCATATCATTTGGTATCAGAGCTTAAGCTCAAGAGAAGGTTTTTATCTTACTTGCTTTCCTTTATTTCTTGTTATTCTTTGTTCTTACAAAACCCAGAAAATCACAAAAATGCATATTTGACCTGTTTTGGTTCTTTCTATTTCTCATAGTTGCATTCCGAATTCTGGAAAATAGAAAACTACAAAAGTGCTTATTTGTTTCTTATCTTTAATTGTTATTTAGGATTTGTAGTCAAAAAGTCAAAATAAAAACAAACAAAGTTAAAATCTAATCTGAGGCTCAATATTGCATAAATTGAAGAAAAAAAATGAGTTTTTGCTTGAGTTGCTAAATCTGAAAAGAAAGTGTTTGATGTTCATGTTTCTCTTGAAATATTCATATCAAACTCATCAAAATTCCATCTTGAATCTGTATTATGCCTAGGGTTTGAAAAAAAGTGGTTTGTTTACCCTTTTCGACTTGCATCTACTTTAGGGAAGTTTTCCAATTGCCTTCCTTCCTACTTTATGTACTTGCCTAATTTGCACACTTTCCTCTTTTGGAAAAATCTGTCACATTTTTTTTTCTCCCTTAGCATTCTAAATAGCCAAAAACACTTGTTTTCTTGTTTCATTATTGTTGCATTTTCACATATTGCATTAGTTTCAAGCATAGTTTCATTGTTACTAAATAGAACTAGATCAAGGCTACGAATTACCAACCTAGAAACTGTTTTTGAGTGAAACAACATTTCAAGAGTGTAAACACTTAGGGAGTGATTGTGAGGTTCTTGTTACTACTACTAAATTGTTACTTGCAGCCATGTCTAATGAAGGAGATAACCCCAACTAAATTGATGAGGCAAGAGGAATGGAGGCTCAAGAAGGAGCTTTCCTTCGAATGCAAAGAGTAATGGAGGCTCTAAATGATAGAATGAAAATGATTGAGCTTAATTTACAAAACTTACAAACACCACCTAGAGTCAACCCGAATGTGGCTCCAATTGAAGTTAGGAGGCAGCCACAAGTTGAACATAGGGTCGAGGCACACAATGAGGAACAAGAAGGGGATCCTTATGCATAAGAGGAGGAAAACTATAGAAATGAAATGAGAGGGCAGCAAGGAGGAAAAGGTAGAGGTAGAGGCATGTTCCAAGTACAAAGAAACATTAGGGATGCACCTTATGATAGAAGAGATGATGATCGATCCGTAGGCATCAAATTCAAAATCCCACCTTTCCAAGGCAAAACAGATCCGGAGGAGTATTTACAATGGGAAGCACAAACTGAGCATATATTTGATTGCAACAATTATAGTGAGCAAAGGAAGGTATTACTTACTATTGCGGAATTTACTAACTACGTATCGGTTTGGTGGATTCAATTGAAGGCTAAGCTAAGGAGGGAGACACAGCCATAAATTGAAACTTGGGAGGAGCTAAAACTCATGATGAGAAAGAGGTTTATACCTACAAATTTTGAGAGAGATATCACTTACAAATTTCAACGGTTTGATCAAGGTACTAAGTGTGTGGAAGACTATTACAAGGAGATGGATGTTCTAATGATTAGGGCTGGAATAGAAGAATCCGAAATGACCACCATGGGAAGATTTATGGGTGGTTTGAATAGAGAAATAAGGCATAGAGTGGATGTACACTCTTGTTATGACATGGAAGAAATGTTGCATCTTGCAATCAAATTTGAGAAGCAACTTCAAGAAAAGGCTAAACCAAGGTATTACTCCAAAACTTCTTCATCTAAACCTCTTATTAACAACTCTTGGGGAAAAGACACCAAAACCTACAATTCTGGTCGTGGGGAGGGTGACCTTAGAGAGAAGCCAAAATTTGATAAAAAGAGGGAGGGTGAGAGTTCTTTCACGGGAAAAGGGAAAATTGAAGAAGCTAGGGCTAGAGATATTAAGTGTTGGAAGCGCTAAGGCTTAGGGCATGTGATAAAAGATTGCCCTAATAAAAGAATTATGATCATAAGGGATGGAGAAGTCATATCTGAAGGAGAAGAAAGTGGGGTGAGAATGAAAACAATGAGTTTGAGGAGGATAGTGATGGAAGTATTGAGGAGGGTGATAAGGTCACACTTGTGACTAGGAGAATGCTTAGTGCTCAAGTGAAGGAAACTGAAAATGACCAAAGGGAGAACCTCTTTTATACTAGATGTTATGTGCAAAAAGTACCATGTAGTGTCATCATAGATGGTGGGAGTTGCACAAATGTAGTGAGTTCTACCCTTGTCAAAAGATTGAGCCTACAAACAAAACCACATCCTAATCCTTACAAGCTTCAATGGTTTACTGATTATGGGGAGATAAAGTAAACAAACAAGTCTTGATTTCCTTTACACTTGGGAAATACAAGGATGAGGTAGAGTGTGATGTATTACCGATGCATGCGAGGGATATTCTACTTCGAATGTCATGGCAATTTGATAGAAGAGTGAAGCATGATGACTATCTCAATAGATACACTTTTACCATGGAAGGGAGAAAGATCACACTTGCTCCATTGTCCAAATCTGAGGTCTACATAGACCAATGCAAACTTGAGAGGAAAAGGAAAGAAATATAGTCAAAAGAAAGAGAGGCAAGAGAAAAGAATGAGGGAAACAAATGTGAAATTGAATACAAAGAGAGTAATGAGAGTGAAAAGAAAGAGGGTTTTGAGCTTACAAAGTTTGAGACAATTGAGCTTGGTGAGAAAAAAAAGAGTGAGAGCTTGAAAACTAGATCAAGTGAGGCTAGGAAAAACCAACCTATGTTTGTACTCTTGTACAAAGAGGTTTGTTTTACACTTATCTTTGCCTAGTATGTTTGTTGAGTTTCTACAGGAATTCCAAAGAGTATTCCCTAATGAGGTACCTAGTGATTTTTTATCAATTGAAGGCATAAAACCTCACGTACATCACATTCCAAGGGCTACAATGCTCAATAGACCAACAACTCACATGACTCCATGCATGGAAAATAAGGTAAAAACAACCATTGTAAAGTATTCTAACCCTATTATTGATGAAATGCATAACACTTGTTTGTTTGCTAAAATTGGTCTTAAATTTGAAAATCCACAACTTGAAATGGATTTTAATGATAAATATGCATGTGGTTCTGATCATACTTCCTTGATAATTTCAACTTTAAGAGGGTTGTTGATTCTTTTATTACTTTTGATAATGTATATAATGTTTTACATTATCCTTATTTGGTTGGTAGAATAAATTTTATATCTTCCATGATTTACCCAAACATCTTAGAACTATTTGAGTGTCCACTTAGTTTAAATAACGTGTTGCAATTTAATGATACATATAGCTTTGTTGATGCTTGCTATAAGAGTGATTTTGTGAGGAAGCTAGCAAGGAAACAACATCCACGAGAAGACAAGGATATGCAATTGTATTTCGAGAATGGAGATGGAAGGAAATTCAAGATTTTTTATCCGGGAGGAGTTGGCCAATACCAAGCACTAGGAAGGAGACATAATGATGCTTTTAAGTGTTATTTAAAAGGTAAGTATGCTTTAAATGATTTTGTTTATGTACTAACTTAATTTCTTTTGATTTAGGCAATGATTTTGATTTGAGGACAAATCATTTTCAAGAGGGAGGGGAAGATATGAATCATGAAGCACAAGGGACACAAGACAATATTAGGATGCTTTAACATTCAATTACAAGATCAAATGCAAAGAAGCTTCAACAAACCTTAAACATCCATTGTAAAGCTTACAAGGAAAAGTGAAGACAGATTTAGATTATCAAAGATTGGTGGCTATGAAAGAGGATGAAATGCACTTTAATCTTTGACAAGTGCATTTGGAGGAGGAATATTAGAGACATGTGCAATGAATTATGAAGACAAAGTCATTTTAGGAAAGTTTCCTAAAATGGGCCACTTTGCTTTTTGCCTTAAGCTCTAGTTGCTTTATTCTTTCCTTAAATGTTGTTCACATGCACAGATTTCATTATGGGCTGTTTTCTTTTGGGCTTTTGTTTTAGGGTTTTTCTCTTGACTATTTAAAGACTTTTTGTAACCCTAATATTCAGATTTGATGAAATGAAAGTTGCCTCTTGTCTTTAAACCTCTTGCTTGGATAATTGTCCATTGCATAACTTAGTAGTCTTGCTTTAGATTACTTGTTTAGAAACAATCAAACACTCTTGATCTAAAGTGTTTGTGGATTGTTTCAATCTTGAGATAAGAAACAAGTTCTTCTTATTTCAAGATCATAGATCTAGGAATGATCTTCTTGACTCATGTTCCTTGGGTTTGGCTAAATTGCTTTGGGGGTTTTAGATCTTGGTGACTCAAGGGTTCTTCAAAGGGTTCTTGATCCAAATCTTATCATATAGCTTAATTGATTAGAATTTATTATCTTAAAACTTTACGTTCAAATATGACTCAACTAGTAAGATATCAGTATTCACATATACTATTTGAGTCTTCTTTATGATTTGATATGATATCATAAAAAAATTTAACATTCGATTTTCTCATATTCTGATGGCCCATTGTAGAATACATTTTCAATTATTTATTTTTTTTACATATTGTGAAGAAAAAAAAAGCAAACAAACTGAAGTTTCAAAGATGTTCAGTAATTACAACAATAATAGAAATTATTCCTAGTTTTGTTTCTTTGGAATATTTTTATATTTTATTCTTTTATGTTATTTTTGGAAAAAGAAACTCTATAAAGATTGATAGACTAATGATGAGAATCACGAAAGCTCTATCATCTTACAACAAGGTCCCATCACAAGATCAAAGGTTAAGAAGTTTCAATCCAACCTCAATCTATATATAATCATTGGTGCATTCAGACAAAGACTATTTTGTAAAGATAGATTCTCCCAAGGACTTTCTGGTAAGAAAATGAGTTCATATTGAAGAGACATTCAATGTATATAAGATAAAAATTCAAGGTGAAGATGCATTTAAAGCAACCCTGACTTCATTAGTGACAACTTAAGTTGTATTAAATGCAACTCAAGACTTCTTCATGAAATTTTTAAGGCTTCATTTAAGACTTACATAAACACATTGAGAGTATTAGTTATAAAGTAAAACAAATCATAATTGTAACTGTTCAAATTTCAGTTACATTTTCGTTTTAAATTTATTGAGCAGTTTTGTCTTTAATTGAGATTATATTATGGTCGACTGCCTATTGGCATTTTTACTTACTTTTTCAGTTTATTTTCCGTTTTGTTGTAAGGCTATAAAGCCATGAGATTTCCTTGTAATACATCAGATTAGTTTGCTTAGAAAAATGCGAAGTCAGAGCTTTTTCCTTGAATTGTTGTGAGCTTGCTTGTCTTTTCAATTTGTCAATCCTTATATTTAGGGTAGCTAGAGAATCAAATCATTAGGATTGATGGATTGGTTCGAATCTAGATGTTTGTCAAATTTTAACCAAACCTTCAGTTTTTGCTAATTGTATGTTGGGTTCTTTGGTTTGATATTTTGGGGCCTGTTGTTGAGTTTAAGAGTTTTAAAAGCAATTTCATAAGGTTTTCATATCACTATATATGATAAGAACCCAATAATTTAAGGTTAATTACATAAATGTCATTTAAGGATCTTTGATGTAACATCCATTAATCTTTTTATTGTGTAAATGAAGTAAATCAGTGACAAGGAAGATACTTGGTCGGTCATGAAGAATTCCTCTTAACTTTTCTATGTGTTCCAATCCTATCGGATAAAACATGTGTGAATAATAAATATTGAAATTTTTTTTTAAAAAAATAATTATATGGATTCTACTGATATATTTTATCAATAGCATGATAATTAGAAAAGTCAAGAGAATTCCTCCGGCCAATGATAGAAATGATGTTTTACTTAAATATGTTATTATCTTTTAATATAGGGTAAAGTACCAATTTGGTCCCTGTGTTTTAGAAGATGTGTCTATTTGGTCTCCGCGATTTCGATTTGTGTCTAAGTGGTCCTTAAGTTTTGGATGTTGTGTCTATTTGGTCCATGTATTTTCAATTTGTATACAAATGATCTCTGAGTTTTGGATATTGTGTCTAATTGGTCCCTAGGTTTTCAAGAACTATTAAAAATAAGTTTATTTGGTCATTAATTTAACGTATTCGTTAACTTCTTACTTGAATGTTGACTTAACACTGACATAACATGTCTAATTGGCCAAAATATGGAGATATAATTAATATTATTTCAAATCTTTCATCAATCTAGCCTAAAATATGACATAATAATTAATCTCATATCAGTATTTTTGTCAACTAAACATTTTGTCACTGTTAAGTCGATATTATATTAATGAGTTAACAAATTAAGGAGCAATTAAACTTATTTCTAATCCAGGGACCATTTATAGACACAAATTGAAAACTCATAGACTAAATAGATACAATATCCAAAACTCGGGGATCAAATAGACACAAATTGAAAACATAGGGACCAAATAGAGGCAACATCCAAAGCTCATAGACCACTTAAACACAAATTGAAAACACGGAGACTAAATAAACACAACCTCTAAAACTCAAAGACCAAATGAGTACTTTACCCTTTAATAAATAATACATAATGTCACCAATTATAATTTTTCAAAATATTAAAAATTAGTGTGGATTGGTTGTGGCCATTAACAACTTATAGCCTCTTGACAATATCGATCTTGTAGAGATAATCCGACTCTTCTCATCAATAGTATATCATTTGTATATTTATTCTAATAAAAAGAAAAAAAAACTACCTTTTCTCTTAAAGGCCTGTTTCATATGGCTTTTTAAAACCTTTTTTTTAATGGTTTTCAAAAAGACTCTTTTTAAAATTCAAAAACATTTTTGAACGCCCCGTTATCCCAAACCGACGCTAAGTCTCTAACACTTGGAAATTATCTAATATGCTTGTCACAGAATGACTCACCTTCTGTCTCTAATAATTGTTGGATGTATAAATTATTACAAAATTTCGAGTCAGGTTGGATTGAGTAGGGCGGAATCATGATAGAGACTCAACTCGGATTCAAATCATAAACCATACATTATTAAAAAGAAGTATAACTCTTAATATACACCTTTACTATAGTTTCTAATTATGAAAGTCGGATTGCATTTCATCATACTGGATAAATATATAGATATTATGTTCACATAGCACCACCAGATGCACTACAGATTGAACCAAACTTTGAACAAGAAATGTTGGAAGTAAATTGCATAACCGAGCATCGAAGAACAATGGAAACAGTTATTCTGGTTATACTTTTCCGAATTATGCAGCCCATACCTGAGCTTACTTAACTGGAATTTAATGCTCTCTTCAAAGCATTCTAAGTTCAGGGGAAGAAGAATGGCTTCAAACCATCCACAGTAGGAAAAGAAGCATCCAATAGATATATAGCAGAATGGCCAAAAGTGACTTGAACAGCTAACAATAGCTTGACCGATCGTTTGTGTTCAAGGAGAAGCACTACCAAATCGACAAAAGAACTGCTGAGCTGAGCTGATTCTCCATCAGGAAATGCATATACAATTGTGGTATTTCTTATCAGATAAACTTCCGCCATACAAAACCAATGGGGCACCTTAGTTGATTCGTGAGTGCTAATATAAAAAACATGTTTGTAATAATAAAGCAGTGTGCAGAAAAATTCTACGACTTTATTATATTTTTGGCTACATATTTTATGATCTTCATCCATTTGAACAATATGTCTGAGAGTGAAATTTCTTAGCCTTGGTTCTGTACAAAAAAGATCACCGACGCTACTAAAATTTCTCCAAATGAAATGACTTCAGTTCAGACAATTTCCGTGGCGTGTCGATGTTTTCATGCAACAAACAGGAGATAGGCCACAGAGTGAATTGTTTTCAATAGAAAAACTTGCTAGTATAAAGCTTCTCCTAATAGCACAAAGTCAGTGATCCCCACAATTTTAAAGAACAAAACTACAAAAATCCTTTATAGTCGATTCATTAAAGGGTTTGCGAAACCTGAACTCGTGTAATATTGGGGTTGTATAGTTGTCTTTGGTGTAGTATGAGTTTGTATATTATTTGAAAAATAAGCATTATAGTTAACACATGAGTTTTGACGAAGAAATATGATACGCTGTACAAATCCGTGTTTTTAATTTTCTAAACAAACACCCCATAATAAACTGAATTCACAAAGCCACAGTATAATTTGCAAATACATGACCTTCAGCTTGATATGCAGTCAGACATGATCCAAATAGCCAATCGATTTACTCAAACAATCAACTTTTTTTCTACAGTTCTAATCTTAAAATCTTTCAGAATCACAACCAAAAAAAGTATGCAGATAAGAATGGAGAAAACTTACAAGAGAATCAGAAAGCCTGCAAAACAGGTCTTTTCCCCAGCCTTTTGATTTCTCTATCCATATTCCCTGTAAGCATTAATCCAAACATCTTGAAATCACATAAAAGAGACCAAATGGATGTCCAAAAGTTGCTGGAATGTTTTTTTTTCCACGAAGAAATGGCTGTACCAAGCAAATCCGTATGCAGAAATTGGTACAAAAAACAAAAACCACCAACTAAACAGTAATGAGCAAATCAAGAAGAAAATCGAAGAAAGAGTTCCTATAAAGTGCCAGCATCTTGTCGATGGTTTTGAGTGCTGGTTCATATAGAAAACCCATAACTCATCTAAACTCCTGAAATTCATAAATTCAGAGGATAAAACCCAAGTGAGAAATTAACGAAATTGGATTTCTGACAATCGTTTCTTGAAAACCCTAATTAAGAAAATTAGCTTCGGAAAACCAAATTTCTCAACTTTGATCCTTTAATCAGACTCTATGGATGGGAAAATGGAAGAAATCTTATCTACAAACAGAACCCAGAAATTTTCTCGCAAAATTTTATCGAAATTCTTCGTAGATGATGGAAAATTTTCTAGCTTTTTTTTTTTTCTCTCAACACTCTTGTACCAATGGTTGAAAAATCAAATGGATTTTTTTTCTTTTCTTTTTTATGTTGTCTTGTTCGAAAAGGCAACCGATGAAATTTTCGACATTCTTATCAGAATGGAAAATTTTGAAGCCATATTTGGACTTTCTGTTTCGTTAATATTTACTAGATTGTCTTGAAAAATGTCGGCAATAAATCAATAATTTATTCTTTAAAAAAAAAAATTGCAAATAACACCTATCTCATTTCAGTCAAATTTATGAATAACCTATAAAATTTAAAAATGATAAATCACACCCGTATAATTTCAAATTATACCAATAATATTTTTCCCCTCCAATGTGGTAAACCTTTTTTTAACCATAATTTACACATTTGAATTCTTATATGGATGATTCAAGATGTTTTGTGATCCTCATTTCAAGCTCTACGTTATACTCACTTGAAAATTTCTAAATCATTAGTAAATAAAGAGATTCATGGCTTCAAACATACCTAATATTTTTATGACAATAAACTCTTTTATTTTTCGGCAATTTTTAAGTTTTGAAGTGAACATTATGTAGAGCTCAAAATGAGAACTTCAAAACATTTTAAATCATCCAAATCAGAGTTCAAAGGAAAAAAATTTGTTTAGAAAAAAGTTTAAGGGGGAGATCTTATTGACATAATTTAGAATTATTGGAGTGTGATTTACCATTTTTAAACTACAAGAACTATTCATGAATATTACTGAAACTAGAAGAGTGTTATTTATAGTTTACCTTTATATATATATATATATATATATATATATAAAAGTTTAAGGGGGAGATCTTATTGACATAATTTAGAATTATTGGAGTGTGATTTACCATTTTTAAACTACAAGAACTATTCATGAATATTACTGAAACTAGAAGAGTGTTATTTATAGTTTACCTTTATATATATATATAACTATAAGAAATAAATTAATATATTTTTTTATATATTAATTCAAATTAAAGGAGAGAAAACTAAAATCTTCAACGTAAAAACTACATATTTTATAAGGTCTATAGGTAATTTATTATATGGTTAATTTCAGTAATAACCATTTAATAGATGTAAATTTCAAGAAAACCGTATATTATATATATATATATATATCAAAACTACCCAAAAACGGTCGTCGGCCAAATTAAATTAGATTGTGAAAAGACAAAACATACCCCCGATTTAATTTCTCCTTAATTTATGCAAAATTTAAGGAAAATTTTAAAATCCCTTAAATTTTACAAAATTAATGGAAGAATCAAATCTAAACATAAATAAAACTATAAAAATTAAATCTAAAAAATATAAAAATACAAGAAAACAAAATCTTCAAGCTTCTGACTTTCTTCCAGGAAATATCGAATAAAGGATCCTGAAAAAAAAAAAGGTACATAAATTATAAACATTTGTAAAAATAAATAAATAAATAAAATTAAAGGTTTACTACAAAAAAATTGTATATAAAATATAAACATTTATAATAAATAACTATTACTTACCAGGATTATGCGACCCAATAACATAACAAAATTTGGAGACAATAGCATAAGATGCCACAGGGCAACCTCTGATTTCCTTCAAAATTATTTCTATGGCACGGTAAGCCTTAGAATAACAAGCATGAATCTCATGCCTTTTATGCATAAAGTGGACATAAAAATCTTCAGAATTACTATAAATACCTAAATCCAAAACAGGTTGTGCTTGAATCAAAGAACAAGAAGGGTTGCTACTAGGGTCAATAGGTACTGGATTAGAAACTGTTTTTTTCATATCAACCATGAGAGCAACACAAGCGGAATAATTGTCAAAAAATAAAAGTTTCAAGGAATGCAACATCATTGTCAGATTTGACATCTAAATAAACCCTAACTTTGGATTTTGTAATAACTTCCATCAACAAGCAATGAGAGTCCGAATTGAAAGAAACTTTACGACGAACCTTTTTTATACGTGGTGTATTGGAAATACATCATAGATTTGAGTTCATAACTTTCATAAACGTGAGCTTTGTTCCAACAACACTTGTAAATGATATCAATAGATGTAGACCTCATTTTGTGAGAATAGAAAGAAAGAGAAAAAATGGAAGAGATGAAGCAATGTAGATAAAATGAATAACACAGTATAATTCAAAAAAAAAAGAACAAAATAAACGGGGAGGATGATACAAAAACATATAAAAAAAACTAAAAAATCTAACAAAGTCAATTACTGTTATAAATCCCTTAATTAAAAAAGTCATTCATTACAAAATAAAAAAGGAATAAATCAATTAAGATTTGAAATGAGCTAATAAAACCAGGCAAGGGCAAAAAGGTAAACAATAGACATGGCAAAGAACCGTTGATTCCTAGAATTCGGGTGGTTATTGGGTATAATTGAAATAAAATAAAAACATCCATCAAAAGTGGATTTAGGTGAATTAATGTGGTCATGGGAGCAATTATTTCTTTATTATATTTTACGTCAATCGATTTATTAAATCTCTCGTTGATAATATTTGATGATTATGCCTTTATTGAATGAAAATAATAAAAGATGATAGATTATTAATGATAATTTGATGTTAATAAAAATTAGTAAGTCAAATTTTTCCAATATATTACCTTTAACCTCAAGAGAAAGTAGCAGATGCCTAACGAGTTGAACAATGCTCTTTCCGATATCTATTACTCTCACTAAAAAGCACTATCAACAAATCCTATAAAGTTTTTGGAATTGGAAATTAGTGGCAATTTGATTTCGTTTAGTGTTTTTACTCTCTGTTTTTAAAAGTAAAGATTGTTTATTAAGAAATTTTCCATTTTGTAATATTTTTCAAAACATTGTGGAAATCTGATTCAAATTTTAAAAATGGAAAAAATAAGATTCTATAAAGTAAAAAAAATAAGATTAAGAATTTTGAAAGACAGCTTCTATTATTCTGCAAAAGGGTTATTGTACTTTTACAAACATATCCGAATGCCTCCACTCATATTCATCTCTATAGTTTACATTGAATTATATGTAAATAAAAAAAAAGGACTAAATTATTGTATAACATGAAAAAAGAATCAAATTATTAACAAATGAACTAAGCTTATTAAATATATATATATATATATATATATATATATATATATATATATATATGCCTCAACCAATAGGACTAAATCATGCTAAAAGTATTGATAATTTTGATTACGTTGTCTGAAGTAGATGAACTTAAAAGACTCGCTCCCCGGTCGCAAACAGGTTCCAGAATATCACCGTGATGAAGTAAATAATCGCGGTTACGGTCAAGAATGCCTGAAAGGATCCTAGCAATTGTACAAAGTAACCTGTCCCAATTGTGCTGATAATTGCTGCTAATGTCCCTGCAGAATTTGAGATTCCTGCAGATAAACAGAGAAATTTATAATGTCAAGTTTCTTAAGTGCAAAAACCAAAATGCAATATCATTTTTTGAGGATGAACAATAAGCATACCATGGAGAAATCCAATAAGCATACCATGGAGAAATCCGTCGTATTGAGGCGCTATATCCTGATTGAATAAAAACGTAGAGATCTAATCAGTTTAAAGTAGTTCTTCAGGAAGGAAAAGAGAGACTGTCTCAAACATGAATGAAAGGGTAAAACCTACTTGCATATTGAGGAGAAATCCGGCTTGGCTGAAAGAGATCAAGCTCAATGCTACTGTCAGCAACACTGCTGCAACCGTTGGTGTCGTTGCAAAATTTAAGCAAAGTAATGACACTCCAGGCCTGATGAAACCGATGGACTGTTGATCGATTATTTCTTTAGTTTAGTGATTGAAAAGGCAATATATTCGTATTGCACAAGGCGTGCTGCTTTCATCACATTGTCTAGTATCAATTTCATTACATCTTGATCTTAAACATGTTCAGCTAAAGTTGTTGATTGATACATTTCTATTAAGCAAGACGGGAATGGAGAATACCTGCATGATCTTTCGGACCGATGTCACTGAGTAGCGTGCTTTGATTAAATAGTCTGATGCTGCACCCGCAACATAGCCGGAAATTGCCATTGTCCCCCACGGAATAGCGCTAAACCATGCCGCTTGCTTCAAGTTCACACCAAATACCTACATTATCCAAAAAAGTTGAGAAGCTCATGCTCTTGGCGGAGTTAGTTTCATAATTAATCGAGTGGATCCCGAGACATAACAGAAGTATGAATCCGAGTTACTTACAGTCTTTAAATAAACAGGCATCCAAGAGAGTAGCACAAAGTATCCCTGAAATGAAAACCAGAAATTGAAGAAGAATCAGCATTGTCTATCACTCTGAAATCCTAAACTTGTAGAAGAAAAACTCACCCAATTATTAGTCATATTAGCAAATATTATAGCCCATGTTGGTAACTTTGAAAGTAGAAAACTAATAGGTGGGTGTTCCCCATTATGACTTGGAGAATCATCCTTCCCTGCTTCGATCAATCGTCATTCCGATACGCTGATATACCGGCTCTGTCTTGGATGATTTGTTACGCCACGAATCCATGAAATCAACCAGAGGAGACCGAGAGACGAGAATAACACAAAGGGACCGGAAACTCCAACAGAGGACAACATGATGGGGGTTAAGAGTAATCCAATGACATTGCCAAGATGAAATCCAGCCATTGACATCCCAACTGCACTTGCTCGTTCATTGCTGGGAAACCACCTAAATACAAAAGTTGAATGAGTCTCTCTCACCATCAATTTTCATTAGGAAAAAAAAAAGGTTAGACTACTCCTTATTTAGTTTCACAGATCTATATTATATCAAATATTTTAGTAAAATTATGATGTAGATGTAGTAAAATATATCGGGTCAAACATAATAGTAGAATTCGTATCTTTATTAATTATGAATAAATAAACCAATAACATTAAGATACATATAAATGTCAGTAGCTCCTACTAATCGATCAGATTTTTTTTTTCAATTACAAATTTAATTTTTTTTGTTTGAGGTATGCGTCAATTTAGATCCTATGGTTTTAAAAGTTTCAATTTAGTCCATAGGATTCGATAAAAGCTCACAAAACGTCCCTTTCGCTAATACATTAACATGTCAAAAGTCTCATATTTACATGTTAGTCAAAACTAAGTTGTCACTGTCTTTATCACATTGTTGTCATTCAAAGAAAAAAGACAGATTATCAATGTGTTAACCTTTTTGAAATGGTGAGGGCGTTTCATGAGTTTTTATCAAACCATTTAAAATTTTCAAAACCATGTGGACTATATTGACACAAACCTCAAGCTATTGACACTAAACCGAATCCTTTAGAACCATGCATAACGATTAAATCAAAATAGATCCTAAACCATAAAGTTCAGATGTATATTTTAAATCCGTTTTTTAATAACTAATTCGATAAAAGTAATATACGTGAAAGTAAGGAGCTGTTCGTTCTAACCAGTGAAGAGTCGGTTATCGTGATTACCCAGACAACAAGGTGTTCATGGAAGGGAGAGCAACACCTTCAGCAAGACCAAAGAAGGCACGAACAAGCAAGAGACTTGTGGTTGAGTGATTAGCAGCCAAGGGAGTGAGAAGTGCAGCTAGAGACCAAAGAGCAACACCCCAGCCAAGGGATAATAAGGTAGAATAAACACCTACTCTACTTGCCATTGATTATCGTAGAGATCTCACTATAAACGATTTCCTTCTTTCTTCGTTTTGTCACGGCCTTCGATTCAGAGAAAAACCGAGATTCGGCTGCTACTAGCTTCTCCTCACCATCCTTGAATTTGTAATACCAATTCCTGTCAAGATATGAAGACTCTTCCAAACATCACTTAGTTGCTTCCCTTTTTTTCTCAAAGATAACTATGTCTGATCGCCTTACAAAACAGTTCTCAAACAAGTAGATCGTAGTGGTTATTACCACTATATAGCAATCTCACAGGATTCTTGGGTTTTCCTTTTCTTTCGCCTTTGAACTCAGCTCCGTATTCTGCAATTGGAATGAAACTGTAACCTCGCCAACCTTTTGTATGCTGCAAAATCAATTTGAAAATGCATCAGAATTTTCATTTTGTGGCTAAAATCCGATCTTATGGACCCAGCTAGAGAATGTGTTTATTGTTATTCTTCAGTCAAGTGGATTTGTTGAGTTAAATGGGGGAAACACCTCATTACCATGTTCCTACATTGTTAATCAAAGAAAAAACTGAAAAATATATTCAAGCTCATTTCACAAACCAACACGTGTACAGTCATTGATTTAGGAAACTTGATCGAGAAAAGTATACCTCGTGCTCTGGTATGTAGACGATGATAGGCTGCTTACAGAGCTTTGACAGCACCTTATAGAGATTGAAGATCATGGATCACTACTTCATGTCAACAAAGGTCTTTTTGATCCACCGTAAGTACGTATATTTTGGTGTTCCTCCCCCATTCAAAGAAACACACACACACACATTGGAAGAGAACTAACCAAGAGCTCCGATTCTCCTCCCCAGAAATCCGGTTTTTGAATGCGTCGACAGTAACTACAATAATAGTTCCAAAAGGGTGCAAAGGCATGTTAAACTTAAAAAATACCACAATCTGAAGTCACAACTTCATAAGACCTGCAAGAGCAGGAGAGAAAAAAAAAGCATGAAAAAGAGAACAAAACTAACCGTTCGAGAGACTCCTCGACAGTAATTGCCACAAGGGCTGCTTCAAACTGCCATCTTTCTTTGCCATTATCACAAATAACTTCTTTCACGGCCATGCGTAAATCATCTGCATTTTAAATACATCAGCATCAAATTTCTCCTATGCTAATAAAGATAATATAGCACAAAACAATTGTAGAAACCACAAGTAGGTATTTTCGCCTTCAAGAAAAAACCAGGCACTAATTATTTTTTATCGAGATGTTGAAATTAGTGTCGTTATTATTATTATCATCATTGAAAAGAATCTGGAATAACATATTCCCTAAAACAAAGAGAAATACAAATGTTGAGCCAGAAAGCTTGAATGAGATTCACACAACACAAGCACTCACATAAAAGGTCCTTAATTATAAAATAAGCATAATTCAAGAGAGATCGAAGGACTACAATATAATAATCGAAAAAACGGAGTTTGAACTCTAGGACATTCGAAAAATAACCTCCAGGACCAGAAGACTTCTTTTTGCTCCCTAAATATTCCTTAACAAATTAGTTGAATGATATAGTAAACGGAATACATATCAATACTTTCACTCATTCAATCAAGGTAAAAACAATCTGTAACACAGTCTCAATTATCTATAATTTTATGCCTATAGAGGTGAAGCAAATTGAACATGTATCATACCTGCATCATTTTTCTCCTCGAACGGATTAAGAGGGATACCCCGGTTGAAAGCCATTCCTTTGGCCTGAATTTATGAACAACTAGTCAGTTTAAAAGGCAAGAAAGTAAAAAAAAAAGTTTATCTTAATGTAAGTGAAAGCAAATAGCGGAATGAGCGCATGAGGACTTAGCAATGTGCGTGCTTATCCTTAGAAGACCAACTCACCTAGGTTCGAAAGAGCAGGGGTGACCATCCTCATAAAGAATGAGTAAAGAAGGACTCATAGGCCAGTTGAGGTATGAGCCCACCTGGTGTGGTATCACTTCAGCACTACGGTAAAGGGACCGACTAATCTTACTTTAGAAGAGCACCGACTACCGAGGCACGCTCTCTGACTCGATAGGCGATCATCTAACCAAGGAACGACACGTGACCTGGGGTCTACGCCTGACACCTACACAGTAGGGTCATCATTACACTTCTTCTATAAATACCAGAAGAAGAGCCCCACTATTGAGGTAGATTATTTATTCTTCTACTCTACTCGACATCACCTCTGATCTGAGTTAGGTATGGGGTGGATAGGCCTACTCCACACATGTACTCAATTGTTTCCTTGTTCAGGTCACTTCTGAACTCACTTCTCACTCATCTTCTTCATCTTTCAAGTTAGTTGCACGATGACTCCAAGACAGTTTTCAATTCTCTATTTTTACTTAACAATATTATGGATTAAATTAGAAATCAACCAAATGTGTCATTTAACCCCCCAAAAAAAAATTACTTGAACTATGGAAAATTAAAATTTCATTATAAATATTCTAAAGATCCTTTTCATTTCCTTAAATTTAAAATTACACACTTTAATACAAGAGAGGAATAATAGCCTTCCTATTTTTTGGATAATCCTCCCCAAATTTAACCACATACCACAAATGGTTCGCTCGTGCCCTAGGCACCAAATTAGCACACGTGTAAAGAAAAAACCCAAACCCAACCCATGACCATGTCATCACCGACCAACCCAACCACTCCACTATTTCTCCGAGGTAATTCGGACAGCTGACCAAGTCAAACAACCCACCCCTCGGCACCTTATACCCTTCTCCTCCCTTTTTCATTTCGACCAGAACCCCGTCCGACCAAATATTAACCGCCATCCCCGCCACAAATACCACCAACCCACCTGCAAACCGCCACCAAAACCACCCATAACCATCATCATAATTCTTGTAGTGAGAAACCCACCTCGCCTGTAAATAGGAATTCAACAAATTAAACCCAAATGCCAAAACCGCCACAAAGACCGGGAAACCACTAGCGGTATCCCGACGATGTGGGTTTCGAAAAAGCCGTAAAGGGTAGAGACAGGTGCGATGAAAATAGTGAAAGAGGAAAGGAGAGATGAGAACGAGGGATTTGGGTTTGGAAGAGTGAGAGCCGAAGGGAAAGAGAAGGAGAGTGAGCCAAAGAGTAGGGCTTTCCATGAGAAACCAAGCCAACGGCGGGGAAATGGTGGGTCCCCACCCTTGACGGCGATGTTTGCCATATGGGGCCTGGAGATAACGGAGGGCGACGGCGGTTGGTGGTCCGATGAGGTAGAGGATGAGAAGGCAGTTGTGGAAAAGGGTTTGATCTGAAGCCATTTGGGAATGGTTTCGTTTCAAATCTTGAGTGAGTGATGATTTTGAGGAAATTTAGGAATAGAGAGTGTGAGAGAATTTGTAAGAACTATATTCTTTTTTTAATTGAAGAATATCTCTATGTCGATTTTATTCTAAAAATATATTAATATTCACTTCTCTTCTCTCTATGATTTAATATGATATTATAGAAAAATTGAATGAACCATTGTAGAATACATTTTCAATTTTTTTACATAGTGAAAAAAACAAACAAACTGAAGTTTAATAGATGTTTAGTAATACAACAATAATATAAATTATTCATATTTTTGTTAACTAGAATTAGGGGTGAACAATGGATTGGTTTGGTTTGGATTTTACTAAAATTTCGTGAACCGACGATTGTTTTTTTTTTGACTATATGAACCAAACCAAACCATTCATTATAAAGAAGTGAACCAAACCGAACCTGGGATTGGTTTGGTTTGGTTCGGTTTGGTCTTGCATATTTTTTTTTCTCTCTATCCTTTTTAAATACTTAATTTACATCATCAAAAATTCTATAAAATCTAAAAAATGTCTTCAACAAATTTTAAGATGACTAATTTCAATTTATCAAAAAGTTGTTATAATTACACAAATATAACATAATAGGGTTGAAAATTCTTCCTATTTTTACATTTTATTAGGTTTTATTGAATATTTTAAAAATATGTTATATTATATATATAGCATAATATATATTGGATTGGATTGGTTTGGATCACTACAAAAATTTGTAAAACCGAACCAAACCGTTATTTATTGGTTTGGATTGGTTTAGACAAATCGAAATTTAAAAACCAAACCAAACCAGTTTGGATTGGTTTGGTTCAGTTTGGACAGTTGGATTGGTTTGGATTTGTTCACCCCTAGCTAGAATAGTATTGATATTTTATTTTATTATGTTATTCATAGTTTTGTGTAAAATTAGCAGTAGATTGGATTTGAAGACTGGTAGGGGTGATGGAAAACAGAGAAGAAATAAAAGGGGAAAGATTTTTGGATGGTTAAATTTGGGTTAGAATATTATGAATAAAATAATAAAAAAATATGGCTGTGGTTAATTTGGATTAACATTTGATGATTTTTCAAATTTCAGGGGTGAAAATTTTCAAATTAAAAGAGTAGAAGTGTAAATTGAAAAAGTCTTAAAGTGTAAGGTTCATTCATGCAGTTAACACTTAAAAAATTGATATTATTTACAATTTATGGCCCGTTTGGTAACTTTTTCCGGTTCTTTTTTTTTTCTTGAATTTCTATTTCTTGTTTCCTATTCCTATTTTTTAAAAAAGAAACACATAAACATGTTTGACAACTATTTTTTATTTCTTGTTTATAGAAGAAGAAAAGAAAGATAAATGTGTTTAGTAACTCATTTTCTTATTTATGTTTTTCATTTAAAAAAAAATATATGTTTAAAATATTACAATTTTAAACGAAATATTTAAAAATATTATATCAATGTAGTTTTAGGATATTTATAATACATTTTATAAGCTAAAACGGGACAATGTAATAATTTATCAATGTATTGCAAATTTTGAAAACAAAAATGAAAAACGGGAAATTAGAATTTTTTGTTTTTAAAATTTCTACACAATTTTGGGAAGGGTTTCTGAGAAAAAAAACAAGATTTAAGAAGAGTTACCAAACAACTCTATTTCTTAAAAAAAATGAGAAATTGAAATAAGAAACAAAAATTGAGAAGATTACCAAACGGGCCATTAGTGATTGAATTTATTATTTTCACAATTTTAAATCTTAAGAAGATCATTCTATTGACCAACCAAAAAAAAAACAAACTTACTTTACCTTCAAATTCTGAATCACTGAGTGAGCTTACTTTATGTTACGATTTTTTTTAGAGACTTTATGTGACGATTTTATTCATTTTATTTATTTATATATTAATATTTAATTTTCATTGAAACTTAAGACCCTTCAGCATTTAAAAATTTACAGTTTTAAATAGTGTCAACATTTGTTTAACTTGAACATTTTCTGAATCTCTAATTTACTAAAAAAAAAATCTTAGTATAGTATCTTACCATTGTACCAAACCCAGATTGACCTCTAACCTTTTTATTACAAGATAACTGTTTATACAAAATACATTTTTATATAACTAACGAAAATTATCTAAAATTTACTTGCTTTATTGAATTGTGGGGTAGAAGACAAATGGTCTAATTTACCAGCTTTTTGAAGACCTATTGAAAAACACTCCATTATCAATGGATAATCAGGTAGAATAAACACCTACTCTACTTGCCATTGATTATTGCAGAGATCTCACTATAAACGATTTCCTTCTTTCTTCGTTTTGTCATGGCCTTCGATTCAGAGAAAAACCGAGATTCGGCTGCTACTAGCTTCTCCTCACCATCCTTGAATTTGTAATACCAATTCCTGTCAAGATATGAAGAAGTTCTTCCAAACATCACTTAGTTCTTCCCTTTTTTCTTAAAGATAACTATGTTGATCGCCTTACAAAACGGTTCTCAAACGAGTAGATCATAGTGGTTATTACCACTATATAGCAATCTCACAGGACTCTTGGGTTTTCCTTTTCTTTCGCCTTTGAACTCAGCTCCGTATTCTGCAATTGGAATGAAACTGTAACCTCGCCAACCTTTTGTATGCTGCAAAATCAATTTGGAAATGCATCAGAATTTTCATTTTGTGGCTAAAATCCGATTATATGGACCCAGCTAGAGAACGTGTTTATTGTTATTCTTCAGTCAAGAGGATTTGTTGAGTTAAATGGGGGAAACTCTTACATTGTTAATCAAAGAAAAAACTGAAAAATATATTCAAGCTCATTTCACAAACCAACACGTGTACAGTCATTGATTTGAGAAACTTGATCGAGAAAATATACCTCGTGCTCTGGTATGTAGACGATGATAGGCTGCTTACAGAGCTTTGACAGCACCTTATAGAGATTGAAGATCATGGATCACTACTTCATGTCAACAAAGGTCTTTTTGATCCATCGTAAGTACGTATATTTTGGTGTTCCTCCCCCATTCAAAGAAACACACACACACACAACAAATATATAAATAAAATTAATTAGAAATTGTGAAGATGCATTGGAAGAGAACTAACCAAGAGCTCCAATTCTCCTCCCCAGAAATCCGGTTTTTGAATGCGTCAACAGTAACTACAATAATAGTTCCAAAAGGATGCAAAGGCATGTTAAAATTAAAAAATACCACAATCTGAAGTCACAACTTCATAAGACCTGCAAGAGCAGGAGAGAGAAAAAAGCATGAAAAAGAGAACAAAACTAACCGTTCGAGAGACTCCTCGACAGTAATTGCCACAAGGGCTGCTTCAAACTGCCATCTTTCTTTGCCATTATCACAAATAACTTCTTTCACAGCCATGCGTAAATCATCTGCATTTTAAATACATCAGCATCAAATTTCTCCTATGATCATAAAGATAATATAGCACAAAACAATTGTAGAAACCACAAGTAGGTATTTTCGCCTTCAAGAAAAAACCGGGCACTAATTATTTTTTTATCGAGAACTGTTGAAATTAGTGTCGTTATTATTATTATCATCATTGAAAAGAATCTGGAATAACATATTCCCTAACACAAAGAGAAATACAAACGTTGAGCCAGAAAGCTTGAATGAGATTCACACAACACAAGCACTCACATAAAAGGCCCTTAATTATAAAATAAGCATAATTCAAGAGAGATTGAAGGACTCTACAATATAATAAATAATCGAAAAACGGAGTTTGAACTCTAGGACATTCGAAAATAACCTCCAGGACCAGAAGACTTCTTTCTGCTCCCTAAATATTCCTTAACAAATTAGTTGAATGATATAGTAAACGGAATACTTATCAATACTTTCACTCATTCAATCAAGGTAAAAACAATCTGTAACACAGCCTCAATTATTTATAATTTTATGCCTATAGAGGTGAAGCATATTGGACATGTATCATACCTGCATCATTTTTCTCCTTGAACGGATTAAGAGGGATACCCCAGTTGAAAGCCATTCCTTTGGCCTGAATTTTTGAACAACTAGTCAGTTTAAAAGGCAAGAAAGTAAAAAAAAAAAGTTTATCTTAGTGTAAGTGAAAGCAAATACATCTATTAGTTACTTTCAAAAACAAATTCGGTATGAAAAAAAAAAAGAAAACATATATTGGATATCAAAAAACAAGAATTCAAACAAAACAGAATCAATAGCAGGCAGAAACAAATTCAAGAGTAAAACAATGGAAAAGTATAGAGAAAGAGACAAGGGCACGAAATAGACAGCGTCCATCTCTGGTAACTTTTCAGACCGAGAATCGCTCGGATTTCGACAATGCCGGTGATTCCTTAACCCTAAGAAATTCATTTTATGATTCAGCAATAAAAACAAGAAGTTTGAACTTACAGTGGTGGTCCAATTCTAGCAAAGAATGGAAAAATGGAATGAACGGGTGAAGAAACGAGCTCAAATTGAGCAATTCCTTGTTTCAATTGCTGCAGAATTATCTCTGTAAAAAAAAGAGAAGGAGAAGAAAATTAGAAAAGAGAGAAAAGCAAAGTGAACGAAGAAAGAAGAGAGGAGTTTGAAGTAACCATTAAGAGGCTTCTTCTCTGCCATGATATCGTCCATGGAGAAAGAAGATATAGCTCAATTTCAAGAACACGAATTTTATCAAGCTGAGACTTGAGATAGATATACATCAAATTTGTGCAATCAACTTTGCCTAGAAAAAGATTAATTCTAAGAATCAAAGTTAACGGGTATTTATGGATGATTTCGAAGTTTTTAAAGATAATAAAATAGAGCTAAAAAAAAGCATTTCAATAAAATTTTTCCGGGTTTACATGAGATTGAGATGCATAGGGATGAGATGTCTGGGGATGAGTTCACTATGTTTGGTTTTGCATGGGATATAAATAATGAAATAATTTTTTTCTCTCTCTCCTCTCCTCTCCTCTCTTCCTTTCTCTCTCCTCTCCTCTCTTCCTTTCTCTCTCATCACATCAATGAGTTTAACCAAACCCCATGTATTTTAGAGGTGTTCTAAACACCCATGAAGGGGGATATGGATCACCATGGAGTTTTAATCCCTTTCATTTCAACTTTTTTTTGGCAAAACAAACATGGGGATGGGATAATATCACCATGGGGCTTGGATCCCCATCTCCAAACACTACAAACAAACACCACCTAAGAGTTATGGTGTTGAAGATGACCGGATGTCATTTTACCATTTTTTTTAAGGTTAAGACCCAATATGATTATGGTGGGGTGAATAAAAACATTTATTAGTTTTTAATTTGGATAATATTTAAGTTAAGAAAAGATATAACTCATATACTTAATTTTACCAAAAAAATGTCAAGTGGAAAGATGGAATTAGACTTTAAAAATTAAGAGATCAAAATAGAAAAAAAAAATCCACACAATTAAAATAGATTTTAAACCTTTAATGATAAAAAAAAGGACAAAGCAATTTATTTTAGAAAATAAACATTTAACAGGAGTGATATGGAATTAATGCTAATAACTCACTAGATTTTATCTTAAAATCATTCTATAATACTTTTGGTAAAAAATGAACTTAATAAAATAACATTAGAAACTATTTTTTTTTTTTTTTAATAATAATATTATGTGTTATGAATGAAATTTCAAGCAATTATACGATCACGTGACATCAATTTAGAGGAACGTGTGAGAGGATCAAGGACTTCTACATCACTCGTAGAGTAGGTCGAATGAGCATACTATAGACCCCTATATTTGTCCGATGTTATTTAAAATTAACAAAATTTAATTATTTCTAAAAAAAATGATTTTTGCGATAATTGGTGTTTTATTTTAAATACGTCTTATTAATAAAATTGGTTTTGTTTTTAATTTGAATAGTTAAATGAGGATTTGATTTGGAATGCAATAATTTGAAGAATAAATTTAAAGCAAAGAATTAATTTGACATTAGATTTAGAACAAGATAATTGGAAGAATAAATTTAAATGATATTTGGTTTGAGATTAAATTTGGAAGAGATAAGATATCTAATATATGATTTATCTTTATCTCTTTTTTTTATTATCTACATTCAAATATTTAATTTGGCTATAAATAGAGCCTTTTCTACAACTTTAGGGGACACAAAACACACACTCATATTCTCTCAAATAAAACGTTTCTCTATTGCGTTTTTACTCTCATTCACGCTTCCAAACTCAGAGCAACACGTTGGTATACTACTTCATACCAAGGTAAGTCTTTTTCCTTTAAAATATAATCATTCATATGAGCTTTCTGTACTTTAATTGAAATCTGAATTTTTCTATGAATATTTAGATTATATGGTTATTTTTTCTTGAAATTATATTTGAATATAAAACCATAGGAAAAAGAATCAACGGATTTAGATTTGTAGTTTAAAAGTTATGATTTTTTGAAGTTTGACGTTCAAATAATTTCACTGTTCCGAAAAATTCTGATTAGTACTTGTTATTACGTGATGTTTCGTTTCTGTTTCTTTGAATTTATTTATTTCTGGTTATTTTTCCTATAAACTAGACTCATAAAAAAAGATTCGAGAACAAGAATCACCCCGTTTCAATTAGTATAAAAAAAGATATGATTTTTCAAAGTTGATACAAATGTTGTGCTGCAGGAATTTACATGGTAAAACCGTGACTGAAATGTTGTTTTTCATAAAATCTAATTTTTCTTGTAAAATATGAATACATTTGAATGTCATAAGTCATTGAGATGATAATGAAGAGTATTTAGGAGTAAAAATTAAGAACAAACACATTTTGGTTTAATATTTGTGAATTTTATAAGTTGAGATGTTGATTAGGAATAATTGTTCTTATTTTAATTGACTTGCTATATTTGATGAACTTGGTTTTCCATATTTGTGTTTTATGTTCATATTTATTGTTTATATATTATGTTCATACTTGAATAAAGTTTGAGAAAGGATTTGGGAATTATTAGAAAGCTAATTTTCCCTAAATTCTATAAAATGGCTTTTGATAAATTAGAATTTGGGAATTATTAGAATGCTAATTTTCCCTAAATTCTATAAAATGGCTTTTGATAAATTAGAATTTGGAATTGTTAGAATGCTAACGTTTACAATTGAATGACTTTTCCTTTTAAAAAATATTGAAACCCCCTATTTGATTAATAGAATGATAAACCTTCAAATTCTTTTCCATAATAATAATATTTTCAAAGATTTTTAAAATAAATATATGTTTTCCAAAACCTTCCGACGATGGAATTTAAAAGAATTAGAATGCTAAATTTCTTAGAATTCTTGAGGAAGAGAAATGTAATTTCGAATGTTGAAGTTGAATTCCAAAAATAAAATTTTCCTAATGACTTCGTGTCACTCATAATTATCTAATCATATCTCTATTCTTAAAGATATTGATTAATAAACATGGGACATTTAAAAAAATAATAAAAAAATATTTTTGTTTTAAAGATAAAAGGCTAGTTAATACAATAAATAATAAAAACAACAATGGTTTTCAAAACGAACATAATATGGTGCTAATACCTTCCCTATGTGTGAATGAACCCCCGAACCCATTTTCAAAGTTAGTAGACCATCCTTAATTAATGACTAGGTGACTAATCACACCAATATTTTAAAAAAACCAATGATTAGTGGCGACTCTTTATTTTTCGCGTGCAGGGTAGGTAGCGACACATACATCAAGCCCAACAGACGGATGCTCATCTTGAAAGACTACTTCTAGAGAACTCGGCTTTAAGAAGAGGACCGAGTATCGAGACTATGAATTTAGCGGAATGAGTGCATGAGGACTTAGCAATGTGCGTGCTTATCCTTAAAAGATAAACTTACCTAGGTTCGAAGAGGGGGTGACCATCCTCTTAAATAATGAGTAAAGATGGACTCATAGACCAGTTGAGGTATGAACCCACCTGGTGTAGCGTATCACCAAGACTACTACGGTAAAGGGACCGATTGATCTTTCTTTGGAAGAGCACCGACTATCGAGGCACGCTCTCTGACTCGATAGGTGATCATCTAACCAAGGAATGGTGTCCTAGAACTTGTAATTATTTAATAATAATAATTTATTTAGAATAAATTAAATAAATAAACATAAGTTCTATATATTATCTAGATTATTCAATTGACGATATTAGGAATATATGGAAATATATTAATATCAAACGTTCAAATAGTAAAACCTAAGTCACTCTTATGAAATCACAACTTAGTATGTGAGTCATATAAGAGGATTAAAGTCGAGATGAGTAACTTAAAAGTGTCTACAGTAAACGGATAACATTTGGGAACCTTATCCTGGTAACACTGTTGATAGCTTCACATTTTGTTTATAGACAAATGATCTAATCCTGATCATTCATGTGGGAGACATGAAATGGAAGTATCATATGCAATGTTGATTGTATAAGACAGGACCACGATGTTCGATCAAATTTCTTATTAGTACCGTTTACGAGAAATGATCGAATATCAAACTAAGTTTATCAACCGTGATAGATCTCAATCCTGAGTGAAATGCGGTCTCCTATTTGTGGAGTTATATTCTTTGATTCACATGGTTGAGAGCGATCTATAAGAACGCTCAATACACTCCTGTTTTGGGAACATGATTAGATAAGTAGTTGGGAACTCATTTTCATGAGATGGAATTCATAACTTTCCTATAAATTAACGGTATCAGTGCGATACCTAAACATTTTAGGAACTTTAAGAAACTCCCTTGATGTACTGATTCGAGACATGAACAAGTGGCGCCATGACTTCTATTGATCACAGAAGTATATTATCTCTAGTTCGACTAAAGATAATGTTCATTGGAGAATCAGCGGGAACACAAGGATAAAGCGGTAATTACAGGGGCAAAACGGTAAATTTATCTGCCTGTAATTATGAAGGTTCCACGTGAAGGATATATCACAGATATAAATAAAGATAAACTAAATGGACATAACTCATCTATAGTAAGGGGAGTTCAGCTATGAATTTATAGTGGAATTATTCATAGTTAGATAATAAGTAATTAACTGATTATGAGTTAATCACTTAATTGACTAATTATTAAGCTCATGATCTATAGGTCCATCGGGTCCCTATGTTAGCCCAAATATCGTAGTCGCGAAATCAATTAGAAGAAATGAAAAGTTTAAGTAAAGTGAATTACTTAAATAGACAATATTAATTGTTTAAATATTGAGTATATTTAAACGGTAATTAATATAAACATTATTAATTGTTTAAATAATGAGTTTATTTAAACAGAAAATTAATAATGAAATATTATTAATTAGATATTATTAATTATTTAAATATTGAGTATATTTAAATGGTAATTAATAATTTGAAATTAATTGACAATTATTAATTGAACGGAAATTAATAATTAAAATTAATTAACTAATAATAAAATATTATCAATAAAGTTATTAATTAAATAATGTGTTTATTTAATAAAAATTAATAATTAAAATATTTATTATTAATTATTTAAATAATGAAAATTATTTAAATGGAAATTAATAATTAAATATAATTTGATAATATTTAGTCAGGAGAAAATATTAATATTATTAATTGTTTAAATAAATATTTTATTTAAATGGTAATTAATAAATAAATTAATTAAGTTGGACTTATTAATTTAAGAGAGAGTTTCAAGCCCAATTGAATCAATGAACCCAATTGAAATTGGTCCAAAATAATTAATTAAATAAATTTGATTTATTAATTATTTATTATTAATTTTGGCCATCATAGATAATTTGTAGGAGATAATTATTTGAATTATATCCTATAATAATTATATAAATTTATTTACCGAAGATAAATAAAATAAAGAAAAGAAAATATTCTTTTATTTATCTATGACATTTTAGAAATACTAAGATGAAGGAAAGAGATAATTCTTTTTTCTTTTTGTATTTATCTCCCTGGATTAATCCTAATGTGATTAGGATTCCCATTTTCCTATAAATAGGAGGCTTGGGTCATTCATAAATCACACAATTAAATTCCTTAGAAATTCGGAATTCTCTCTTCCTTCTCCCTTCCCCCTTGGCCGATTTTCCCTCTTGGTATTGGGAAGAAAAATATTTTTTTCTTCTTCTCAATTTCTTTTTAAGTTCGATCCCACAACGGGTTTCATTTGATCAATCGGGATATAACGTAGAAGATCCGGTGTTGCTGAGGATTTGATGCTGTAAAGAAACCTCCAACTGATTCTCCATATATTACTCAATGTAAGTTTTAGAGTTTTAATTTTCGAAAATTTAAAGCATGAATCTACATGTTTTTATCACAAAATTGCATGATGTTAATAGATCCGTTATTAAATGTTAATAAGTTTACTAAATAAATTTCCGCTAATTTAGTAAATCATTCCTTCAGGAACGACACGTGACCTAGGGTCTACGCCTGACACCTACATAGTAGGTTAATCATTACACTTCTTCTATAAATATCAGAGGAGCCCCACTATTGAGGTAGACTATTTCTTCTTTTACTCTGTTCGACATGACCTCTGGTCTGACTTAGGCATCAGGGTGGATAGACCGACTCCACACATGTACTCATTTGTTTCCTTGTACAGGTCACCTCTGACCTTGATTCTTGACTCACTTCTCACTCATCTTCTTCATCTTTTAAGTTAGTGCCACAATTTAGGTTTAAAAGACACTAGACTCCAAGACAGTTCTCAGTTCTCCATTTTTACGTAACAATATTATAGATTAAATTAGAAATCAACCAAATATGTCATTTAACCAAAAAAAAAAAATAACTTGAACTATGGAAAATTAACATTCATTCTAAATATTCTAAACATCCTTTTCATTTCCTTAAATTTAAAATTACACACTTTAATACATGAAAGGAATAATAGCCTTCCTATTTTTAGGATAATCCTCTCCAAATTTATCTACATACCAAAAAAGGTTCGCTCGTGCCCTAGGCACCAAATTAGCACATGGGTAAAGAAAAAACCCAAACCCAACCCATAACCACGTCATCATCGACCAACCCAACCACTCCACTATTTTTCCGAGGTAATTCGAACAACTGACCAAGTCAAACCACCCACCCCTCGGCACCTTAGACCCTTTTCCACCCTTTTTCGTTCTGACCAGAACCCCGTCCAACCAAATATTAACCGCCATCCCCGCCATAAATACCACCAACCCACCAGAAAACCGCCACCAAAACCACTCATTATCATCATCATCATAATTTTGCAGTGAAAAACCCACCTCGCCTGTAAATAAGAATTCAACAAATTAAACCCAAATGCCAAAACCGCCACCACCACCGGGAAACCACTAGCGGTATTTCGATAAGGTGGGTTTCGAAAAAGTCGTAGAGACAGGTGCGATGGAAATAGTGAAAGAGGAAAGGAGAGATGAGAATGAGGGATTTGGGATTGGAAGAGTGAGAACCGAAGGGAAAGAGAAGGAGAGTGAGCCAAAGAGTGGGGCTTTCCATGAGAAGCCAAGCTAACGGTGCAGAAATGGTGGGTCCCCACCCTTGACGGCGATGTTTTCCATATGGGGCCTGGAGATAACAGAGGGCGACGACGGTTGGCGGTCCTATGAGGTAGAGGATGAAGAGGCAGTTGTAAAAAAGAATTCATTTGGGATTGGTTTTGTTTCACATCTCGAGGGAGTGAGTGATGGTTTTGAGGAATTTTAGGAATAGAGAGTGTGAGAGAATGATTGGGATCTTGTAAGATTTGTAAGAAGAATTGTGATCTATATTCTTTTTTTTAATTAAATAATATCTCTACGCATTAATGTCAATTTTATTCCAAGAGTATATTATCTTATATTAGCATTCACTTATACTATTTGAGTCTTCTCTATATGATTTAATATGATATTATAGAAAAATTGAAGGTTGAATTCTCTCATATTCTAATGGCCCATTGTAGAATACATTTTTTTATTTTTTTACCTATTGTGAAAAAAAAAACAAACATACTGAAGTTTAACAAACAAACAAATTTCAGAAAGTGGTCACTTGGCAAGCGGTATCCGGATGCATGAAGGGGGAAAAGACGAAAAAAGTCTTTGAGTTGACATGACTAGCTAGATCAGAGAAGGTGAGATATTATATCTGATATGCACGGTATACGAAAGGGGAGATCTTCATAAATAGTAATCATTACGTTTGGATTTTGAATTTAAAAAATACAAATTAAAATAAAAAACGTAAACACTTTAAACCCTCACCCATTTTCATCAGAAAACCTAACCTCCACCATTTTCTCTCCATCATCCTGGAAAGAAACTACTATTTTCAAAAAAGAGAACTGCTACATCTTCTGTTTCTATCAGGTAATTATATAGTGGCCTTCAATATAAAGAAATTTATCTTGTAATGCTATAGTGATTCCGGCTAACCTTCAAATGGCAGATATGGTGAATACGAGAGGTTCAGAACGAAATAGCAGGCTGAAGAAGTGACGGAGCTTGGAGAGTTTGTTGAAGAAAACCCTATTTTAATTGATGATGGGTCAATGAAGAAGGTATTTTTCTACGTGTATGATGACGTTTTTGTCAACAATATGAGTTTCTAATCTTCCTTTTTTGTTCAATCAGACGCCAGAAAAGAAAAACGAAGGAAGCCCAAATACTGGAAAAGGGAAGAAATGAATTAAGGTGAAAGCAAAGAAAATGGGTTCAAATGTGAGTTCCTTTTACATTTGATTTTATTAATTTTTCCAAGCATCTGGGGGAGGTGATGAACCTTCAAGTTGCTAAAACATATGGGTTATTTTTGTATGTTGTAGGCATTCATTCTGTCAGTTTTCTGGCAAAAATCATTTTATTATTTTGTCTTCTGTATGTTACTTCTTGTCTGTATGTAACGTATGTTTCAGTAATTTATTATGTATGTTACTTTTGTTCTGTATTCATTCTGTTATTTCTTTTTGTATGTTACGTATGTTATTTATAATCAAACAGCAAATTGTGGGCAGAATTACTGGTATGTTATATATGTTGTGTATCCTTGAACCGCGTCTGTCTCTGTTCATTTATTGTAAGTTTCAGGCATTCATTACGTATGTTATTTATGTTACGTATAATCAAAATAATTGTAATTTGTGGAACTTACTAGTGTTGCCTATACAGACATCTTTTCAGGGGTCGGCTCTCGTCCAACCGATAGAGTGTTGGAAGATAAACCAGAAGGTTAACATCTGGTGTAAGACTAAATGATATGAAACCCTAGAAAATTGAAATAGAGACCCTTTGAAAGACAAAGAACCCTAGATGCAAATCCTGAACCCCCAATAAACAATAAGGCAAAACCCTTGGAAAGCAAGAAGAGAAAGATTATTCCAATGATCTAATATCTTGAAATAAGAGAACTTGTTGTTATTTCAAGATCGAAACAATTCACAAACATACTAGATCAAATTATGCTTGAATGTTTCTAAAACATGCAACCTAGAACAAGGCTATAAAACTAAGTAATTTCAGCAGCAAAAATCAATATTATTATCAAATGAATTTTGAGTATTTAGGGTTACAAATGAGGCCTTTAAATAGGCAAAGAAATCCTAAAAATAAGCTAGCAAATTCGGATTACAAGGAGCACAAAATCTTCTCAAAACTTGCCTTATATGAAATTGGCAGATTTTGTGGAAAATATTTTCTAGAGAATAATATCTTTCCTAATTCTTTCCAAGCTAATAAACTGAATATAAATGGCCTAAAAAATGTCTAAATACATCATAAATTCGTGGACATCATATATGGTAAGTTCAGGAACAAATATGGAAAGTTGTCCAAATAAGAAAAGTTTGCAAAAATGATGCAACTTTCCTAATTTGCTCTTCTCTTCATTTCTGATTGAACAAGTCTTCAATACTCTTCTTCAACATATATTTTCCATAGATTAAAGTTCATCAAGTCCTCTTCCATAGCCTCCATGCTCGTATCTTCAAAGCTTGTCTTGACTTTGCTCATGTAGGCTTGTAATGGATGTTTTATGCTTGTCTTGAACTTTGATCTTGAGATTGATCCTTGAGCTATTTGTGACATTCCATAATTCATATCACTAAAGTTTTAACAATCCTACATCAAAAGATGAATGAAACACATAAGAAGAAGCTGAAAAAGTCGTTTCTTGAAAACTTTTGGGAGCTACCCATTGCACATTTTCATACTCAGCTGCTGCTACACATTATCCATCGACAGGTGAAAAATGACAACACAGAAGTTCTAACATTCAACTTTGAAGGCACAATTATCGAGTTAACTATTAAGGATTTTGCAATAATCACTAGACTGAATTGTGACTCCCTAAAGTTTACAAACCTGGATAAGCTACCTTCTAGCAGTATGAAACGATCGTTCTTTAAGAAACAAACCAAGCTTTGTCTAAAGTCGTTGGTTAAGGAGCTTGGAGATTACGACTTCTCAAACGACAAAATGTCAATGAAACTTGCGAAGTTTACAATGTTGGAGAGTATTGTCATAGCTAAACAACATACAAATGCAATTGATGACTTGCACATTCGGATGGTGGAGGATGATGATCTTTTTGAAATGTACCCTTGGGGACGGTGTCTTTTGACCTACTGCGATTGAGTGTTAGTAAAGTTGTTGGTAGCGCGGAGACACGATACATGACTATAACTAGGTTTGCATATGCGCTCATCTATTGGGATTTTGAGGTTATACATTCGCTTAGCTGTGAGGAAAAGTATGGTCGAAGGATTAGTAATCTTGAACCAAGAGTTTTGAACTGGGATGTCATGAAGTTGAGAAACTGGAAAAAGTTGAAGAAGGATGTCTTTAATGACCAGGTTTGCATAACACTTATGTATACTGAGTATTGTGTGTATATCGTTATATGTTATGTTTGTATACCATATATATTATGTATATTTCACTATAAAATGTACTGAGTTGGGTATGTTCGGTATGTTTTGTGTATCATAGCTGAACTTGGTCCCCTTCAGCCTGTGGACAATGAGGGGAGATACGATTATATGGCTGAGTTTGCTCCGAAAAAAAAGGGAAAGGCGAAAGAGAGAATTGAAGAGGTTGAAGAAATGAGAGATGACTTAAATGATAAGGAACAAGATGAAGAGGATGATGAAACAGAAGGTTGCAAAGAAAAAGAAAGTAACAGTGTGACCACAGAAGGCAAAGATAATGTGTTGCATTAATTATTGATTCCACAATTCTTTGATTATGTAATAAATGTTATTGTTGTCATGATTCATTTTTTTCAGTACAAACTAAACAATTTATAACGAGTTGAAGTTTAAATAATGAAACTAGAAAAGATGTTTTAAATGGGTAAATATTTTTTACATGATATTTATAAAAATTTTAAGTTAAAAACTCATTCGTAAACGTAGTATTTACAAATTAATATTGTTAGTAATTACATTTAATGAGAATTAGTGATTACATGCGTGAAACTAGTGATAATTTAAAAATATTACAAATAATTTTTTTTATTGGTATTTTTGGAAGCAAAATTTTGGATTGTATATTGAGTCTGATTTTAATTTATGACGATAATAAAGCCCAATATAAATACATACTATAAATATATATAAAATTTTAAGAATATTTTTCTTGATTAAACACAACAAGCTTCTCATATTCTAATTATAATTATAAAATAAGATAATTATAATTAAATAAAAAATAAATTAAGTTGCAAATCAAGTGGTCCCAAATCGACATCCCTTCAAATTCAACATCCTGTCCGTCAGATCTTTAATACAATCAACGGATCACAAATCTCTATTATTCCTTTAATATAACCTTTGATTTAGCCAACCTTTTTATTTGACGGTTTTAATGCCATCAACTTCTCATGGCTCTGACGCATCCCCGATCACATCTTTAACCGTCAGATCAAAAGGTTGGATTTGGGAAACAATTTGTATAACTGACAGCTTCTCAGCGTCTCTTCACCGCCAATATTTTATAGATATGATATGACTATATCCTGGAGTGAAATGACAAAAGCTTTTTGGGGTATTAGTCTTTCTGCTCGCTTTGTTTATATTAATATAAATATGATATTTCAATTTTAAAATGATTAATTTTATGTATATTAAAAGCTTAACAGAATTGAGAAATTAACAGAATTGGATTTCTGACAATCGTTCTTGAAAACCCTAATTAAGAAAATTAGGTCCAGGAAAACCAAATTTCTCAACTTTGATCCTTTAATCAGCTCTATGGATGGGAAAATGGAAGAAATCTTATCTACAAACAGAACCCATAAATTTTCTCGCAAAAATTTTTATCGAAATTCTTCGTAGATGACAGGAATTTTCTAGCTTTTTTGATCAACTACTCTTGAACCAATGGTGGAAAAATCAACTACAACAATATATAGTATTCTTGACCCTTGATATTATAAATTCTTGACCCTTTGAGTAAAAATAGTCAAGAAATTTGATTTTTAAATCTAAAAGGGTCAAGACAAAAAAAAAAGTCAAATATAACAATAAGAGTAATTTTAATTCTTTTTTCTTACCGTATTCTTGACCAATTCAAAAAGTCAAAATATATTTAATTAGAAATTTCAATTATTGACTCGTTTAAAAGGTCAAGTATTACAATATTTATTTATTTTTAAAAATTATAATTTTTCCCAACAACGCTTTACGACTCAGGTTTTTTACGGGGAAGGAAATTTTAATGGTAATTTGGGTAAAATGACCTCCAAAATTCTATATTAATGTTTTTTGACCTCCATTTTCATTTTAATCTTTTTTGACCTTATGATGATGTCATCTTTGTGTGAAAACCCTCATTTACCCTCTCCACTCTCATCTCCCCATCTTTCCAAAAAGAAGAAGAAATCCAAGAAATTCATCTCTCTCAACTCTCCTCTCCATGGATTTCCTAAAACTCGGATCTACGGATTTCCATGGATTTCGAAGGAAATCCATGGAAATCCTTCGAAATCCATGGAAATCGAAGGAAATCCATGCGATTTCCATGAAATTTGAAAGATTTCCATGGATATCCAAAACCGGACTTCGAACAACACAAGAAGAAGAAGAAGAACCCATGAGAAGAAGAAGAACCCATGAGAAGAAGAAGAAGAAGAAGAAGAAGAAGAAGAAGAACTCATGAGATGAAAAAGAAGAAGAACCCATGAGAAGAAGAATCCATGAGAAGAAGAAGAAGAAGAAGAACCCATGAGAAGAAGAAGAAGAACCCATGAGAAGAAGAAGAAGAATAATAGGGATCGAGAAGAGAAACCGGAAAAAAAAAATTAAAACCGGAATCCGGATTCCGGAGGTGGATTCAGGAGGTACCACCTCCGGAATTTTGCAATTTTGCAATTTTGATTTTTTTTTTTTTTTATATCAAATGTTACCTCCGGATTCCGGAAATAAAATTTAAAAAAAAGTTGTGGATCTCCGGAATCTAAAAAAAAATTAAAAAAAGTTGTGGAGAACTCCGGAATATGAAGATAACCTCCGGAATCCGGAAAAAGGAAAAAGGAAAAAAAAAAAAAAAAAAAAAATTGGGGGCGGCCCCACTCATTGTTTAAAATTCGGAGGATCGAATTCAATTCGGTCCTCCGGAATTTTGGACAAACAAGCATTAAAAAAAATAAAAATAAATAAAAAATAAATAAAAATGGGGGGCCACCCCCCCCCCTCTGGTTAATAATCCAAAAGGGAGGGAGTGGGCCCCATTTTTTTTTTTTTTTAATTTTTTTAGTGCTTGTTGTCCAAAATTCCGGAGGACCGAATTGAATTCGGTCCTCGGAATTTTAAACCGAGGGGGGGGGGGTCCCCCCTTTTTTTTTGGATTCCGGAGGTACCACCTCCGAATTCCGGAGTTCCCCCACCTCCGGAATCCGAAGGTACCCTCCTCCGGAATTTTGCAATTTTGATTTTTTTTTTTGCAATTCTTCTTCTTCTTCTTCTTCTTCTTCTTCTTCTTCTTCTTCTCATGGGTTATTCTTCTTCTTCTCATGGGTTCTTCTTCTTCTTTTTGTGTTGTTCGAGATCCGGTTTTGGAAATCTATGGAAATCCTTCGAAATCCATGGAAATCGAAAGAAATCCATGGAAATCGCCGATTTCCTTCGATTTTCATGGATTTCGAAGGATTTTCATGGATTTCCTTCGAAATCCATGGAAATCCGTAGATCCAAGTTTTGAGATTTCGAATTGTTGTGTACCTTTTCTTGTTAGTTATGAAGAATCAATCAATGGAAGTTTAGGTTCAAGAAGATGAAGTTGAGGTTGAAGTTGAGGTTGAACTTGAAGAAGATGAAGTTTCAGTTTTCTTCTTCTTGGAGGAGAGGAGAGTTGAAGGGTAAAAGGGGGTTTTCACACAATGATGACATCATCAGAAGGTCAAAAAAGGTTAATTTAAGAATGGAGGTCAAAAAACATTAATATAGAATTTTGGAGGTCATTTTACCCAAATTTCCAATTTTAATTGAAGAACGAAATTTTTAGGCGAGAGCGAGACGTCAAGTTTTGGCCGGCGCGAGCGAGACGTCAGGTTTTGGGCGAGAGGCGATTTCAAGTCCAAGGAGAGAACGACTTCTGATTTCAGTTCAATTTTTGCAAGTTAGGGTATTGGCGAGAACGATGGATTCTACTCCTCGATAAAATTTCTACTCTTCTCTTTCAAGCTTGTTTATGCTTTTCTCTTTCAAGCTTGTTTATGCTTTTCTCTTTCAAGCTGGTTTATGCTCCTCTTTCAATCCATTCCTCTCCGCCGCTCACTGATTGGAAAACGCCTAAGGTTTCTTCGACCCCTAGAAAAATCCCTAATTCCATCAATTGAATCAGGTAATTTTCTCATTCAAACAATTGGGGCCGAGTTGATTTATTTATTAATGCTTTCAATTCTTCAATATTTGGACTGGGTTGTTTCATGCTATTAAAAATAACTATTTCTTGATTTCGATAAATTGAAAACTTTAGGCAAATATACATTGATTCAATCTATCATTGATTCGATAATATGCCTGATAAGATTTTCACCGAGTTTTCTAAATTGAGGATAACACAATCTTTATCGGCCTATTGCTTGAAGAACTAACGTTTGGCATTGATATGCAAATTGACATTTGATATCCTCAAAAGCAATATATATGTCACTACACTTGAATTTTAGCAATAAATTGGTTTGTTGATCAATTTTAGACAGATGTATCATGTCATTTGTAAATTGTAATTCTATGTCCCTTGTTCTTTTAAATTGCTAGACTCTCTACAAACTCAAGCGAACATATATTCAGTTATTGAATCAGTTTATGTTTATTGAAGGAACAAAGCATGAATAAATCCTTCTTGCTTTCATTTAATTCTTGACTTTTAAAAACGTTACTTATGAAGTATCCATTTAAAGAAAGATAACTACTCATTGAAATATATAATTCGAGTTCTAGAGTAGTATCTAGTTTGGTATTTGTTTTAAAATAAAAGACGTCACTTATTTTTAATGAATGGATTTACTTGATTAAGTAATTTTTGGGTAATGTATGTTAAAGGTTTTACTTGTTTGCAGTAGTGGCCGCTCAACCCTAAGTTCCAATGCTTCTCTTTCAAGCAATTCCTCACTGCCGCTCGTCGATTGGAGAATGCTGCCAAAGGTTTCGTCGCTCAAACAAATGAAGAACGCTGAAGGTTTATTCGAGCCCTAGAATATTCGCTCCTTCAAATGGCTACTGAAGTTATCTCAAACACCTGGGTTATGAAGTAACTTATTCATGAGAGATAGTAGCTCCATAATCGACTAAAAAAATCATTATATTTATTCATGTTATTTTGTAAAAGTTTAGAACTTCAAATTAATTGTGTTCTATTCATTTCAGAAGACTTGCTCTTTGAACTTTTTTTAAATGCTACTTTTTTTAATATCCTTGTTATTTTGTACATAACCATTGTGTTAAGTCATAAACAATAGTGTTTAATTTTTTTAATAATTTTATTTGAATTTTTCACTTTGTATTTATTCTTTTAATATTTGGTCCAAACTCCCCGGAGATGAGCAGTAAAGTCTTAAAAAACTGGTCAACAATTTGAAAATCATAGCATTTGATTAGTGTAACTAATTTGAAAATTTTGATTTCTATCATTGTAGGCTTCAAGGTCATGTTCTTTCTCTCTCACATCGATTAAGTAATGGTTTGCTTCAAGGTTAGAATTCTTTTGACTTTTAGCTTTATGGTTATATGGTTATTTATTTGAAATGCACAACTCAGTATCTTCTTCAATTTGTTTACCAGTTACATCTTGTTTATAATATGTATTTTGATTCATGAGTAGTAGAATCTTAAGTACTTGTAAACCTTAGATTTTCTTGAAGAGATCTCATATTTAAGTGTGTTTAATGAAGTCCATTACTTGTGTATTAGAATTTTAAGTACCGACTTGATAATTTTGAACGAAAATTCTAAAAGTGAGCAGTTTTATGGTTAGAAATTACCTTTTATTTTTTACATTTTTACTAGTATTGGATGAAAGTGTTCTCTCTTGAAGATTAGGATTTAAAATTTCATTTGGCTCCTAATATTTATATGAATTAACCAACAGCTGATTGTAATTCTAATTATAGTTATTCCATTTTGTCTTACGAGTATAAACCTTTTAATACTTTTTTTTCTTTAATAGACGAACATCTTATAGTTATTCTATTGGGAATATTTTTGAATTGTTCTTTTTTTTTTCCCTTTCCTTTTATTTTTATTGTCCATCTTGATTGTATTGTAAGCCACATAAATAAAAGAATCTCATATCTCGTCTAAATTGGTTTTCATGCACGGCCAATGCAATGTTATGATGGCAGAGAGATTCCCCTTTGTAGCTATGATTATATATAATGTCAATAATATGAGCTTTGTTTTATTGTCTACATAAGACATTTCATCTTTACATTAGTTTTTTAGTTTGGTACATTTATTCTGTAGAGAACTGCTTTGTGTTTATTTCAGTATTTTTACTAAATTCAGTATTTTTACCACATCGCATAAACTGCAGAAAATTCAAACCAGGTTTCTCATGTTCTAAGAGTGATGAGAAGAAAGCTAGCTTTTGAAACTCAAGAATACTCCGAACATTTTCTTTCTCTATTACACATGTTAGGTCAGTGCTGTAAATGCATCTTTGCATCTTCTCCTTTAAATTTGCTTTGATATCATCATGTTTCTAAAATTTTGGTTTTTGTTGTTTATTCAAGAGAAATAGGTAACTTTAAATTGCATCCATCTACTTGGTTTGAACTGTTTCATGAACTACTCTAAATGCCATTGTCAATTTATTTATATACTAAATAAAACTAGTAAGCATTTTTAAGGTGTATAGTCAATATAGCATCATTCGCTCTTTCACTCTTTATTTTCTACCATTTATTTTTAGGTATCCAACCCTTATGTCGATCTACAAAGTATAAATGCCATTGTCACTCTTTATTTTCTAGCATTTATTTTATTATTATTCATCTTCACTTTTAAAAGTATAAAATTATACTAAGTAATTTTGTTATACTTTGTAGATCGACACAAGGGATGGATACTCTCAAGAAGAAATTGATGAAGTGCGGGTAGAGTGAGCTGAATTTTTGGCTCAACTTATCTATAAGTTACATCTCCTATTGACTGTTTTTGTCAAGTGAATTTATTTTAGAAGGTTATTGACACTAAGACATGACTTGTTCTTTTTTATGGGCAAAAGTTTTGTTATGTTACTTGCTTTTAGAAACGCAAACTACGACATCGATTTTTGTTGGTAGTACTTTTGCTTATAGGTTATATATATTATAGCTTTTTATGGTTTCAATCAATGAAATTTGAATGTTTTGGTTGGATGAATGAAATTTTCTAATTATATATTATAATGGTGTGAATAGGTGGCTAGTTTTGAATATCGTAATTTTTTTTAAGAAAAGAAATATATTGCTTGACTCTTAAAACGGGTCAACACATACTCTTACATTAGATCCAATTATGTCAATTATTGACTAATAAAAAAGGGTCAAGATATGATCATTATACTTAATAACTTGAACCTTAAAAAGGGTCAAAATTCATAAAACTTGACTCTTTTACCAAGTCAAGTGAAAACGTTATTCTTGACTGTTAAACTATTCTTGACGGTCGCTTATTTGACACTTAAAAAAGGTCAAGTATGTGATTCTTGACACTTTCTAATGGTCAAGTATCAACTATTTTGTTGTAGCAAATGGTTTTTTTTCTTTCTTATGTTGTCTTGTTCGAAAAGGCAACCAATGAAGTTGATATAGTGCTCCCCTTACAGTACACCATGAAGTTGATAATGGACAACTTTATTGGACCGGTCCACCCATCACACATGATTGTGCATCCATAAGCAGCCCACTTTTGTTTCATACTTTCAACATATTCCTGCATCTCATTGTACTCTTGCCCCAAGTACTTTGTTTTGATGTCGTACGTGGTAGGGGGAGTACACCAGGACATATAATAGAATTAACGAGTCTATTTATATAGAATATCAATAGTATATTGTATATGCAAAAATAGATAGGGTAGACTATAGAGAGAGAAGCTTTAGAGAGATTAAATGAAATCTGATTACTTTACAAAAAGCTAATTACAGACTATTTATAAGAGAGAAGACTTGTAACTGAATGTAATAACTTCCTAACAATATTCTAACTAAACTCTAACTAAAGTATAGTTTAGCTATCATAAATTATTACACATTATATACCCCCTCAAACTAAGGACAACTTAAAAAGAAGAAGTCATTAGTTTGTCACGAAATTGAAGAAATAAAGTCGAAGGTAGAGCCTTCGTGAATATGTCAGCAAGTTGATCCTTAGAAGATACAAACTGAACACGAAGATCCTTTCGAACAACCTTCTCATGAACGAAATGGTAATCTATTTCAATATGCTTCGTTCTAGCATGAAACACCAGATTACTTGCAAGCGAAATGGCAGACACATTATCAGTTCAAAGCAAAGGAGAATCTGTCAAATATATTTTCAAATCACATAACAATTGTCTTAACCAGTAAATCTCAGCGGAAGTCGAAGCTAAAGATCGATACTCAGCCTCAGTGGATGATCGTGAAACAGTATTTTGCTTCTTAGCGGACCATGAAATAGGACAAGAGCCAAGAAAAGAAACAAACCCAGGATGTAGATCTTCTATCATTGCTTGTCCCAGCCCAATCAAGATCACAATAGGCCATAAGAGTAAGTTGTGAGCATTTAAACAAAATACCAAGTTTCTTTGAACCACACACAAATCTGGGAGAATGCGTTTCCGTGAGAATAGTGAAGAACACTTGGATTTTGCATAAATTGACTTACTCTATTAACTGAAAAAGCAATGTCTGGACGTGTAAATGTCAAATATTGCAAAGAACCAACTAATTGACGATATAAAGAAGGATCATGAAATAAAGGGGCAGTAGAATGAAGATCCAGTTTCGAAGACATAGGGGTTTTGCAAGATTTTGCATCAGACAAACCTGATTTGCTTAGTAAATCAATAAGATATTTAGACTGATTAACAAATATACCCTCTGCTGGATAATGGACTTCAAGACCAAGAAAGTATTTCAACTTTCCAAGATCATTAATCTGAAATTCTGTTCCTAAATCCAGTTTAAGTTGTGCAATATAAGATGAATCAGCACCAGTAATGACTATATCATCTATATAAAGAAGCAAATAAGTGTGGAAGCCATTTCCAGAACGAACAAACAAAGAGTTATCGTGATTGAAGCCCACAAAACCAAGAGTAAAAAGATGTGTAGTAAACCTATCAAACCAAGTTCTAGGTACTTGCTTAAGACCATAGAGACTTTTATGAAGTTTGCATACCGATAATGGTTGATCTTTGTCCTTAAAGACAAGTGGTTGGCTCATGTAAACTTCTTCCTTCAAATGGCCATAAAGAAAAGCATTCTTTACATCCAATTGATGTTACTGCCAGCCATAAAATGAAGCAAGGGAGAAAATAACTCTAATGGTTGGCTTCTTCACCACCGGACTAAATGTTTCTTCAAAATCAAAACCTTCCTTGTGATGATAGCCCTTTGCAACCAATCGTGCTTTATAACGAGATATAGTACCATCAGGGTTATACTTAGTTCTATAAACCCATTTGCAACCCACTATATTCATAGATGGTGTTTGAGAGACAAGAGTCCATGTTCCTTGTTCCTGTAAGGCTGTAAACTCCTCAACCATTGTCCGTCTCCATGCTGGAAATTTAGAAGCCACAGTATAGGTACAAGGATTAGTTGGAATAAGAAGAGATGTAGACTTTTCTGTAGCAACATGAAAAACCTTCTTCTTAGATATCCCGGATTTCAATCTGGTTTGCATTGAATGTAAGTTCTTTGCACTAGTTGTGGGATTACCAAGAATAGGACTGGACACAGAAATAGAAGGAACAGAGGAAGATGAAGGATTAAGAGAAATTGGAGAGAAAGGGAAAGAGGAAGATGATGGAGTTTCAAGAAATTGAGATATAAAAATAGGTAAAGTGTCATAAGAAGGAATTGCTGGATTAGAAGTTACAGAAGAATTAATATGTTTGAAAGGGAATATTGTTTCATGAAATAAAACATGCCTAGATATGATGGATTTTTTAGTTAAAGGATTATAACAAATATAACCTTTGTAATCAAGAGGATAACCAATAAAGACATGTTGAGTAGTTTTTGGTTCCAACTTATGAGAATTGTAGGGCTTCAAAAGAGGATAACATGCACAACCAAATGATTTTATGGTAAAAGATTTATTTATTAACTCCCCTTGAAATTTTTGAACACAAAGGACAATGGCCAAAATTTCTTTTTTGACAGTGGAGTAATTTAATTGGGTACTATTCCAGATTCCAGAATGAAATCTGACTATTGATTCGTGCTTATCTTTGCACTGTTTTAAGATTCCTCCATATCCTATGTCTGACGCGTCTGTTTCTACGATAAGATCGGCTGACTCATCGATAAGGCTAAGCACGGAATCCTTATGACAAGGGATTTGATGGATTTGACAGCTTGAGTATGCTCATTCGTCCAAGGTGTTTTGTCTTTTTTCAATCTTTGAAAAAGAGGCTTACAAATGGGCCTGATGTCTTTTAAAAAGTCAGACACATAATTGAGGCATCCTAGAAACCTTTGGAGTTGGGTTTTATCTAGGATTCTATCTGGGAACTTAGAGGTAAACTCTAAGGATCTTTGGATGGGCTTAAAAAGGCCTTGATGGATTTCAAAGCCCAAAAAACGGACTTTGGTTTGAAATAGTTTAATCTTCTTTTGAGAGATGACTAAACCATTTTTCTTAATAATTTCTATGAAATTAAAAAGATGTTTGAAATGTTGATCTATATTGGATGAGAAGATAAGGACATCATCAATATAGATAATAGAAAAATCTTGAATGGAATTAAGGATATCATTCATGATTTTCTGGAATTCGGATGGAGCGTTCTTTAGCCCAAATGGCATGACGTTCCATTCGTATTGTCCAAAAGGGACGTTGAATGTAGTTTTGTATTTGTCATTTTCTGCTATCTGGATCTGCCAAAAACCTGATTTCATATCGAATTTTGAAAAGATTTTGGCTTTTGAAATTCGTTTTATTAAATCCTGCTTGTTAGGAATAGGATATCTAATCCATTTTAAAACAGAATTTAAAGGCTTATAATTAATTACTAACCTGGGAACTCCTCGTTCCAGCTCGGCAGCATTGTTGACATAGAAAGCTGCACAGGACCATGGGCTTTTGCTGGGCCGGATCAACTTTCTTTGTAGGAGATCTTCGATCTCTTTTCTACAGTGGGCTAAGAGTTCACTGTTCATTTGTATGGGCCTGGCCTTGGTAGGTATTTGGGCCTCATTGAAATCTTTGATATAAGGAAGTCCAACAATGTGCTGTTTTCGAGCCCAAAAGGCGTTTGGGTCGTTCGAACAAACTTCCCTTTCAATCTTGGACTGAATTAATTTGATTCTTTCTTGAAGAGTTGGGCTTTTAAGATTTTCTTCTATCCTTTTGAAGCTAACCTCATCTTGGAGGAAGGCTATCTGTTGTTCCTTCCTTTGGATTATATTCACCTCATGAGTTCTTGGTGGTCTAATGAACTTGAAAGAAACTTCTCTTCCTGCAACGGTAGAGAATAATCCTGCTTCATTTACCTTGATTGGGAACAACTGGGTGATGAAGGGTGTACCTAATATAATGGGTTGGCTTAGGTTTTTTACAAGAATGAAGGTGTTTGTGAAACAGATTCCTTCATTACAGATATGTGCCTTTCATAGCTTGTGCTTGATGTTCAAAGGCTGTCCATTTGCTCCTTTGAGTCCCTCTGTGGTTTTCTCAAAGTATTTTGACGGGATGATTCCTTCTAGAATACAGTTTTGATCGGCACCTGAATCAATAAGTGCTACCATATTCATGCTGAAATCTTTGATCCTTAAAGTGATAATTGAATACCACTTTTGTAGTCGGATTTGAGAAATGGAGTTGATAAAAATTTCTTCCTTCTCCTTTAAGGGTTTATCAACTGTTTCTGAAGATTCAGGGATATCTTCTTTTTGTTTTTCTGAATTTCCTGCATTGTTAGTATCATACGATCTTAATAATGCAATTTCAGAATATAATTGAGAAATGTCACCTCGGGTTTCTTCTTGGAAGTTGCAAGATGACTGTCTGAGAATAGAGACCTCTTTCTTTAGGTCTCTAATTTCCTTTTGAAGGTCCGCAACAGATGCTTCTTTGGGAACTTCAAATCTTGCATACACATCTTTAATGGAGTAGGTAGCTGGATTTACTTCCCTTTTGGATGTGTTTGAATTGATTGATTCTTTGAGTTTGTTGAGGATTGTTACTTTTAATTGCTCATCCTCAAGCTTTGCTACTGCTTCGAATAATAATTCTTGATCTGCAGTTAAAACATTAATACAATTTTGGTTAGCACAAGGGCAGACGTGTTTACCTTCTTCGTCTGAACTGCTATCTTCGTTATTGCTAGAGTCTGATTCTAGCTAATCATCATCTTCAATGGCCATGATCTGATTGTTATCTTCTTCAGACTGGCTATTCTCTTCTTCAGAGATCTCTGGATCTGTCATGAAGACATTGAGTAATTCCTGCTTGACTCTTTCATCAATTTCAAGCTGGTTTACTTTTGCCTTTAATTTACAGGCAGTTGCATAATGTCCATATGCTCTGCATTTGTAGCATTGGACTTTTTTGGCATCGCGAGTCGGAGGTTTATCTTTCGGGATAAACTTTCTTTTGCGATTGCTTGTCTGATGCTTGCTTCCTGATGGAGCTTTGTTATAATAACCTTGCTGGTTACTATAAGGTTTAAAATTCCTTCTGGGATTGTTCTTCTTCGCCTGTCTCCTTTTTACTTGGGATGGCGCTTCAACCCTTTCATACCCATATTGTTTACAAAAGGATCCTAGTTCTTTTCTCTCAGATCCTTTAGTTATTTTCCTCTGGATTTTTATTTCATTACACAGTTTTAATCCTTCTGTGATGATGAAATTGATTAATTCACCATAGGTTAGGGAGCCCCATGGGATATTACCATCGTGCCTTTCTTCAAGACTTAATTCGAGTCTGTCTGCAAAGAGCTTTGGAAGTCCTGCAACAAATCTTTCTTTCCAGTAAGGAGAATTGCAGTCTGTTCTCAAAAATACCTGAGTAAGGAAGGTATCTTTGTACCATCTGAAATCTTGGAGGGTTGGACACCTTAGATTTAAGAGATGGCTCTTTCGCTTCTTTGTTGATAGCTGGTGGGATCTCCAACAAAGTGCTTTGCGATCAGGTAGAGAAGTGTACTGACAGCGTCTGAGACTGATTCTTCTTTATCTTCCCAATTTATAGGCTGTCCATCTACCTTTACCTCTACTCTTCGGATTGTGGTGGTCGTGTGAGTTAACACGTTTCTTCTTTCTTCTTGAGTGAGAAAGTTGTCCCACCATCCTTTGAGCTGGCCGCAGAATCCTGTGGCTATAGAGCTAGCTATGGCATGGTCTTCGATATTATGTGATTTGAATGCCACAGCTGCGATCATCATCTGATGTAGAACATTGAGGATTTGATATTCTGATAATCCGTCTATGTTCCATTCATTGAAGGATCTTCCATCAAAAGTCCTATTTGTAGTGAATTCCTTTTCCTCAATTTGAATATCAGGAAAAGTTGGTCTTGAATACCAATTTCTCATGTTTCCATGAAATTGGTTCCTTTGTTTATAGATTCGCTGAACTTCTTCAGGTCGTTCTTCATTTGAATCTATGTTGTCAATTTGATTAGTGAGAAGTGAAAGATTCTTCACTCCCTTTATCATTTCTTCAATTGCTTCGTCTTGTTCATTTAAGACATTGATTTGTGCTGAAGAGGACGCTTTGGAAGGTGTAGAGATGTGGAACTTCTCTAACATTGCGTTAATCTCCTTTAACATTTCTTGTTCCTTGGAGATTATTTTGACCTTTGTTTCTCCTTCAAAAGGTTTGAACAAAGGGATTGTTGGATCTATTTTGGGAAATGATCCATCTTTAGAATCCTTGGGGATTCTTGATTCATTATTCTGAACCGCTTCTTCTATCCTGTCTAGCTGAGTAGCCATGGATGATAGCAATTTGTTAGAATAATTATTTTGCATTTGGACAGAGCGAATACCTTTAAGGGATGCTGTAGCTGCATCTTTCTCTTCCATTTGCTTGAAAGGGCTTCCAATTACAGTGTGACTGTACTTGGTCTGAAATATAATATCTTCAAGAGGAGGGTGATGAGAAAAGACCTCCTTTTGGCTTGTCTTCCACTTGGTTTCTTTTATATGGCAAAGCTGTTGTTCATAGTCTTTGCGTCTGGCGAACCAATGAAAGAATGAGATTTCCTTTTCTAGCTCCTGCATGGTTTGCTTCCAGCTAGATTTGAACTCTTCTTGCTTCTCTTCGTTATAAGCACGGAAAAAAGATCTTCTGCAGAATTTATTATTTTCTGAAAGAAATTCTGCTTTTAGCTTCTCCATATCTGGGGAGAATATTGCCGTAATAACATTAATCGTGTTGAATTCTGACGGTGGTGCCATGTCAGATGGAGTCGGAGAGGTTGAACCCTGTCCTTCTTCATAATTAATGTTTGGTATGGTCTGATCAAAGTCAACAGACCTTATATTCATTGAATTACTTCTAGTAATTCTCTCTGAGGTTTCTGATCTGGTTCCAGAGGTACTTGGTCTGGATTTCAAGAAATTTTTGACCTTTGGAGTCTGATCAGTTTCATCCGTGAAGTTAACTTCTACACGGCCATCTGGGAATTCTGTGATGTAAGAAAGAGTCTTCTTTGCCGGAGTCGGCTTTGTCGCTCCTTCTAAGTTCCATCTGGTCTTCCAGGTAACTTGATCCCAAGGTATTCTTTTTGGGATATTCACTGAAGACCTCTCAGTGTTTACTTCAATCAAGATTGTTTCTCCCCTTTTTGAAGACTTGATTGCTCTTGGAGATATGTTGGTGTTCATCAGCTTATAACACATTCTGAAAATGATTACTGCTGATAGCGATTTCTCTTCCATCTTCAATTCTTTTGAATTGACTCTCAACATTAGAGAAGACAAAATGTGAGGGTCGAAAAGAGAAAGAGTATGATTTGGGAAAACGTTGAAATATACCGGACCATTTTCCAGGTTGGATTCAATGACACCCAACATGCTATCTGAATAGCTTTTGAATCTTTCATCTCTTAGAGAGATGAGTATAGGTGCGTTCAACCCTAATCTGAAGAGTGGTTTGACCGCTACTTGAATTAATCCGAGATGAATGTATTTGAACTCTTCTCGGTGTTTGAGAATAGACTCCTTTGTGAATAGATGGAGTACTTCTGCATCTGTGGTTACAGATACGTTTCTTTCTACCGTCTTGATTACATCTCTTGATGTAAAGTTGAAGGTACTTTGATAATAGATCTCCTTGGGATCTATTTTCGGAATACTCCAGTTCTGGAGTTCTTGTTTTACTCGAGCAATTCTCATTTCTTCATTGCCCTGTGCGGACAAGATATCTGGTTCTTCCTCTCATTTCTTCATTGAAATGGTGGGAGGTTGCTTTGTTTGGAGCAACGTTATCATAAATGAAGAGATTCAAGATTAGTTTGCCCATGGTATCTCGAAGACCGCTTTTACCTTTCCCCTTCATTAACATATCTTTAACGTTTCTTTGACGAGAACTATCGAATTTGTAATGTGATGGTTCTCTAAAACTTTTGGAACGTCCAAAAAAATCACATGACTGACCTTGTTGGTCTTGTCTAAACCGGGCTGTTTGATCTTCGTCCCATTCACTTGCTCTAGATGCGTGCATAACCCATTTCAAATTCCGCCTCTCTTCCTCTGCATCATTTGGATACATATATACATCATCTGATTCAGAGTCGTACTGACCTCCGAGCCCACCTCGAAGTTCGGCTCGAATGTCTTCAACAACCTTTGCCTTCTTCGCCCATGCGTCTTCTTTTCCTTGCATGCTTAATAAAATCTCAGTTTTGACTTCCGGTGGGACATTCTTACACGGTTTTACATTTTTATTCGGATTCGTACCGGTTAGATGGTATTTGAATCTAGTGATCCCTCCACTTTTAGTAGTGAGACTACAATATTTACACACCGAACCAAACTTGTTTCTAGGAATTGGCATGCAATGAGCCCATGCAGCATTTCCTCGGCCGCCTCCTTCCATATTCAAATATTTTCTACGATATAATAAATAAACAACACATTCCAACGACATTAATGAAAAAACAGCACCTATTTTTCATTAAAAAAAAATACAATAAAACAACTATAAATTTTAAACAACTATGAAAAACATTTGAAAAAACAGTAAAAAAAACTTTGAAAAAACAGTACGCATTATATTTTAAAATAATAACTATATTCATTAAAAAAAACTAATATAAATAGAAAAACAGTAATTTAAAAAAAAAACAGTTTCTTATAAAAAGAACTAGCCTTTTATTTTAAAACAATAAAAAAAATGAAATTAAATTATGACAAAAAAAAATACAAACAATATTTTTTAAAATAGTTTCTTAAAAAAAAACAGTCAAAATAAAATGTAAATTAAAAATATGACAAGAGAAGAAAAAATACCTTTGATATGAAAAAAAGAAAGAAAGAAAGGAATTTGTTGACTCTTTGAGAGAAAGAAAGAAATCTAATATTGAGAGAGAACTCTGATGTTGTTGGTGTGTTAAAATGAGAAAGAAATTTGGTATTTATAGATAAAAAATAATATTAAAATAATAAAAGTTTATTAAAAATCAATATTTGACTACTTTTCCAGCTGAAACAGTCGAGAAACAGACAGAGTCAGGGTTGAAACAGACAGGACATAAAAGACAAAAAAATCAGAATGGACAGCCAAAAAAGCAGCAGCCAGTGACATTTTTTGGCGATATGTTGTCGACATTTACATGTCGCCGAAACGGGGGAAGAACGACTCTTCCCCCCTTATTGTTATCGAAGCCTTCCGATTTCCGATATGTCGGCGACATCTCCGACTTTTTCAGCCTTGCTGCATACTAATTACTGACTTCAGAACTTTTTAAAAATTACCTCAATAGCATAATTTCATTTCAATATTAAATTGAACTAATTTGTTATTTTTTATTGTTTTTTTTCAATAACTTATTGATTTTTTTTGCCTTATAATATTGAACTATAGATATTGAAATATAGTTCAATGAACTATTTTGTTATTTTTCATTATTATTTTCCATGATTTTTTTTAAGTTCAATATAGTATTGAACATATTGAACTATAATTATGCTATTTGGGTATTTTTTTTAAAGTTCTGACACTTCAGTAATTAATATATAAAAATATGCTATTTCAGAGTTAATTGAATTTAATTTTTAATCAATAGGATTTAGAGTTAATTAAATTAAATTTATTACATTAAATTTTTTAATCAATAGGATTTAGAGTTAATTGAATTAAATATAAATTTTTAATCATGAACTAAATTTGTATTAATAATTTAAATTTATTTATTATAATTAGTATTTCATCATTATTAATTAATTTACTTATATCTTTTTTTTCTTTTTTACATAATTATTTAATATAATTATATGATATAAATAATTATAATTAGTAATTTATTAATGATTAAAAATTAAATATATTAGTTATTTATTACTTGGAACTAGTTATTTTATATTAATGTTAATTAATTAATAAAGATATCTAAAAAAATAATCCATAAAACTAGCAAAAATAAATATTTTTTGTTCCCATGAATTTTTTATGTCATTCCCATACCATACTAAACCAATCCATCCTTAATTCTCAGACATCTTATTCTTAAACAACTTATTCTCATGAGCATCCAACCAAACGGCTCCTAATGGCGGTGTTCAAAACCACTTGGGAAAGTATATTTCTAAGAGGTTCTACACTACCTCTTAGAAATAGGTATGCTTTGTTTTGAATTAAACAATTAATGCTTCTTGGTTGTAATGTTAACTGATAAATTTTCTGAGGTCACTGGAGAGCGTATACTAGGATCTTACGTTCTCGATGATGTACAAGATTTCATGCCTGTGTGTGCTTGCCATCAACTACTGGGGTATATTCTTTGGTCTTTCGTTGTTTTGGTTTCAAACACAATGTTTTAAAAAAAAAATCTGCAACGATGAATGTGATCTAATTAGCAATAGAAGGAATAAATCTAGGATGATGTCTAGAACGATGAAATAAAGCTTGAAATAGAATGCTCACTCTAATTCCATCCTTTCTCGTGCATATTTTTTAAATTAACTTGTTAAATCACCACTAGACCCAAATGTTTAAGCTGAAATCTAATCATATATCACAACATGTAGGCTTGGATGTTTGCACAAGGCCCCCAGTCATGTGGAATTTTAATAATAGGGGAGGAAATAAAAGCAAATGACACAACGGAGGTTTGAACGCAGGACCTTCTGCTGTAATACCATGTTAATAAACCACTATATCTAAAAGCTTAAGATGATGGGCTAAGGAAAATTTAATCATATATCATAACATAACTAATTATATTCTTTAATATTAAGCCACTTTGGATTGTCTGTTATAATTATAATAAAGAGCATATAGTCTCTGACAAGAAAATGGCACAGATCATAGATTTTTCTAAACGGGAGGTAGATGATCGGAGAGTTGATGAAATTAAAATGAAAGACATGTTAGTGGAGATATGAGAACGAGAGTCATTGGGATAAAAATTAAAGAAAAATGAGAAACGAAGAATGTAATTTGAGAAATTATCTCTCTCCATGAGTACATGATTATTTAACAGAAAAACAAGCAAATAATTAACAGATTTAATGGTACGGGTGATGTTGTAAAATATGTTTTTATATGACTTCAAATGCCCACTTGAAGGCTTATGAAGTATTGAACTTAGTTTTAATTTTGTGGGTGACCTTCACCCTCCATGCATGCCTAGTTATACCTATCCATTAACCAGTAGTCCATAATTTTTTAATGGTTTTACTGTGGTTACAGGTGTTGAGTATTATTGATTCAACCTATCATATCTCATTTTGGAGAAAAGAAAAAACATTTCCAGAAGTAGGAAAAGCTTATTGATTACGAGGAGAAAGTCTCAGTTTTTTTTTTTTCTCATATTGGCGTATCCTTGATTCATTCCTTTCCCGAGGTTAGTGCAGTTTTCATTTTTTTGTGAACTACTTTTAAAAGTTCTTCTTTGCCAAAGCTTTTCCAGCTTTCCATGAACACTTTCCTTTCATGTGGAGAATTGCTAAGTATTCTCTACTTTTATTATTAATAATTGTAGTTTTGTTGGCCACAACAAACCCTAAGAAACCTGATGCTCTTACACCACGTTAACTAACAGAGTGATTTGTTTCTATTCACTAAAGTCATATATTTAGGAAATACAAGGAATCCCTCATTAAAGGAATACAAAATTACAATTAAGGACAATTATCTAATAAACCCTAAAAACTAACACATACATAAATATACTATATATAATGCATACTATAACGCTTGTATATATTGGGTGGTATAGGAAAGTGGCTCTTTTTTGGGTATTGTAGAAGGGTACCTTTTTTATCCTTGAGTTTTGAGGCTTGTGTCTATTTGGTACCTAAGTTTTTAATTTGTGTCTACTTCATCCCCGAGTTTTGATAGGTTGATTTGGTCCCTGAGTTTTCAATCTGTGTATATTTTATTCCTTGTTTTGAGAAATAAGGTCTATTTGATCCTTGAAGTTAGTTTTTCAATCAGGAGTAAACAAATTTCTTTACACTAATGAATGGAAAAATTAATAGTGGGTACCAAATTGACCTATTTCTCAAAACTTGGGGACGAAATAGATACAAATTTAAAACTCAAGAACCAAATAGACACAAGCCTCAAAACTCAGGTCCTAAAAAGATACTTTACCTTGTTTATGATAGAAGAGTTGACTCTTTCATCATTTTGTCTCACTTGATTGCTTCCCCTACCACTTGTAATCTTTTATCTTATTCTACAGAGTCTTTGTTTTTCTCTAAACTATGACAACTGAAGATCCGGAAGAAAGTTAGGTTTCTTGCTTGGTTTGTGGCGTTTGAGAGGATAAACACCTTCGATTTTCTCTAAAGCTTTGGAGAATAATCACCTTAGTGGTGTTGCCTTTGTGAACAGGATTTGGAGGATTGTGATCACCTACTTTGATCGTGTACCTCTTCAAGCAAGATTTGGCAAAGATTTTTCATGGCTTTTGGTATGGTTTGGGCTCCTAATATGATAATCGTGGGGTTTATTGAAGAGATTTTTCTACATCCTCCTTTAGAGAAAAAGGAAGTGCTTATGGCAATGTGATTTCGTCGTTGTGGTTTAGAGTACATGGTTGGGTTCTTGGTAGTTTGTTTGGGTTGCATATAGGGAAGGATGAAAATGTTGCAGGTGTCGGCAACATTGTCTCCGATATGTCGGAAATATTAGGATTCCGACACCGATAAGGGGGGGAAGAATCGTTTTTCCATAGGTAATTAGGTGGTGGATTTATACCGGTTCTCTTTTTTTGTCAACCCTTGTTTTCTTTCGTCATCTCAATGAAATGGACCTTTGGCTTTCTTTTCTTAAAAAAAAAAAACTTTTATTTATTTAGTTAGTTATAGTTTTATTTGGAAAAATTAATGTATTTATAAGGAAATATAGGAGAAAAAACGTTAAAATTTTATATATTTTCTTTATTTTTCACCTTGTTTTTCCAATATTTAAATATCATAACCTAAAAAAATTTGAAAATCATTGAAATGTATACAAATATTCAAAGATGTATATAGTAATAAACGTGTCCTTGCCATTTTTGTGTCCTAGTGTTTTAGAATATGGCGTGTTGTCGTGTATGTGGTTCTTATGATGTAGCTTTTGACTTATTAGACTTCAAGGTTTCAAAACTCACACAAAACATATTTGTGTTGTTGCTAAATGTATCGCTTGGTGCAAGTAAGGATCATTAATATATTTCTGCAATCTGATTTTAAATATTATGCTGCAAGTTTTATTCTATTATGTGTGCATAATAATAATCTTGTCATTTCTGTGATAAAAAAATATAATTGCATTCAGAATTCTTTTATGCTGTGCCTAAAGTTCTTAAAGAAATTGTGTCAAATAGCATATTTTTACATGCATACTAATTACTGAAATGCATAACTTTTTAAAAATTACCCAAATAGTATAATTATAGTTGAACAATATCAATTTTATATTGAACTATTTTTTTTTTATTTTTTTTTCCTTTTCATTACTATTTTCAATGAATTTGTTGATTCTTTTTCCTTTTTTAGTTCAATATAATATTGAAGTATAGTCCAATGAACTATTTTGTTATTTTTCATCATTATTTTCAATGAATTTGTTGTTTTTTCTTTTTCTTTTTTAGTTCAATATAGTATTGAACTATAATTATACTATTTGGGTAATTTTTTTTAAAGTTTTGACATTTCTTTTAATTAATATGTAAATATATGTTATATCAGTAATTGCCGCAAGTTCTTATGTTGTCACCAAATTGATATTGGTACTATCATTTCTTTCTTATATTCAGTTGTACAAATTCAACTATCTATCAGTTTCCTCCCATCTTTTTTTTTTTGGCTCTGTACCACCACTACTCAAGTCTGAATTGGCGAAAAATAAAAAAACAGAGAAATTTTTTTTTCCCCCTTCATAAGTAGTTTGTCGTAGGTGTAAATTATTTTACCCTTTTGGTGGTTTCCTCTTTGTTTTCTATTTAGATTGTACATATCATTCATAATTCTGTATGGCAAAGATTAGTTTTTGATTTAGCTTTCCGTTTTCTTAATCTGTTATACTTGGGAAATACTCAATTACAGAGAGAGACATTGAAGGAGCTCAAATTCATCTCAAACGCTTGAGTATTGCCCATCATCCATTGAAGAGATTCTGATTAGGCATTATTCACGGCAACTTTTTCATGAAGGTAAATTTTTATTTTGTCGTCCTTTGTTATTGTCAGAAAGCTTTAGAGAACTGTTAACATGAATTTCATGATCAAATTGGGAGGTGAAATACAGAAACAAAATTTTCAACTATTGATGAAAACAATAGGTAAGGGGACTGTATAAGGTTGTTTTAAGTACTGCAGTGAAAATTAGCTTATTAGTTATACAAAGAGTATTTTAGGAACTGTATAAGTTTATCAAATCAAATGTAGAGTGTGGAAAGCTTTCTTTGTTCCGATACATGTGAACTTGTGAAGAAGTTGGTTTTAAGGTCTCGTCACCAAGGAAATAACTGAGATGTTAGAAACTCTCCACTTCCAAGTACCCTTCAAGTTTGTTAGAATAATATTAGGATTTTAGGCTATTTTAGGATATTATTTATGTTTTCCTTATTTAATTGTGTTTCCTTGTTTAGGTTAGTTTCCTTATCCAACTAGGTTTACTTTTTTATATAAGTTGATGTAACCTCCATACAATTTAACCTAATTCAATATATCATTGGTCTTTCTGTTTACATGGTATCAGAGCCTTGTTTTTAAATTTTCTTGCCGTCTCTATTTTGATCCTGTTTTGTTTCCTCATCAGTGTAAGCTCTTCCGGCGAGGGAGCACCTTCATTTGATCTTCTAAGAAACCTTCTAAGCTTTCAATAAGCTCCCTCAATTTATGGTTTGTTGGGACTGTCTAAGAGCTACTCTCCTAATTAGGGCTTGGGTTTGACGTTAGGTCATCAATCTTTAGGGGCCATTTGTTGACGCCACCATCGTAGGAAGAACCACTGGCAACCACCGGAGCTTGCCGCCGTTTTTTGGGTTTTGATCGAAATCTCATTGTCGGTTGTTCTGTGGTGGTTTTGGAAGAAAATAGTGCATGGTTGAGACGGAAACGCTTGCTGTTCAGATTTGCTTCTTTGGCTTGTTGTCCAAATCTTTTTTTAGGGTTTTTGTTTTATTTGTTGTCCGGATTAGGTTTTGTGTCCGATTTTCTCATATGTCTGGCAATTTGGACTCTTTGTTAGTCGTTTGTTGGGTTTTGATGGCTCCAGTTGGATATCATCTCTGGTTGTGTAAACATACATATAAATACGAGCTTTGAAGGCTATTAGGATTTTTCAGCAGCGTTTGGGTTTTGTGGACCTTGGTGTGCCGTCCTCCATTATACCTACATAAATCTAGGGTTTGGATTTTTTAGTTAACATTATGTTGTGGTTATTGGTTGGCACCTCTCCACATAGGAGGGAAGAGAAACTGTCGGTGATACCGTTTATCCAAAAGCCGATTATCAAAAGTTGGTTCCTTTGACAGCTTCCCTTCAACATCTTTGCTCATGCTTCAGAAATTGGTTCCACTCGACGTGTTCATTGCGTCTATATTCATTTGTTAATCAAACTCAAGTCTGCGATACTATCTTGAGTTTGAGGGGGAGTGTTAGAATAATATTCTGATTGTAGGCTATTTTAGGATATTATTTATGTTTTCATCATTTAATTGTGTTTCCTTGGTTAGGTTAGTTTCCTTATCCAACAAGGACTACTTTTCTATATAAGTTGATGTAACCTTCTAACCTAATTCAATATATCATTAGTCTTTCTGTTTACAAAGTTCAACAAGGTTCCTTCTAATTCTATGAATAAATTTGTAGCAAATAAATTTGACCATGTAGATTTGACTGAAAATCTTTCACATTGATGCAATAGCCACCCTCTTGAGTCCTCCTTGTACCTCGACTGGATGCCACTAAGGAGTTGTTTGTTTACAGGATTTGGATGGTGGGAATGGCATCAGATTCCCTTGTCTCTGTTTCATTTGCGTAAATATTTGTGTTCGGGAATGATATCCTAAAGTAAAACCCAAGGAATTCAATGGCCCCATCCATGGATTTTAAAACCCTTTCTAAGTCTTGTTTTTTTTATGTCATAGTATGCTTTATATATATTATATATTTATGTATATGTATTAGTTTTAGGGTTGATTAGTTAATTGTACTTGTAATCTTACACTCCTTACCTAGAGTTTATTGTAATTGCCTATGTCTATGGCAAGTTAATGGAATTAATGAGAGAGTAGTCTCACGTATTACTCTTTTAGTTTACACTTGATACCCATGGGATGGATGAGAGATAGATAATTTATTATAACAGGATATTTATTACTTTTAAATCAAATTGTAGAATAATATTTTGAGTATTTTACTCTTTTACATTACACCTCATATAAATGATTTAATATTTTAACATCATATACATACCAATTTAATAATATATTAATGAATTAATTTTTAAATATAAAAACATTAGTACATAAGAAAATCGCTGCCAATCATTTTTTAAATTACAGTATTTTTTCTGAGTCAATTAAAAGATGAAAAATGAAACACTTTTCAGTATTTCAGTGGCGGTTGGAGGGGGATTTGAATCTAGGGAACAGAATTTACTCATTGACTTTCCATCTCCAACCAGGTGTCATTTTAGTGATTTCATTCATCAATTTCTTATTGTATGATACTCAACCTGCAGCAGATTGGTGTTTCTAAACATAGTGAAGGTGTTATCAGTGAAGTCTTAGAGGTACAGTTTTAGCATATTAATAGAGATGGGTGATGTGTACATAAATAAGTATTGTTAAGAATACCTTAAAAAAAAATTTCTTAGCTTTAGGGTCTATTGATGATTTAATATGGTATTAGAGCCGTGGGTTCAAACCTATGTTGTGTCATTTGCTCTCATTTCGTATTATTTGTTCACATGGCCTTCAAAAAATACCAAGCCGCCATATGAGCGGGAGTATTTTAGAAGATTAAATTTTCCTTAGCCTATCGGCTTAAGCTTTTGGTCTATTTGGAATTTAACAATGGTTTTCACTCACTCTGTTTCAGAAAAAATACAGTTATTAATTTTGAAGTTGGACTCTCAGGATTAACGGATGTAAAATTGTTGCTTGAAGATTGGATGTATTACCAAAACCGTCTTAGGCATGCATCAATGATACAAACAAACAGTCTTTTGATATTGCAAGTTTCTTATTTTTGAAGATTTGAGTGAGTTAGTTATTTAGGCCCTCCCTGTAAAAAGTCTTATGAAAAAACTATTACTCAATTATTGGCAGAATTAGGATTTAAGAGATTCCTGCTGTTTATGCAGATTACGTTTCTCATTATTTTCTGTGTTCATTGTATGTGACATTTTAGATGAATAATATCAAGGAAAATTAATTTTGACGTCACATTAATGGTTAAATTTTTAACTGATCGTTTGTGTGGTGTTGTCAATGTTTCCCATACTCTACAACCTGCATCACAAAAAAAATTATAATCCTCTTGTTGTCATCTACATTGTTTCCAGGGGCTCACTGGTCTTCTTCAGTCGCCTATTAAAGGAGCTGACAGACATGGTCTTCCAGGGGTCTTCTCGGGTAATTCACTTTGATATTATCATATTTTCTCTGACCATACCATGATTGCTAAGTTGCAAAACCGGCTGCCAGTGTTTTAGAACTTACTGGGAAAACCGCCCAGAGTATCCGAAACAGAAGTAGGCTACATCAAATGAGAGCACGGCGCCATAGAGTACGTCTTCCTCGACCTTTAAGTAGCATGCTTCCACTGAGGCCTTTCTCTTGGGAAGAAGCAATTGGAACATCAGTACTTCTGGAGGCTGGAGATGACATGAACCTCCATAATGAAGTTTTAGTTACTTGCAAAGCGCTTAAACAAGCAGGAAAATTTGAGTTATAACACACAGAGTAATATTAATTGTAAGCTGTGCTAGCTTAGTGGACTTGGGAAAACCTGAATTCCGAGGCATTGCCGCCGATTCTAAGTGGGTGATTGAATCGGCAGTTGGTCTGGAGACTGTCATTCATGCTGATACTGATGGAGCAGTTGTACACATTGTTGGAAGCAGTTCAGATTTATTATTGAGACAAAATAAATCCGACCCCCAAAAGAATTATCCGTAGTAGGACAGTAAGATGGACTGCTCCAACTCTTCCTATTTTTCATACAAACCTGGAACTGGCAGGCAAGGAAGATGCAGAAAATATGTTGAAGATCGAGTTAGCGAAAGAACAGGGCTGGCACCAGGGATATGTTCTGCATAAGTATGATGTAAAATAGGCCAACGGCTCCTGTTTGTTTGTTACTTTTCATAGCAGTTTCCTTCTTCCTATCGACACCGTCATCGGGCTTGGTCAATGAATTTGTTTCTTTTACAAAGTTCTCAGAAGGCCTCTAGTTGATCTGGTGTATTTTTGGGTTCCAGTTAGAGGTTGTCGATCTCTTCCTAGATTGTTTTTAATTTAAATCGTGTATATGTATAATAGGTGTTTCACCGTCTATTCTTTTTTTTCCCTTTTAGAGTGATAGGGGGAGATAAATTTGTCCCAAAATTGTATATTATTGTTCTGTGGTTATATATCTACCAATTCATTGAATATTATAAATATAATAAAATTATTGATTTTCATTGTTATTTGCAACATATAAAGGCAAAACAATCTCCTAGATGGGTCTATTCTCTCCTGGGTGGTTTCTATTTAAAACGTAAATAACATTCAGGTGTTTTTAACCTGTGATGTTCTTCAACTTCATTATAAACATATATATTTATTAAATAACTCCATTAAAGAAAGTTTTTGAGGTGATTTAAAAAAATTAATAACATATTTTTCTGAGTTATTCTATAGTGGAAATTATATGAGATGAGTTTCGGTTTAATGAAAAGGTGATTGGCCTACCCTACGATAGCACTCTATCTGGATCGTTAAACTTGAAGGAACTATTTACTAAATTTGCGGAATTTTCTTTAGTAAATTAATTAACAATTAATTACGGATCCGTTAATAACATGCAATTGTGATCAAATCGAAAAAAATAAAATTATAAGGTTTTTCGAAAAAACTTACATTGTAGATTTATGGAGAATCGGTTGAGGTTTCCTTTACAGCATCAATCCACTTCACCAAGTCTTCTATGCTATATCCCGATCATAAACCAACCCGACTTGTGGGAATCGAACCGGAAAAACAAAAGAATAAGAAGAAAAATTCTTCTTATTTTTCTATGCAAAAATCGGCAATTGGGGAGACTAAAAGAGAGAATTTTTTATAAATATCAAAGTGTAAAATATGAGCACCCAATGGTCATATTTATAAGAAAAATAAGAGTTTGTTTCCTAATCAAATTAGAACTCTTATTTCATCTAATTTAAATAATCAAAATTATTTAAAATTAAAAATAAAACAAAAAAAGGACGTCAGACTTGTAAAAATTTAGGAAACAATTTTTCTTAATCCTTTTGACAAGTGGCGTAAGGATAAACTCTTATTTTATCTCTCTTTTTTTTTTTTAATTTATCTTTTATCTTTTATGTATTTATAATTTAGAAAAAATGTAAATAATTAATTCTAAATAAACACATAAATGCCAAAAATTCAAATATTAATTAATATTGACCTAAGTCAATTTAATTAATTATTTTGGGCAAAATACTAATTTGTTTCATAAACAAATATATTTAATTCTCTCCTTTTATTATTAATTAAATAAACTTATTATTTAATTAATAATATTAATTATTAATTTCCATTTAAATAAACTCATTATTTAAACAATTAATAATATTAATATTAATTTCTATTTAAATAAATTATTTATTTAAACAATTAATATCTCCCTTTTATTTAAGTAATTTAATCACTTAAATATAATTCTTTCTTCCTAGTTAAATTAATAACTTGGTTAGTTACAATGATGTTGGGCTAGCATAGGGACCTGATGGACCTATAGATAATGGGCTCCAATAATTATTGATTTATTAATTAAACTCATTAATTAATTAATCATAATTATTAACTTAGGGTAATTCCACTATAAACCCTAAGTTGAATTCCCCTCACTATAGATGGGTTATGTCCATTTGTTATTAAGTTTGTTTTGACATATCCTTCACGTGGTAATCTCATAATTATAATCTGGGTCAAAATTACCGTTTTACCCTTGTAATTATCTCTTTTATCCTTGTGTACCCGATGATTCTCTAATGAACATTTTTCTATAGTTTTCAAGTATAGAACGATCCTTCTCGGCCAGTGAGAATGTGAGGCCTCATGTTCAAGTACGAATCATTACAACAAGGGAGATACCTAAAGTTCCTAAGTTAGAATAGTGTCACACTAACACTTTCATTTGTTTTAGGAAAGTTATGAATGCCATCTTGTATAGAAATGTTCCCAAACACTATTTTAGTCATTTCCCCAAAACGGGAGTTTATCGAGTGTATCAACAGATCACCCTCAACTATGTGAATCAAAGGAAAAGACTCCATTAATGTGAGTTCACAACATAATCAGGATTGAGACGTATCAATCTTAATAACATAAATTTGATATTATAAATCATTTCCTATATCAACGGTGTTATTTAGGAATCGATTTATTATACTGGTCTAGTCTTATATAAACTCATTATATATGATGTTTCCACTTGCATCTACATTATGCTAATGATTTGGATCAAATCAGTGAACAACATCAACAGTGTTACCAGAATAAGGTTTCCTAACCATATTCGTTTACTGTAGACTATTTGAGTTACTATCTTTGACTAGATCCGCTTTATATCTCATAGTAGTCAAGATTACAGAATCAGTAACTCTGGAATTTTCTATTAATGTTTGAATATTTAACGAATATCAACATATAATAAATTGCACAAAATTCACTAAAATAATACTTTTATTTATTCATAAAATATTCTATTATAAATTACGAATTCTAAGGCATAAATCCCAACAAAACTATCATGTCGTAGTAACATGTTTAAGTAGGAAAGATAAGGTAAATGAGATTTACTTACTACTTAATAGTGGATGATTATGAAGAAAGTGAGAAGTAATCTAATGTTGCAAAAACTAATTAGTAAAATAATTAAACCATTTAATTAACATGCTTAAGTTGAATCTGCATCATTATTATGCAAAATAGATGAAAAACACTAATTCTAGTAATTATGTCAAATTCGAAAATTAGTAAACTTACAAAGTAGATTTTATGGAGAATTAGGTTGAAGGTTTATTTATTACCAAGTCTTTTATACTATATCCCGATCGTCGAAGCAAAATCTAACGGCGGGATCGAACTCGAATAAGAAAAGAATTTTCTTCTAATTTTTACTCTAAAATTCGACAACTAGGGGAGAGGACTAAGGAGGAAGAAAATAATTTTCAATTTACTACTTGAATTGACATTGTGTGAATTATGATAACCTAAGCTTCCTTTCCATAGGCTTTTGGTAATCCTAATCACATTAGTTCCTAAAGATAAAAGATAAAGAAAAAAAATATTTTTTTCCATTATCCTAGGCTTCCGAAAATGCCATAGTATTTATCAAGGAAAAAATATATTTTTTTCATATATTTATGCCATCTTGGATAATAATAGGGCTATTTTCACTAATAATTAAAAGAACAAGACTAATTACAAAAATATTGGCGGCGACACTTTTTTTACGGATATGGCTAAAACCACCACTAGAAAATTTAAATACATGTGAAAAGAAGAAAAATGCCTTCGATTTGTTTTTCCTTAAATCATGCAATATTTAAGAAATTTATTAAATCCCTTAAATTGAGCAAGATTTAATAAAAATTAAAAACTAAAATAATAAAAAGTTAAAATCTAATTCTATCTATCTAATAACACTATTTTCATATACAAAATCAAGTTTCCTCCAAACCTCTTTTTTCTCCAAGTGTCATAAATCTGTCATTGCAACATCCTCAAGCTACAAAATTTAAAAAATGAAAAAATATAATGATTAGTTTAACAAACTTATATTTGTTAAACCCATAAAATGTTTAAAATTTGCTATAAAAAAACCAACAAAATCCAAAAATGAACATTTATATTTGTTAAACCAATGAAATCCATAAATGAACATTTATATTTGTTAAACCAATATAAACATGGTTAATTTAACAAATTTACTATGATAAATTAAATAAAATCAATAAAATGATTAATTAAAAAACGAAAAATATGGTTAGTTTAACAAGTTTATATTTTTTAAACCTATAAAATCCAAAAAATGAGAAAAAAAAATCGGCTAGTTTAATATGTTCATATTTATTAAAAACTAATAAAATCTATAGTTTAATATTATTAAACAAATATTATAGTTAGTTTATATTTGTTAACTCGGTGAGTAAAGATGATAAAGAATAAAAAAAAATTCACAAAAATTAGATTCAAATGCTTCTGATACTAGCATTCTTATAATTCACCATATTAAACCTCTGTCCTTCGTAATAAGCAATGTTATCCTAGGTTTTCTGGATCGAGAGAAGAAAGGGCTTTACGAAATTCGGTGAAGAGATCGACTGTGAGAGCATTACGATGAGAGGGACGGTTTAGGATTAGGCGGAAGATTGGGGAAGTTGGATTGTGGCGGATGATTTTTATGAATCTGGAGAAGAAAAATGAAGGAATGATGAAAAATTTGATAACACTCTCAATCAAGCAAAGCAACAATGAAAATACTTGACTGGCTAAATTCACTTGGCAGATTTAGAAAGACAAGCATTCATAAGTATACTTAGGTCTGTATCAATAAATTGTGATTAGATTTGGAATTCTAATGAGTTTTGGTAGTGCAAAATTGAATGTTGATGGGTAGTAGGGCTTCTCAAGCACCGCCATGGAAAACAAGGGTTTGGAAAAATGAAAATGGCATCAGTTGGGTTTTAGATGGAGAGATCTGAAAAAAAATTCAGATCATGATGAGAGAGAAATCAATAATAATATATAATTAAATGCAATTAGATTTGAAATTTAAAATGAATCTAAAGGAAAATAAATACAGGTACAAATCATGATGGAAAAAAACCTCTCTCCACTATGTAAACCCTAGATCGGCCAAAATTGTAATTAAAAGGTATGTCTATATATTGTTGTGATTATCTACTCTGATATGGTCTACAATGTAATTAATCCATAATTATAATTTCATGTAATTAATTTTTTTAAAAAATCAAATAATTATTTCTAGGAAAAAAGACACTTTTGGTCCCTGAGTTTTGAGTTTGTTTACCATTTGGCCCATGAGTTTTCAAAACCGACATTTTTGGTCCCTGAGTTTTTGTTTTGTTTACCATTTGGTCCCTGCCGTCCAAACTCAGTTTAAATTTTAACATAATGATGACGTGGTATTTATTTATTAATTTGATATATATTATATCAGCTGATGTGGCATTTTTTAAATGACGTGGCATACTAATTAGTTTTACATTAATAATTTTAAATTTGTGTATTTTTAATTAATTCTCTCTCTTCTCCTCACACGCTCTCTCTTCCTCCATGTTCATCTTCTCCATATCTCTCTTGCTCCATGTTCATCTTCTCCTCTATGTATTTTTAATTAAGGAGAAAAAGAGAGTTTTTGTTCTTCTTGACGAATCTGGATCCAAAATTTGATGAACCCAGATCCTAATGACGAACCCAGATCCAAAATTTGATGTGAAGAAGAGTGAATCAAGGGTTAGGTTGCAGGGGCAAGAGAGAGAGTGAAAATCAAATCGTAATGACGAACCCAAATACTAAGAGAGAGAGATAGTGGAAATCAAGTCTGGGTTTTTGTTCTTATTGAAACCCAGATCCAAAATTTAATTTGAAGAAAAGTGAATCAAGGGTTAGGTTGCAGGGGCAAGAGAGAGAGAGGGAGTGAAAATCATCCCAATATTGGGTATCCGAAGAGAAGCGGAGGTGAAGGGGGGTGGTGGTGGTTTGATCCGATGATCAGGGGCCGATAGCGGTGCTAGAGGTTTCACATTTGGGTTGGGGACATTGGTACACTTTGAGAGAGCTTGAGTATTCTACTAATAGTTTTGCAGATGAAAATGTAATTGGTGAAGGTGAGTATGGAAATTTCAAGAAGGGCCTTTAATGGAGATGGAAATTTCAGAAATGACAAGAAATTGAGACTTTTCGTATAAACACAAGGTGTTTTTCATCTTATTCTTCTTCATATTTTCAAGAAATTGATTCAGACTTTATTTTTGTTTTGGTGGAGCTTTGAAATTTTAGATCTGAGATGTTTAGTTTTTCCATAGATGGAAGCTTCAAACCAATGTTAATGGCTATTTTTCAAGTTGAAGAAGAAGATGGTAATGGCAGAGGAGAGAGAGAAAGAGGTGGAGAGAGATGGGAGGAAAGTATATTTATTTAAGTACAATGTAAGAAAAAAGATATTAATATAAAATTATTAACCATGCCATATCATTTAAATTGTGACACATAAGCATTAAAATAAATTTAAAATTTGTACTTTAATGCCATGTCAACATTCTGTTAATTATTTAACAGATTTTTGACGGCAGGGACCAAATGGTAAACAAAACAAAAACTCAGGGACCAAAAGTGTCGGTTTTAAAAACTCAAGGACCAAATGGTAAACAAACTCAAATCTTAGGGACCAAAAGTGTCTTTTTCCCTTATTTCTAAAATACATGTTGGCCGAAATTATTATAGTATTTTAAGTAATGAATTTTATTAATTTAATTAGTTATTTGGGTCATAAACCAATCGGGTTCATTAATCCAATTGGGTTCAAAACTCTCTTTAAAATGTAATATGCCCAACTTAATTAATTATAAATTTAATTTCAATTTAATCATTAATTATCATTTAAATAAAATCATTAATTAAATAATTAATAACGTATTAATATTAACTCCCGATTAAATAATATCAAGAAGTAATATTTAATTAATAATCATTTAAATAATCGTTATTATTTAAATAATCAATCATTAATAAATATTTTATTATTAATTTTCATATAAATAATCACATTATTTAAACAATTAATAATATTTTTATTATTAAATACCATTTAAATAAACTCATTATTTATAACTATACTAATATTAATTTCATTTAAATAAACTCATTATTTAAATAGTTAATATTTCTATTATTTAAGTAAATAAATTTACTTAAATTAATCGATTCTTCATAAATTAAATTAATAACTTAATTTTACTACTATGATAGTGAGCTAATATAGGAACTCGATGGACCTATAAATCATGATCTCCAATAATAAGATAATTAATCAATTAATTATTATTATTAACTATGGATTATTCCACTATTAACCCATTGTTGAACTCCTCTCACTATAGATGAGTTACGTCCATTAGTTATCAAGATCAGTTGTAACGTGTTCATCATGTGGTTAAACACGTAATTTTATTTCGGTTAAAATTAATGTTTACCCCTTTAATTATATCTTCTTCTTTGTGTTCCTACTAATTCTCAAATAAACAGTATCTATAGTCCAACTATAAATCAATATTTCCATGATCATTAGAAGATGTGGCGCCACTTATTCAAGTACCGAATCAATACAGCTAGGGAGTTACTGTAAGGACCCTCTATCAAGTAGGACAATTTTATTTTTAGAAATTAATGTTATTTTCTCAAATAAAAATAACAAGGATGAATTGATTAATTGGAACTTTAACAACTCATTCTTTCGGTAAAGGTAGTTTGGTCTTCTCAAACCTCAGAATTAAAACATCATGTTTTACTTAATATTTTCATCTGATGCTGATTGCCTCATTACGAGGATTCCAACACAACTAACTGTTCATCGTTCTGAGTCTCGAAGAGTAAGTTATGAACGTTTTAACTTAGTGACATTTTTGTAATTATGGAATGACGAGATTTTTAACTTAAGAACTCATTTCTTCTCTTCTTTTTTCATATTTTTCCTTTCCTCTTCCTCCTCTTTTCAACCACCTCACCCCTCTCCATTTTCCTTGACTTTTGGCTTCTCAATTTGATGCAAGATCGTCATCATTCGAGTTATCGGGTCGAATCTTTCATTGTGGGAATGATCAAATTGTTCCTAGAGTTGGGTAAGGTTTGCTTTTCTTTTCTTTTTTCTTTCTCTTTACTTTTAAGTTCTTGATGATTAAAATTTTAGATTATTAGATCGATTGTTAATCAATTAAACTGAATTTTCGTTCATTTTCTTGTCTTGATTCATCGAACTTTTTACCAAAAAAAAAAACAGCTTATTTACCTTCTTTTTAATGTTCATTCAGCTATTTTATTTGTTTATTTTTAGTTTTAATTATGTTCGTGTTTGTCGAATCTAATCCGGGATCGCTTAAAATGAAAACCCACAAAACCGAGACCTCCTTATCCGAAAATTTAACCCAACCGATAAGCCTACTTTAATCCAACCTTGTGTTAATTTTATTTAAAGGTAAAATGCAAATGAGACCCCATTGGCTTTTTTCAAATGCATGAACATCCTTAGTGGTTTGAAAATGGTATATCGTAACCCTGTAGTTCTAAATTATTTCAATGAGACCCCTCCCTCAGGACCATTAACTTTATTTTAGCCTTAACTTTTTCGTTTGAACTTCGATTTGGATGAATCAAGATGTCTTGGAATCCTCATTTTGAGCTCTATGTTATGGTCACTTTAAGACTTCGAAATCGTCAATAAATAAAAGATTTTATTATCATCAAAATACTAGATATGATTGAAACAATTAACTCTTTTAGTTACTGATGATTTAGAAGTTTTGAAGTGACCATAATGTAGATCTCAAAATGAGGATTCCAAAACATCTTGAATCGTCCAAATCGGAATTCAAATAAATAAGTTATGGCTAAAATAAAGTTAATGACGTTGAAGGGGAGGAGCCCCAATAAAATAATTTGGAACTACAGAGGTGTGATTTGTCATTTTCAAACCACATGGGGGTGTTCATACATTTAGTAAAAACCACATGGGTTTTATTTGTATTGTACCCTTTATTTAATTAGTTAGTTTAGTAATGAGTAAAGTGCAAATAATACCCCTGTGATTTTAGTCAAATGCATGAATACCCCCGTAGTTTGAAAATGGAAAATCACACCCCTGTAGTTCCAAATTATACCAATTACACCCCTCGTTTCCACATCATTAACTTTTTTTTAGTCATAACTTCTTCTTTTGAATTTCGATTTGGATTATTCAAGATATTTTGGAATCCTTATTTCGAGCTCAATGTTATGGCCGCTTCAAAAATTCTAAATTATTAGTTAACAAATGAGTTAATGGCTTGAATAAGACTTAATATTTTGATGTTAATAAACTCTTTTATTTATTAGCGATTTCAAAGTTTTGAAATGACCCTAACATAGAGCTAGAAATGAGAGTTTCAAAACATCTTGAATCATCCAAATCAGAGTTCAAACGAAGAAGTTATGACTAAAAGAAAGTTAATGACGTTGGAGGAGAGGGGTCTCATCAGCATAATTTGGAATTACAAGGGTGTGATTTTTCATTTTTAAACCACAGTGAGTGTTCATATATTTGACCAAAACCCCAAGGGCGACATTTTCATTTTATCCTTTAGTAATTAATGTTCTTAGGTTGGCTTGTGACAAGTTTGTGGTTTAGTTTCGTTTCGGAGTAGTTGGAATTTTGTTCAAGTTTTTAAGGTGAGTGAACAATCTAGCTGAAGGGGAATTTTTTAGAGAAATCTAAAAAATTATTCGTAGCTTTTCTATGGCATATTTTTATGATAAGCTGCTTTTGGATTTTACATGTTAAAAATCTTTTTGGATGTTTATTAAATGCCTTTAAGAATTGGAGTGTAGGAAAAAACTAGTTTTATCGATGTTGGGTGAAATTTTGAGATTATGGGTTTTAGTTGCTTTCGATGTGTAACGTTCTGAGTTTTTACGGGTAGAATTTTATTTATTTATTTAATTTATGAAATTTATTTATTTTGTTAATTAATTTTAGTTGCAACTTTTGGTTTTCTAATTGCTTGTTATTAATTATTATTTAAAAGCTATTATATGAAAAACTAGGTGTATTAAATATTATTAATAGGTCAATTAATAATATTTAGATTCACCTCTAGCCAAGTTAATGTTAATTTAGTGATTTAATTTGGTAAGCTTATGGTGTTTGATATGCATGAGGTTTATTTTAAAACAAATGGGAAAGGTTAGGGATATTTTTGCAAAAAAGTTCACCCCCTTCTAATTTGCTAGGGTTCTTCCTTCCTCTTCATCTGTACAAAAAAGAACCAAAACCCCTCCCAAGAACCCCATTGCCGCTGCCCCTTGAGGTTCACTTCCAAGGCTGGGTTTTCATCATTTCTGCTATGTTTTTCTCGATTCTTTTTGCGTTGGATCCTTCATTCTATGAGGATTATTTCTACCTAACTCTTGAAGCATTCCTCCAAATTCAAGAAACCTTAGGAGGTGAGATTCTTTGTTTTATTTAGTGGGTTTCCTTTCTTTTGTTCTTAAAATATAGAGTTGATATGTAAAGTTCAAGTTCCAACACATGAAACTTGAAAATTACAAATCGAAGAGACATTTTAATCTTGATTTATGTTATTTCTCTTGGCCTTGGGCTTCAAAAATTCAAAACACCAATTCCCTAAAACCACCTTCAAAATAGTGGCCACCCATGGTGTCTCCCCTTGATTTTTTGTGTTTTCCTTTCATTTGGGTGACCTAAACTTGGTCAAAAGGTCTAAAAATTTGTACCCATTTACAAATACGCCTTAAAAATTATCCCAAATCTGGATCATCTCCAAATTTCCCAAAAACCATGGATACCCCTTATTTTACCCTTCAAAATTGTGGCCATCAAAGTGTCCAATACCTGGACCGTGTTCGGTCGTTTGCCTTCCTTTGATTTTTTTGGGTGTAATGGATTGTTTTAGATATAATTTAATGTAAGTGGTGCGTGATTGCTCGCTCGACGATCATTTCGAGTCATTGATTATAAGTTTATAATCAAAGCTGAGGATGAATTGAAATTTGCGTAAATTTAGGAACTTAATTCAAGAACGATTTGTATGTTTCAGAAGATGAGCTAAACTTTAGAATTAAGAGGAATTGAGCATGCTTTAACTAATTCGAATAGGCTTTGGGGGGTATAGATTCAAATTTGGACTTATATTCAATTTTGGGCTTTAAGTTTAGTTATGGAGTTACTTAACAAAGTATGTTTGAACTTATGTTTTGATTATGAGTTTTTCTCGAGTTATTTTACTTTTTTGATATTGTATGGATGTATTGACTTGAATCCTTGAGAGGTATTACAAGATTCAAGTATTATGGATTAATACGGGATTTATGAGTTATGAGAACATTGAGACTCTGTTTATGTTTTCCTTGCACATTGGGATTCTGTTTATGTTTTCTTGCATTTGAGGCTCTGTTTTTGTTTTTTTAACATGTAAGGATTGTTGGCATCTAACATGATCTTAGTTTACTTATGGCAGATGTAAGGGCCTGAGAATTTTCGTAGAATTCTTTATGCTTGGTTTAAATTAAATAGTAATATTAAATGTGGAAAATTATTTTGCTATGTTAATTGTAGTTAATTTGTGACTAACCATAGTTAATTTAATCTTGGGTGGAGAAATAAATGGAAATGGAATGGTTAACCATGGTAAGTTTAGCGGAGAGGACTAGTTAGCAAAAGAAAATAGGAGAAGGGGCTTCTTTTAAATTTTAGGAGGTGGATGGTTTAGGGTGTAATTGTAGGAGGTGGAGGGGATTAATAGCTGTGACGACCCGACACTTTTAAATAATTTAAATTAGAAAACACAGCGAAAGTCTTTATATTTTAAGAAAAATGGCGTGATTATGTTTGAAAATTGGCTAGCCAAAACCTGTTTACATCTTAATTTCAAAATCTAAAATACACAAGGAACATTTAGTTCCTATCCAGGAGTTCAAAATGATTATAATCATGAACATAAAGACAAAAATTCTTAAGAGCCATTTACAAATATACAACTCCAAAATATGTGAAATATTCACAAAACATAGTCCATGGACTTTAAATCAACCTAGTCCATCTTAAGGTCGTCGTCCCTCGATCATGCAGCATCATCTCCTCTCCCTCGACCTCTAGCCAGGGCATTACTTGAAATTTTTGTAATATCATAAGCTAACAACTTAAGTCCAGTGAGAATAATAGGCATAAAAAGTAAGGTTAGATCACAAACCCGTATTCCGATTTGTGTCCAATTTACCTGACACAATCAATCCTAAAGTTCTCCAACTCTAGGTAATTTCATTCTATACTCTCCAAAGGATGATATTACTAAAACTCGTAGTCAAATCCTCATCCATTAACTTGTTACGACATAAATAAGAAAAGTAAATAAACTTTGCATAAATATAAAACATCTCGATTGTCTATTTCATTGATTATAAGCATGAATGTATGAGGACATTCCGTAGGATTCGCATTCGCTCTTATGCATGAAGAAGGTAACGTGGTCTATCCCGTAGGATCCATCGTTCTCCCTCCTTTTCTTTCTCATTCTCTCTTCTTTTTCTATGAAGGTAATGTGGTCTATCCCGTAGGATCCATCATTCTCCCATTCATGTCTTTCTCATTCTCTCTTCTTTTTCTATGAAGGTAATGTGGTCTATCCCATAGGATCCATCATTCTCCCATTCATATCTTTCTCATTCTCTCTTTTTTTTCCATGATGCGAAATGTTATGGTGCAATATGAAATGTTATAGCGTTAATAAATAAAGTGCGGAATTAAAGTAGCCGATACAAACATAAAGTAAAAAGCATAAAGTAGAGGACATAAAGTACAAGACATAAAGTAAATAAAGAGGAAACTCCGGAAGAACGATACGTAATTCAAACTCCGCTACAATAATAAAAGTAAATCTTATCTTAAACGATTAACCTATACCTTCCAGGATTCTAAACTTCCAATATAATCTGAGGTTCTATTAACCGTTCTAAATACAAGTTTGAATCTTTTAACTTCCAATGATCCAACCTAAGCTTCGAAACGAATCTAACTTAGTAATTTCTAAGATTCAATGCTTTCCTCGAGAACTTCTAAGTTCTCACTTAAAAGATTAACTTCTAATCCTAATGACACTAACTCACTTCCCCCTATCTTAGATTCGAATCCTAGTTTTAGTTTCCAATTCTACAAATCATTATACTTATTCGTGACGACCCGTCACTTTTAAATAATTAAATTCGGAGAAAACAAGTGGAAGTCTTTTAATTTACGAAAAATTGGCGTGGTTTTGTTTGAAAATTGGCATGCCGAAAACCTGTTTACATCCTAATTTTTCAAATCTAATGAAATCACATGGACTTTAAGTCCAAGATCAGGAGTTCAAATATGTATATCATATAAACATCAACATTAGGCTCTTAGGAGCCAAATACAAAATACAATTCATTAAAATTCTTAAAGTTCATCAAAATAAGACATAAACTTTACAAATCCATTAGTCCATCTCGAGGTCAGCATCCCTCGATCACGCAGCACCACCTCCTCCTCCTCGACCTCTAGCCAAGGCATTACCTGAAAGTGGTTGTAATATCATGAGCTAACAAACTAAGCCCAGTGAGAATAAATAGCATAAAAAGTAAAGATAGACCTCAAACTCGCATTTCGATTTGTGTCCAATTAACTGACACATTCTACTCCTAAAGTTCTCCAAACTCTAGGTAATTCTATTCCATGAATTCCAAAGTATGACATTACTACACTTGTAGTCAATTCTCAAACATTAACTTGTTATGACAAATAAAGTAAAGCGAATAAACTTTGTTTAACATATAACATCTCGATTCTCTTTCTCATCTATCCTAAGCATAAAAGTAATGAGTACATCCCGTAGGATACGCATTCGCCATTTATGCATGAAATGAAGGTAATGTGGATTTTTACATACTATCCACCCTTATCCTTATGTATAAAGTAGTGTGGGCAACTTATCATATCCCACCAATACTTATGCATGGAAGTAGTGTGGGCAACTTAACATATCCCACCAATACTTATGCATGGAAGTAGTGTGGGCAAATTAACATATCCCACCAATACTTATGCATGGAAGTAGTGTGGGCAAATTAACATATCCCACCAATACTTATGCATGGAAGTAGTGTGGGCAACTTAACATATCCCACCAATACTTATGCATGGAAGTAGTGTGGGCAACTTAACATATCCCACCAATACTTATGCATGGAGGAAATGTGGACTTTCTCGTATTCCACCATTATCCTTTCGTTTTTCTTTCTCACTTTCTTTTCTTTTCAATAATGCGAGATGTTATGCATATGGTTGCATATGCTTGAAAAAATAAATAAAGTAAATGTAAATGATAAAGCAACCAAAATAAGCATAAAGTAAAGGGCATAAAGTAAAATAGATAGAATCCCGGATGAACGATATATCGATCGAACTCCGCTAACAATAATAAAAGTAAAGGTCAAAATATAACGATTAACCTAAACTTTCAAGGATTCTAACTTCCAAGTGAACCATTCTAAACTCCGAAACTAATCTAACTTAGAATCTTCTAAGATTCGAGGTTTTCAACGAGAAATCCTAAGTTTCTAGCCTAAAGGATTAACTTCAAATCCTAAGGCACTAACTCACATCCTCTAACCTTAGGTTGGATTCTAATCTTAGTTTCTGATTCTACAAACCATCACACTTATTCGATTTCTATAATTACTTTAAATTCTAATCATTCTCACCTTAATTAAAAGTGAAGACTTCGCTCCTAAGCACGGAAGAACGATCAAACAAACGGTTCAAAAACACCTACAAAAGGATTAATATCCCGAAAATTAATAAATTACCAACTAACGATTAAACAACGATGAAACAAGCAAAAAGACGGAAAATCCACCAAACCTACCCCTTGGAGGCTCTCGGCCCTCCCTAGAAAAGGGTCTCGAGTTTGGTTTTTCGGCTTTTTGGCAATTTAAATACGTTTTGAGTTGGTTTTAAGCAAATTCGATAATCCCGATTTCAATGGGTATCGATGAATAGGGTTTTTGAACATTAATCCCTTTCCCGAAATGAATTTAAATAAACAACCATTCATTAATTTTTAACCCAAAAGGGTAAATTTCAAACGGAAAGGGTTTCGACTGAAACTCGGTTTTAGGGTTATGAAATAGTTTCCAAAAACACGTAAAACTACTCCCGAATTGACAAACACCGAGTCTCACGGCAAGAAATCGAAAGAAAACAATGAAAACTCCATTAAAACACTATTTGGAGCTTAGGGTTTGAAACTTTACTTACCGAGAACTCCGCAAAACATGAGTGGCAAGTACGAAGGCTAGGTGGAAAAGGATCGTAGGATCGATACCTTTCCAATGGAACGAGAATCAAGTCGATCCGGCAAGAAACGAACAAAAACCAAATTTTCTCTTTTGGTCTTTGAAGCTCACGGCAATGAGAGGGGAAAAGAATGAAGATTTTGGTCAACTTTGAGTCAAGATGAGTTTTTAAAGACAAATGAATAGTGTTTTTAGATATTTTGCAAATTGGGAATTTACGATTTTGCCCTTTTACGACTTTTGGCTTAAAAACGATTCCCGAACATCTCAAACTATCCCAATGGTGATTAATAATTATTAATTGGCCCGTTAATAATTATTAATACCATTAAAACGTATTTAAATAAATAAAGCCATTAAAATGAATTAAAATGAAATAAATTACTAAATTCTAATTTAATAATAAATAAATGAATTTTAATTACTCAAATTAAAATAAATTAAATAAAAGTTTGTTTTTTTATCACAAAATAACGGGACGTTACATATTCGCTTTCTAAAATTACTTTAAATCATAACTATTCTCACCTTAGTAAGATGATTTCGCTCCAAACCTCCGATAGAGCGATCAAGCAAAGTTCAAACCACCTACAATTAGAATTATATCTAACAATCAATAAATTACCAAATAACGATCCAACAACATCTAAGCGTACAAAACGACGAAAAGCTCAACAAACCCCAACATGAGGCTCCCGGCCCCCCCATGAAAAGTGGGTCTCGGGTTTGGTTTTTCGGCTTTTAGGCAATTTAGATGTGTTCCGAGTTGGTTTCAAGAAAATTCGATATTCCCGATTTCAATGGGTATCGATAATTAGGGTTTTTGAACAATATGCCATTTCCCGAATTGAATTTCAATAAACATTATTTCACTAATTTATAACCCATATTCAAATCCCAAAAGGTAAATTTCAAACGGGAAGGGTTTCGACTGAAACTCGGTTTTATGGTTATGGGATTGTTTCCAAAAACTCTTAAAACAACTCCCGTATTTACAAACACCGAGTTTCCCGACAAGAAATCGAAGAGTCAAAGAGAAAACTCCATTAAAACACTATTTGGAGCTTAGGGTTTGAAGTTTAACTTACCGAGAAGTCTTTAGATCACGGGTGGCAAGCACGATGGTTAGGTGGAAATGAATCCTAGACTTGATGGTTTTCCGATGCAACCAAAATCAAGCCGATTCGTCGAGAAACGAGCAAAAACCAAAATCCCCCCCAATCCCTCCTTGATAGCCACGGCCAAGAGAAGAAAAAATGGAGAAGAAATAGTCAACTTTGGTCAAACTTGTGATTTTAAAGACAAATGAATAGTGTTTGGATATTTTTAAGAAATTGGAAATGACGGTTGCGTCTTTTTATGACTTTTGACTTCTAAATCGAAACCCGAAACTCTTAAATAAATCTAAAGGTGATTAATAATTATTAATTGGCCTATTAATAATGATTAATGTTACCAAAACGAATTTAGAGTATTAAAACGATTAAAAAGGATTTCGGACGAAATTAACTACTAAAATTGAAATTACAAAAATAATAATTAATCTAAATACTTAAATTGAAATAAATAAATAACATTAAATAAATAAATAAAAGTTCACTTCAAAATAACGGGACGTTACAATAGCAATTAGTTTTTAGTTATTTATTTAATTATTGGAAATTTAAAGTATAAATAGGAAATTTAGGGAAATAAAAAAAAAAAACAAAAGTCTTCATATTTTTTTTCCCTTCTTCCCCTCCAAACCCGTGAACCCCCCCCCCCTTGTCTCTCATCCTCCATTTTTGCTACTTGGAGCTTCTTCTAGCTTGAGTTGGTGGTTAATCCAAGAAGGTTTTTAGTGATTCATGCTAGATTCATTATGATAGGAGGGTTCAAACAAGTTTTGGGTGGAATTGACCAAGAACCAAGGTAAGCTGCAACCTAGGGTTTGTAATTTTGTAAGGTTTTCTATGGAAAACCTTACAAAATTGGTATTTTAATTGTGATTATAAGGGTGTTCTTCCATCTTTAAAATTCTAGAAATTTGGTTATGAAAGTGTTGGAAATTATCCTTAGAATATTGAGAAATGTTTATGTGATATTGGGGGGATCATGGTTAAGGAAGTATTTGAAACCTACATTAATGGAGGATTCTTAGCTTGGGTTTTAGGAACTCTATGGTGTCTTGAGTGGTGGAACATTGATTTCTGGTTTTGATGTTATTATATGTATGTGTTATGTAAGGGAAACTCAATTGAAGTTCAAAATTGGTGAGGTTATGATAAAGTTCAAATTGGCTCAAATTGTTATTTTAAAACCATATAGTTTCGGGACTTTATCTCTTAGCGGGTGTGAGTTGTTGGTGTAGTTTTATAATCTGATTGTGATGGTAATATTAACTCATGTATTAGGGTGAATTAACTTGTTGTAGGACAAGGACGAGCGGTGATCCACGGGGCCAACTTCGAAGGTGAGAACACAAAGAATCGGAGGGGTGATTGATGTTGTGTTCACAATTCTTTTCGAACTATCTTGGAAATGGAGTTTTGTGGTTGTGAGTAATGGAGACTTGTAGTAAGGTTGGTAAGTTTGTGGGAGTAAGAGAAGTAACGGGAAGAGATATCGACTCGGGCATTGGTTTAAAGAGCCAAAGAGCTAGTTAGCTCAAAATCGAAATATGTTTTTGACTAGTTGATCAGACTGTTGGGGTTTCTGCCCTAAATCTTATGTAATCCGGTAAATTATAAATAAATAAAGGAATTATTAATTAGTAATATTTACATCGTCATTTATTATTTAATTCATAAATGTAATCCATCATAAGATCCAGAGTTACTAATGATAACTTAGAGTGAGCACGTGATGCGGGAAAATTCACTCAAGTTGTAACTCAAATAATCTGTGGTACATGAATAAAGGTTGAGTGCCTTATTTCTGGTAACACCACTAACACGGCCCACTTGTGAATTGGCACAAGTGATTTCATCTGGATCGCTCATGTAGAGACATGTGAGTGGGGGTGTTGCTGCAATAGAGATTGTAGTAGACTGGACTAAGATAAACTTACTTGTCTTCCGGGAAAGCCGTTCAGAAAGACATTTCGTTTATCAACCTAGGTTGATCATGTACAATTGATCTTAATCCTGAGTGGATTACGAACTCCTGTTCGCAAGAGACAAGCCTTTGATTTGCATAGGTTAGAGTGACTCGATATAGTTCGCTCAATATGCCTCCCACTTTGGGGATTGCATCTTGCTTATAACCGGGAACTTAATTACACAAGAATTGGAATTCACTCTTTTCCATATAGGAAAATAGAAAAGTAGTTCCCTTATGGGCGATTCGGTCTTGAGCAACGGGGCCTCATATTCCTCTCGATCAAGGAAAAGGTTAAAGACGCATAATGGAGATTAGTAAGGTTGTTCATTGGAGAATCAGTTGGGCTTAAGGAACAAGATGTATCATGGAGGTTAATACGGTGTAAATACCTAGCCATGGATACGAACTAACTTGTGAAGGATCAAAGTGTAGTTAATGATTATAGCCAATGGACATAACTATGTCTATAGTACTAAGAGTGCAACTCTAGATATTTAGTGAAGTTATCTAGGAGTTAATGAATGAGAATTGATTGATTAAAAGGAGTTTTAATTAAAGGTAATTCTGGATCATTGGAGCTTAGTCCTATAGGTCCATTAAGTCCTCTGAGCTAACGCATGTAATTGAGAACATAAATTAGTGATGATTAATTTCTTTGGAAAAAGCGATTTCAAGCATTTGATTTGAAGTTTTCAAATCAATTAAGGCAAATACAAATAGAGGAGTCTATTTGATTAATTAAAAGAAATTAAATAGAAGAGTCTATTTAATTATTTAATTAATGGTGAAATTAAATAGAAGAGTCTATTTAATTATTTATTAAATAGAGGAGTCTATTTAATTATATAATAGAAAGATTAAATAGAGAAGCCTATTTAATTAAATTAATTTTGAAGTTGTCAAAAATTAATGGGGATTTAAATAGAGGAGTCTATTTAAATATTTAATTTGAGATTGTCAAATTAAAGAGGAAATAAATAAAAGGAGTTTTATTTATTTAATTATTTAACGGAATTGTTCCATTAAATAAAAAAGAAAATAAATGCTCAATATTGTCATGAGATGATGATAAGGGCGTGTGACCCATGGTGGGGTCACACGCCACCTTGGTCAAAGAGTTGACTAAGTTTTGCATTTTATTTTATTTAAAATATATGAATATCTTATTTTTAATATATTTAAATTAATATTGATTAATTTAAATAAAAGATATGAGATATTTTATTATGGAATAAAATATAATATTTTTTTATTCAAAATATATTTTAGAATATCTTTATTAATTATTTAATAATTAAAAAGATATTCAAAGATTTTTCTAGGTCTTGGTTTTCCTATAAATAGAACCTTTGGGGTGACCCCAAAACACACACTCTTAAGCAACCAAGAGAAGGCTCGGAAAATTCCTCTCCCTCTCTCCTTGCCGCACCGCCCTCCTTAGGGTATAGGGAAGAAATTTTTCTTCCCTCTTCCTTTTTCCAAAGAGGATAGTGACCACGCGCCGTTTCTCTTTTGTGCATAGCGAGGAAGATCTTTTTGGTGGTCCCAGGATCGTAACCATCGAAGAACGAGGAAGAGCCAGACATTTCTCGACAAGGTTTAGTATTCGTTTTATGCATTTAGAATTTTGTTAATATTATATTGCAAGGAAAGATCCGTGGGACTTCTGTTTGAGAACTCTTTTAGAGGCCTCAATCCCAACACGACAAGCATGCCTACTTGTTTAATTCTTGTGTTCTTAGTCCATGATCGAGTCATATCCTGATTTGGGCGATGATTATGCATACTTGACATGTTTTCGGTTTATGCTCGATGGATAGTTACGAATGAGATAATAGAGGAAAGAGTGAAATGTGAACCATGTGTTTATCTGAATTTTGAGCATAATGCGTATAATGATTTAGTCATATATTGCTTTGAGAAATTGTCCTATTTATGCTCGATGTATCGAGGTTTCGTTATATGACGTTGTTGAAATGAAGCATGCTAATTTCATTTCATTTCATCTCATAACATTTCATTTATGCATATCATGCGATCGGTTGTGGCCATGGGGTCGTAACTCGTGTAACGGTGTGTGGGTGTTGGACGTTACACGTGGTTACCATGGCGGAGATGTGGTGTAGCTCCGGAGTACTATGTGATGAATGGCCCGGATGCTAGTGGTTATTGGGGTAACCTGAGATTGAGAAGAGCTACGGCTTGGATGTTGATTGACCATGTGATTTAGGGCGTAGTGAGACGGCGGGTTGTGATGGAATAGCTTGTGAACTAAACAGGATGGTATTTGTGATATGTGAAATATGTTAATGGCTTGACGGAAGTACGGGTTAAAAGGCTTGTGGTTTGATTGACATCATCCATACACATTGCATTTGTTCTATATTTACACTCTAAGCATGTCATTATTTTCTGTACATTTTATTATGACCATTTCGCATCACCGTTCATATTCTTTTGTTTTCACTGAGTGCCATACTCAAAGGTGCTACAAAACACCTTTCAGGTATCGCTAGAGGACGAGGACGCGGAGCGGCAGGTGGTGCTCATTGAGGATCGGGATGAAGACTTTGGATGGGCCACCGGACACGTGAGTCACGTTTACGGGTCGTAGTCCCTGATGATGTTTTTAGAGTTCGGTTTTTAAACACTTTTATGTAAATATGTGTAAAAGACTTATGTTTTGTATAACTCCACCGCGGTGCACCACATATACTTTATCACGTATTTATGACTTTTACGGTTTGGTTGATAACTCTGAACTTAGTATTATGATATGAACGGCCGACGAGTCGAGTTTTTCTTTTAAAGCGGCAGGCTTTCTTATCATTAATAGTTTTTCGGGTTTGATTTTTCCAATGTCTTGTGTTAAGTTTGTTGAGCTACGATCGATTGTTGATTCCATTGCGTACTCGCGCCCTAGGCTTTTATATTAAGTCGGGTCGTCACGTGGACGTATTAATGGGAGGGGTAATGAGATAATGTATATGTTGTGTGTTCTTTACATTATCCGGTATAATCCATGTTTTCTTATTTAAAGGTAAATAAGATATGTAAGGATTGGCACCTAACATGATCTTAGTTTACTTATGACGGACGTATTAATTGGGGGGGGGTAATGAGATAATGTCTATTCTATGTGTTCTTTGCATTATCTGGTATTATCCATGTTTTTTCGATTTAAGGTAAATAAGATATGTAAGGACCGTTGGCACCTAACATGATCTTAGTTTACTTATGGCAAACGTATTAATGGGAGGGATAATGAGTTTTTGTACATGTTGTGTGTCTTTTTACATTATCTGGTATTATCCATGCTTTTTTGTTTTTAATGTAATTAAGATATGTAAGAACTGTTTGGCACCTTGCATGATTTTAGATTACATTTTGGTGTACGTATTATGAGAGGGATAGTGAGACAATGTTGATGCAAGTGGCCTAGATATGGTAATGATGAGTTTGGAAAGTAGCTATTACACGTCTTTCGCTTACGTGATGGGAGTTTCAATTGAGAAAGTGTACTTGGTTATGAGCTAGTGATGTGTTGTATGTTTTGGGTTTGGGTAGTAAAGATATATTAGGGACTTTGGACACAAATCTAGATTCGGATTTTGGACCTAAAGTTACCTACTTTTCTATTTATCTTCACTAGATGTTTTTGCTCATGATATTACACATTCAGGTGCAAGACGTAGTCGCGATCATGGCCATAGGCTTTGCTACATGATCAAGATGATGATGTCCAGATGGACTAAAGACTCTTTTGTTAAGTTCATGGACTAGTCTTTGTTATTAAAAAGTTGAACTTGGTCTGTTAAGCTCTATAAAGCACTATTACACTTTACTATTTCTTACTTTGAACTATGAACTTGTTGCTTTCATGAATGTTTGAAACTTGGTTTATGATTAAAAGGGATGCACATCCCGGTTTACAAAAGATATGGATTTTTACCCAAACTTGTTTAACATGTGTTATTTAAAAAGTCTCCCGCTTACGTTAATTATGATTTTAATCGGAAATAAAGAATCGGGTCTTTACACGATGTGAAAATGGTCATGTTTTGAAATTTTTAAGGATATAAAAATGTTAAGAGATGAAATCGGAGAATATGGATACTTTGACGATAATGTATTGAGCTAGTTTTTTTTGTTTTTTAAGTAAATTTATAGATTTTGTTTTCTTAGGCGTTCAACTTGGGAGATTATAGAAATTTTAGTTGCTATAAATGATATTTTGATGGATTTTTATAAAGGTTGAAAATAAAAGAATTAACTAAAGCTTATCGATAAAAGTGACAATACCGAAAATGTAGATTTTGTGAGAAGTTCGGCTATTTTTATTATGATAATTCTGGCATTTTAAGTAATGAAATTGTGAATTTAGTATGTTGTATGTGTATGTGTTTGAAGGATGGAATTCGATTGTTAACTCGTCGGTCTTGTTGACGAGTTTACCACCAAGGTACTAGTGTTATAAGTATTGCGAGCTTATAACATTAGGCGAGATTAATTATAGATGAGTTCATAACCAGTTACTAATATTCACTTTCTCACGAGAGGGAATATTAGGCGTTAGTTATAGGTTGTCCTATAACTAGGTACTAATAATGTGAGGAGTCTCATGAGGGGCCACATTATTACTCGTTACATGTTATGTGTTGATTATTTTTGCATGAGCTTGTGGAATGGAAAGTATGTGATAATTGTTGAGTTGGAGTGATGCAAGATCGGTGCAATTGAAATTATGGAATATATTAGAATAACATATTGAGATGAGGAATATTTTTGTGAGTACAATATGTTTAATGTTTGATGAGACTTGGAAGCGAGACTTGACTAGAGTAGAATAGAGCTAGATGTGAATTGCGGAAACTTGAGAGTCATTTAGAATTACATGAACTCAAGTAATTTTTTTGGAGACTATGTAAAGCTTTACCTTTAATCTAGGTTGTTTGCTCATTGGGTTTAGCCTCATGATACTACTATTTTTTTCAAGTAACTAAGCGAAAGCTAACGACGATGAGTATCGGGGCGAAGTCATTAGACAATGTGGCACCATATTATTCATTGAGTTTACTTCTCGTTAAAACTTCGTTTATATTACTTGTTGTTTTTTAGAAGTTTAATAATGTTTTGGTATTAGTCACCAAAGATTATTATTTAATTTTATTTGGTTTTATCATGGATTTTAAGCGAATTGAATTCATTAATTGTTTTCATTGATTCGATATTCCAATAAGAAATTTATTCATTAAAGTTAGTCATCCTCTCTGTGTTTTTGTATTTGAAAAGTCAGGTCTTTATAGTTGGTATCGAGCCTTATGGTTTTATAAACCGTACGCATCACATCCATTAATAGTCTAACGATCGTTCCTCAAACTCATCGGCGCCATCTATCTTAGGTACTAAGTCTTTAAATGTACTCACCTCTTGAGATAGTTTGTTATTTATTTAAATCTAGCTAGTCTAGTGTCATGTGAATTATTTGTGTGTTATAGTACGCCTCTTTCTGAGGCTATTGTAGAATGAGGTAGAGACCGGACTGCTGGTCGGCCGAGGTCGTGGTCATAGTAGAATGTGGAGGTGAATATTGAGATCTAGTATTTGAGTGCGTATGAATTTTCAATTTTTTTATTGAATCATGATATCGAAGAAGGTTATAGATTTAGAATGAGGTAGTTCCACTTACTATGAATGTGACTAGAAAAGTAGTAAATCCGAATTAGTGGTTTTATCACCAATTTTTTTTATACAAGCAAAGTAATAGGGGTTTCGGTAAGCAAGTGGCCCAAGCTTAAGACTACGTCAAAGAAGGCAAGGACATTAAAGCGGTATAAAAAGTATACACCTAAAGAGATCGATATTAGCTATCTATCGATCTTAAGGTAGAAGGAAATTAAGTAACTCTAGTTGAGTAGGCATATGGGCATATACATTTCCTAGATAGAATGAAGGTCCACTAAGGGACCTACCCCTACCCGATGATGTCATTTATAGATTCAAGAATTTGGTTGTTTCTATGACACCAGGAAGATTAATGTAGAAATACGTTGACAAGTATTATCTCATGGAAGGTTCTTGAAAGCAAGAGGACAAGTTCTTAACCTTGAAGTAAGAGGATGATATACTAGTAGAATATGAGAGAAAGCTTGACAAGTTGTATTGAATTGTAGAGGAACATACTGTGACTCTAGTACGAAAAGATGTGTTTATTCATTATGTGATTAAAACCAAGGATTTATGCATGTTAGGTCATTGTGTTAGTGCTATTTTGATTGTTTTGACTCTGGTGATTTTGATATCATATTGGGAATGGATTGGCTATAAGCTAACCATGCTACAATTGCCGTAATAAAAGATAGCTTAAATTAAGAGTCCATATGGGGTTAAGCTTAAGTTCAGAGGAACTAGTAGTAAAGTTTTTTCGGTTTTCAATTGATGTTATAGGTAATACATTTTATTAGATGAGGGAGTGTGGTGTTATATGGCAACTTTTGTGAATAAATTGTCGAAGAAGTCACTATGGATAAACGAAGTATTTTATGCTAATTTCAGTATGTGTGAATTTTGGATGAATAAAGTTTCCTTCGTGGGGAATATAGTATTGGATGAAGGTATTTTGGTTGCTCCATCAAAGTCGGAAGAAGTTAGCAATTGGTCTCGACTAACTATTGTAGCTTGAGATTTGTAGTTTCTTTGATTTTACTTAAGACTATTAGAAATTTGTACATGATTTCACGATGATTGCTTCTGATGACTAAGTTTACAAGAAAAGGAGTTGATTATATTTGGGATGGGTAGTGTGAAAGAGTTTGAGGAACTAAATAAAAGTTTGGTTAGTGCTTTGATATTGATTACTCTTGATGGTTTAGGTGGACTTACTATCTCTAGTGATGCTTCGAAGGTTTGGGATGTATAATGATGAAGAATGAAAGTAGCCTATACTTCTAGATAGATGAAAGGGCATAAGAAGAAGTGAACTACTCATGACATGGTGTTAGCGATTGTGGTTCATGCGTTGAAGATTTGATGGCATTATTTGTATGGTGAGAAAATTTTGATTTAAAAACTGATCACAAGAGTTTCAAGTACTTCTTTGCTCAGAAGAAGTTGAATGTGAGACAACATAGGTGGTTAGAACCAGTTTAAGATTATGATTGTGATATTCATTATCACTTTAGAATAGCTAATATGGTGACACGTGCACTTAGCACAAAATTCGTTTATACGACGCTCGAGACTTTAGTATGAGTTAGAGCGAGGTGAGATAACATTCTTGACTTTTGAGGTGACAGCTAGTATGTCTAGATTGGTCGTGAAACTAACAATGAGATATATGATCATTGATGCTTGTAGGTTAGATGAGAGTCTGGATAGTTGTTTTGTTTGATGCAAAGTCAAATTTGCACGAGTTCTTCACTTTCTACACAAATAATGCTTTAGTTTATCGAGATCGGTTACGTGTTCTTAGAAATGAAGCTTTAAGGACGGAAATATTGAGGAAAGCTAATAATTCTATGTTCTTAGTACACCCAGGTAGGATAAACTATTGGTGGCCCGTTATAAAAAAAAGATGTGTGTTAGAGTTGAGTGGTTTTTGTTTGCCAATAGGTTAAGGCTTTGAGAAAGAATCTTCCGAATACTTAATGCCCGTAAGTATTTCAAAGTGGAGGTGGGCTTATTTTCGATTAGCAAAGATGACTTGTGTAGTTGAGACATTGGCTCAAATATAGCCACGAGAAATGGTGAAGTTGCATATTGGTTCTAGTTTCTAATGTATCGAGATCAAAAACCGATTTTGTCCTAAAGTGTTGGTAGAGTTTCCCAGTGCGATGGAACCTAAGTTGAACTTTTGTCTTGTTTTTTATCCTCTAACCGACTATCATACAGAGAGAGTTAACAAGATTTTGGAATTTATGCTTTGAGGTTGTGCTTTGCATTTGGTGGTATTTGTAATTCCCAACAATACTTGGTAGAGTTTGCTTACAATAATAGCTATCAGGCTATTGTTAAGATGATGTCTTTCAATGCATTATGTAAGAGACAGAGAAATTAGAAATAATTAGGAAATTAATTATAATATTTATTCAAGCTTAGAAATAATTTTAATAATTACATTGTGAACTGTTTTGATAATTTAATATTTATTTGAATTTAGAAGACTTTTACCATAATTTATTTTGGAAGTTGGGTTAGTTAACCATGGTTAGGTAAATATTAACCATGGTTAGTTTTGAACTATAGGTGGAAGATATTAACCATAGTCAAGTTAGTTTGAGAGAAATGAGGAGATTCAGACCAAATAGCAATGCATGGTCAACTATTGGTTTAGTAAAGATTGGTGGACTAAGTTGCAAATAAAGGAAATTTATATATATATCTGAGTCATCCTCTTCATTAAATTAGACAAAAAAATAGCCGCAACTTTCTTTCCCTCCTTCTTCTCTCTCGGCCAAGAAGAACAAAAAGGGGAAATTTTGGGATTTCTCATTTCTTCATCAATTCTTCTCAAATCAAAGCCTTATTTTGTGTGAATTTTCAAGGAGAAGAATAATCAAGAGGAGTTATTCCAATTCCCTTTCAGTTTCCACCTCAAATTGGTAAGTTTCTATTTCTAGATTTTGAATAAAATTGGGGATTTTCATTCAATTGACTTCTACATCTCTTAGGTTGAAGGGATTCAAGGGAATTTGATTAAATTAGATGAATTGATCATGGATTTTGAAATTAGAATGAATTTGAGTTAGGGTTCCAAATTGTTTTACAATTGAATTGAAAATTTAAGGTTAAAGTGTGGGTTTTGGGCAAATTGGAGTATGTTAACTTTAAAATTATTCTTGAGCATGTTTTGGTTAGGAATTCTCCCTAATTGAATGTTTTAAATTCTGATTTTTGGATTGAGAATCATTTATCAAAGGTATGATAAAAGAACAAACACACTTTCAAATACAAATTCAACACAAGGCCGAGAACCCCTTCTTTCCCATTGTTTTTGTATTAAAATATTCGGGGTTGTTTTGGTGTGTGAGAGTTTGGGTTTGTTTCGGGGTTCTAGGATGAGGCCTAAACATTATTAAAATGGTTATAAATAATATTAAGAGGGTAAAGACTCATAAGGGGTTGTTTTGGTTTGTTTGGTTTAGTTTAGATTAAAGCTAAAGTGTAGTATTCATACTAATGCTTGGTATTATTGTATGTGATTGAATGCTTGTAGGTGTTCCATTTCTTTTCTTATCCAAATAAAGGGGTAAGGTCGGGGTGAGACTAATATGCAAATTAGGAATGTGAATGAAATGGTAGATATTACTCAATTTGACTTGACATGTACAAGAGGCCTAATATATTAGTTGTTGTGTGTTCCTAATAAAAAAATGAGTTAATCCCAAAAGCATGTAAATAAGTTTAGACTCTTAATATAAACCATGTGATTGGTAACTATTTAAATGAGTTATAGGATAAGTAATGACAAGCATGCTAATGTCAAGAAAGTAAAGAGAACCTAAACTAGTAATTCACTATAGTTTAGATGCCTTTACTTAAAAATAAACTAATAAAGTTGATTAAGAAGTTCCATGTAAGATGATGATTTTGGGAAGTAATAAGCCTTATGATTTAAAAAGGTAATTGGCTTCTAAGCATGAACTTGAAATGAACATGTATTGCCTAAAAGAATAGATTTAAGTTAATAAAGGAAAAATATGAATGAATTTATGAGTCAAAGTATTAATAAATGGAAATTAATGTTTCCTAAGTATTAAAAAAAAGTATTAAAATAAAACTCATAGAAAGACTATCATTCTTTAACAAAATGAGTTGGTCGCCTAACTTAGTGAGTTGTTGTGTATGTGCCTTAATGCAACAATTGCATTTAGAGGTTGAATGTTAATCATTAATCATGACAACACCAATTAGTACAAGGGGGTACAAGCTTAGTCTTAGAATTTTAGTTGTTAGCTAGGATGATAAATGTACGTGAGTTATGTCAAATGGGGTACATTGAAGAGAAATTACACCTAGCCTTATAAGAATAAGATTTAGGATAGTAGTGGACTAAATGTCTTAAAGTTTAGTTTAGTGAATAACGATCCAAATCTAAAGTGAATAAGTTGGAAAATGGAGATGGAAAGGGAGGCTTATTAACCCTTATTATATAAAGAACTTGGCATCTAGGATCGAGTTGAGTCTTTGAATTAGTTTGTTTAAAAACTAACTCTAGACTTCAATATGAGTAAATGTATGACGACCCAACTCCTTTTAAATCATTTTAAAATCAAAACACAGCGGAAGTCTTAGTATTTAAAAAAAAAACGGCATGGATATGTTTAAAACTTGGACTATCCAAAACCTGTTTACATTTTTCACAATCAGAGAATTTAAAAGACAAGGAAATGCAATTCATGTTGCAAAGTTTAAAGGAGTTCATAGTTATATAAGTTAAAACGAAAAGCTCTTATGAGCTTATATACAAATGTACAACCCAAAAAACGAAACATGAAATAAAATGAGTCCATGGACTTTAAAAATATCTCTAGTCCATCTCGCTATCATCATTAACTAGATCAGACTGCATCAGCTCCTTCCCACGACCCCAAGTACGAGCATTACCTAAAATTTTTTGTAATATCATGAGCTAAAGCGAGCCCAGTGAAAATAAACAGAAAATAAAGTAACATTAAACTCCAAACCCGTATTGGTTTGTGTCCAAATAAAGCTCACATACCCTTTACCTTATACTATACATAAGGTTTACATCAAAATTACAATCTCTAATTCAAGATCTTCCAAATAATTGAGAATCAAGTTCTCTCATATATGTATCATAGTAATTATACAAGGTTCAATACACCCTTGCATTCTCTCATTATACAAGGTTAGATACACCCTTGCATTCTCTATAGGACTCAGCTATACAATAAGGTTTACATTCCTTTATTTTTAATAATTAATGCTAAGCTCACTCAGTCTTAACATATTTAAACAATCATAATTTACGATTAATGACGATAATGTTAGCACACACAGTCTAAACATTATTCATTAACTCGCTCAACAAGTGTAAAGGGGTACGTAACGTTTACATCAATATAACCATCAAACGCTTATAATGGCGTTATTGAAGCTCACACGTCTAACAATAACTCATTATCTCGCTCAACAAGTGTAAAGGGCACGCACCTTTACATCAATAATATCTTCCCACCTCTAGTGAATAATGACGGTAATGAAGCTCACTCGGTCTAAACATTACCTCATTAACTCACCCATCGGATACAAGGTTCAATGCCCCGTATCCTAATATATGTATCATAGTAATTATGGATAATACCGGATAATGTGAACTCAAATAGTTTCATCATTTTCTCATTATCCATCTCCTCCGATCATGCAAAGTTCACCCTGACCTTTAGCATTCCTCATGATACATATACATAAACATAAAACGAATAATACTAGAAAATACATGCACGCTAAAGCTATGCATTGCCTCATTATTCCTCCAAATAATCGATTATGCAATATGAATGTGATCTCAATGCAAGTAAACATAAATATAATCATTGAAGTTATCGAGATAACATAACGATAAAGGATAACGAGAATCACGAATTATCCATTATACATAAAACAATAAATTAGGAACTTCGAAAGAAAACAATAAATAAATCAAGCCAAACGACCTTGAGATAAACTTGAGTTACTAACTTATCATAAACTCTCCAATCAAATGATTGCATTGCTTTTAGTAAACATCCAAGTTCCATAATCAAGTTCCTTATTCACCCCATTATACTTGAAACCTTCAACTTAGATAATCATTAGTAAACTCCGAAACAAATCTAAACTTAGAACTTCCAAGAGTTAAATGTTTCCCTCGAGAAATCCATGAGTTCTCTTGACTCAAATTATAACTAACTCCCAAGCCTAAGCAAGTTAGCTCACTACTTTAATCCTTTCGATTCAAATCTTAATCTCAACTTATGATCCTACAAATCATTCAACTTATTCGGTTTCTAAGTTTACATTTAAGTTCTATTTCTTCTCACCTCGAAAGTGCGTGTGACAACAAAGTTTCCACAAACAATAAAACGAGCATAGCACCTACAATTCATCAAGCTGAACAAAAATTTATAAATCATAACTAAAATGAGAAAAAGTGTGATTTTCGGGTGGATAGTGATTCGGATGAATAGTTTTTCAGGTGAATAGTGTTTTTTGAAATTCCGGCTCAAAATCGTCAAATTCCTTGATGGAAATACATGATTTCAACTTCAAAACTCATTTATAAACAAAAACAAATAAAACCATATAAAAAGTTTTGAAAACTCACTTTTTAGGGCTTCCCTTAGAGAACGAGAAATGCCAAAATGTTAGGTTGGATAGGTAGCCCTCGTCCCAAGCAATCCAACGCAGCCGAAATTGAGACGATCCATTGAGAAACGAAGAAAACCCAAGAATTCTCCTCCATCTTGATGACCCTGGCCATGGAGAGAAAGTAAGGAAGATTTGTCTCAATTTTTGTCTTTTGGTTTATTTTAAAGAGATGGATGAATAGTAAAAAGATATTTTTAAGAATTGGAAATTACGAACGCGTCCCTCATTTGCTTTTAGCTTTTAAAAGCGAAACCCGAAACATCTAAACTTACAAAAGGTGATTAATAATTATTAATACTCCCAAAACTAATTTAAACTAATAAAGAAATTAAAAAGATTTACGAATGAAATAAACTCGTAAATTCTAAATTAAATTAAAATTTAAATTAATTAACTCTAAAATTAAATTAAAGGCTTTACATAAAATAATGACAATTAAAAAAAAATAATAAATAAAAAAATTTCCTAGTAAAATAGCGGGCGTTACAAAATGAGCCTTACTCACATACTTAGTGGTGTTAAACTAAGGGTAAACTTGAAAACTAAACTTAAGAATAGTGAAAGACTTATTAGGAACGCGTGTTTGATTTATGTCGAAACTAAATATATTTTACATGACTCACATGTTATATTACTTGTCATTTGATTAAGCATGTAAGTGTGGAATTATATTCTTAAATGATAATTTGTTATGTACAAATATCAAATCAATGATTCTATTATGATTGTTTGTCAATGATTGCATGATATTGAAGTAATGATTGAGTCATATAATGAATATGGATTAATGGTGTCTTGTCGCGTTATATCTAATGGATAGGTAGAGGCTTAATGTTTACTTGTATTGAGAATGCATTGTGATATTTGAATGGGAAATCAGATGGAATGATTGTGTAAGGAAGAGTAAGTATGCAATGGTATAAAGGAATGATTAGTATTCAATGACATAATAGAATAAGGGTGTAAGGATGAGTAAGTTTGCAATGGAATAGTGGGGTGATCGTGTAATTAAGTAAAGTATGCAAGGATATAAAGTGGAGGAATGTGGAAAAACGAAAGTTCATTACGAAGAGTTGATTACTTGGTAAATAATAACATGTTGGGTAGTTTTCTCACTTGATCTTTATTGTTTGTTTATTTTTCAGGTTTTGCCTACGGATGTTCGGGACAATGACCGGCATGCGTCGCTAAGCTCGACATACTTAGGCTTTGGGGCTCGAACTAAGTGGGGCAATAGTATTTTTGACTTAGATGTCTAATCTTAGTTATGTATGTATTAAGAGCTAAAGACTTTGAGGATGTCATGTCGATAGTTTGATAGTCTCAACACGTGATGTCATAACTCTCCATGTAAACTTATTATTATTATTATTTACGAAAAAGACTCTCTTTTGGTTAATGTAAAGATTCTTGCAAGCATGTATAAGATGAATTTAATGGATGCTTAGTAGTTTTTCTAAAATAGGGGTGATGTGTCAAATGATTGTATCTACTTTCATTAGGATTGTGCGATAGGATTCGCACCCAGGTGGCGTATTACGACTCCGGTAAGAATTGTTTTATCAGGGTAATAACTTGCTTAATTCTTTGTTATTATTAAAGATTTTAAACTTATGCACGCAAAATTTTGCAAACGAACTATTGATTTTTCTTTCAAAGTTTGGATTCAATTACATTTCCCGCTGAAAGTACTCGCGATCTCGATCTACCTTAGGGTCGGGTCGTTACACATTGTATGGTAAGAAATGTACATCTCATGTTCATTAGAATGAAGTGGCTAAATTCTAATTATTGGAATCTAAATTAGTATAGTTTACCATAGGGTCCATCAATTAAAACGATCCTAAGTAGGCAAAACATTTGTGTCAGTGTACGGAGTCGTGATCTTGAGTTTGCAATGGGCAAACATATGTTTCTAAAGCAAGCTTCAACGAAGGGTGTTATAGTGATTGGAAAGAGAGGAAAGTTGATACCACGTTATATGACCATTCGTGATCTTGGACATGATTGAATTAATTTCATAAGAGTTGTGTAAAACCATATGTTGGAAAAAGCTATTTAAGGGAAGAGAGAAAAAAGGAGAAGTGTCAGCATCTTGTTACTACGCAGTGAAACTTTCGGGGATGAAAAACCTTTTTAGGTGGTTAGTCTGTAACGACCCGTTACCAAGTAGGACAAAAAAAATTGGAAATTAATATTATTTTCTCAAATAATATTAATAAGGATGAATTGATTAATTGGAACTTTAACAACTCGTTCTTTCGGTAAAGGTAGTTTGGTAACTTCTCAAACCTCAAAATTTAAATTTCATGTTCTACTTAATACTTTCACTTGATATTTATTGTCTTGTTATGTGGATTCTACGCGGCGGTCGTTCATCGTTACGAGTTCCAAAGAGTAAGTTATGAACGTTTTCAGTCAGTGGCATTTTCGTTATTATGGAATTACGGGATTTTTAACCTAAGGACTCATTTATGCTCCACATTTTCCAGATTTTTACTTTCCTATTCCTCCTCTTTTCAGCCACCTAACCCCTCTCTCTTTTCCTTGACTTTTGGCTTCTCAATTTTAGGCGGGATCGTTATCGTTCAAGTTATCGGTCGAATATATCATTGTGGGAATAATCAAATTATTCTTAGAGTTGGGTAAGATTTTCTTTTTTTTTTCTTTCTCTTTTCTTTTAAGTTCTTGATGATTAAAATTTACCTTTGATCTTAGAATATTAGATCAATCGTTAATCGAATAAACCAAATCGCCAATAATTTTCTTTTCTCGATTCATTGAACTTTTTACCAAAAACAAATCAGCCCCTTTATCGCCTTGTTACTATTTATTCGGACCTTTTATTTATTTATTTTTAGTTCAAATTATGTTAGTGTTGATCAAATCTAACCCAAGATCGTTTAAAATGAAAACCCGCCAACGAGACCTCCCTACCCAAAAAATTTCCTACTTTAATCCAAACTTATGCTAATTTTATTTAATTAGTTAGTTTAGTAATTAATATTCTTAGGTTGGCTTGTGACAGGTTTGTGATTTGGTTTCATTTCGAAGTAGTTGGAATTTTGTTCAAGGTTCTAAGGTGAGTGAACAATCTAGCTTAAGAGTAATTTTTTAGAAAAATCTAAAGGATTATTCGTAGCTTTTATTTGGTATATTTTGATGATAAGTTTCTGCTGGATTATACATGTTAAATATGTTTTTGGATGTTTATTAAATTCTTGTAAGAATTGGAGTGTAAGAAAAAGCTAGTTTTATCGATGTTGGGTGAAATTTTTAGATTATGAGTTTTAGTTGATTTTGATGTGAAAAGTGTGTTGTTCTAGAATATTTAAGGATAAAAAAATGCTTGAAAGTTCAGGTTTATGATACCTAATTTCAAGGAGTTGAAATCGGAGAATATCGTTACTTTTACGGGAACGGCTAGTTTTTGTGCTTTTTAGTAAATTTATTGATTTTGTTTGCTTAGATGGTTCGACTTGGGATATTCTTTAAATTTTATTTGTTATAAATGATATTCGATGGATGTTTATAAAAGTTGAAAATAAAGGAATTAATTAATGCTCCAAAAATATGGATTTTGTGAGAAGTTTTGATTGTTTTTATTGTGATAATTCTGGCATTTTAAGTGATTAAATTATGAATTTAATATGTTCCATTTGTATGTGCTTGAAGGATGGAATTAATTTGTTAAGCATCGGTCAATGACCTTACAACCCAGGTACTAGTGTTATAAGTATTGCAAGCTTATAACATCAGACGAGATTAGTTATGGATGAGTCCATAACCAGGTACTAATATTCACATTCTCACAAGAACAAATATTAGGCGTTAGTTATACGTTCGCGTATAATCAAGTACTAATAATGTGAGGACTCTCTTGAGGGGGCCGCATTATTAGGCGTTGCATGTTGTGTGTTGATTGTTTTTCCATGAGCTTGTGGAATGAATAGTATGTGATAATTGTTGAATTGAATTGATGCAAGATCAGTGCAATTGAAATTATGGAATATGTTCGAATAACATATTTGAGATGAGGATTATTGTTGTGAGTACAATATGTTTAGTGTTTGATGAGACTTGGAAAAGCGAGACTTGACTAGAGTAGAATCGAGCTAGATATGAATTGTAGAAACTTGGGAGTCATTTAGAATTATATGGACTCGAGTAATTTTTAGAGACTATTTAAACCTTTACCTCTAATCTCGATTGTTTGCTCATTGGGTTTATTTTTGGTTAAAACTCATTTATATTACTAGTTGTTTTTTAGAAGTTTAATAATGTTTTGGTATTTGTTACCAAAGATTCTTATTTAGTTTTTATGTGGTTTTATCATGGATTTTAACTTAATTCTAAAATTCATTAATTGTTTTCATTGATTTGATATTTTATTAAGAAAGTTATGAATTCCATCTTGTGTTTAAATGTTACGTACTCCTTATTTTTTTCATGTCCCCAAAACAATAGTGATATTGGGCATACCAACAGTCACTCTCAACTATGTGAATCAAATGAAACAACTCCACAAGTAAGAGTTTATAACACACTCAATATTAAGGTCTATCATGCTTTATAATATGAGTGAAGTTTTCATCATTTCATATAAATGATTATTAAGAAACCGATAAAACATCATGGTTCGGTCTTTTACAATCAACATTATACAAGATACCTCCACTCACATGCTTTTCAAATGAATGATCGGGGATTAGATCATTTGTAATCAATACAAAGTGGATTGTATCATGAGTGTTGACATGATAAGGTTCCCCAATCTTATCCATCTACTATAGACTCTTTGAGTTACTATCTCAACTTGGATCATCTTGTATGTCTCACATACCCAGTCGAGATTATATCTCATATGCAAAACGGTAAATTTATCCCATCTGTAATTATGAGTTTTTCACGTGAAGGATATATCACGGATATAATAAATGTAATGATCCGACTCTTTTTAAATACTTTAAATCATAACACAGCGAAAGACTTAATTTTAATAAAAAGAATTTGATATGATGCCGTTTGAAACTTGGACTATACCAAAACCTATAGTACATTTTTCCAGCAAGATAAATCATAAAAACATCACGGGAGTGCACATTTCTTTTTTATAAACAAGTTTTAAAACGAAAATATAAAAATAATAATTCCAAGTGCTCTCATGATCCAAAATACAAAGTATTTGAATAAAAATAAAATAAGATGGTAAGATCTCAATAGCAAGCATTCTTCTAATGCTCAAACCCAAATCCATGTCCAAAAGCCATCACCCCTCGGTCAAGCAACACCACCACCTCTACCACGAAAGGTACCTGAAAAAGTATAAGTGTAGCAACATTAGCATAAAAGTGCTAGTGAGAGTAAAAAGGAAGCAAGCAATTCCATGGACCGAGTTCCATATCAAAAAATATGTCCAAAGTTCTAGCATGCTCTTTACTACCCATTGTATACTCCCAAAATACAATCTAGGCATAAAAAATTATAACCCCACTTCCAAACAAACATCGAGTTACATTTAGTAAAGCATTCAAGAAAAAAAAGTACTAACAACAAACCTGTCTTTCTAAACTATAACTATCACATAGTAATAAATATATTTCAAACTTGCTTGTTATCACACCATATTATTACCACATTTCGTATTACCACCACACTTTGTTACCATCATATATAACCATACCATGCATGTTATCACATCACGCATTACTATGCCGGTTATTACCACATCGCATATCATAACGCCCACATTGTTATCACATTTGAATCACCATGCCACGCATGTTATCACATCACGTATTACTATGCCACATTGTTACCACATTGGGTATCCACGCCACGCATTGTTTCCACATTTCAAATCACCATGCCCGCATGTTATTACATCACGCATTACCATGTCACATACTCGATACCAATTGTATTGTCTCCTTAGGATTCTAATCTCGTTCTGTCTTTTTCTATAACTTACACGAGCCCCGACCTTATTGGGGTGAGATGACTTCTTGCTAAAGCATTGTCCTCCATACTAGTCTTACCATGGCGGTGTTAAATCCTATAACCATAGTACCTCCCAAACTTTGACCGTTTATGTTTACTCATATTCGACTCTCTGCGGGTGAAATAACACCTTAAATTGACTAAAAATTAGTCCATATTAAATATTATGTACCCATCCTCATAGGTCACTTCCTCCAATTTGTGGATCAAACGTAATTCAATAGATCTTTTCTTTCTATGCAAAGCAAAACAGGTGTTTCCCAAGCACCCAAATCCATTAACGTTCTATCCTTCCAATAGTGGATCCACCCCGAGGGTCTAGCGAAGATTCATTAGGTCCAAGCCACTACTTTTGGGTTTATCAAAATTCACAATCCCAATTCGATGGTCAAGCACCATGTGTTTTACAATTTACCAAACTATCGCATCACTTTATAAAAGTCACTGATACCACGGTTGACAGCATTCCCTCTATTCCTCAAGTAGAGACGGACACTCGACATTAGTGTTAGTTAACCCATATATTTTCCAAGTGGGGATTTCGATAACTCGATCTCAAGTATTCCAACGCACATCGGTACACTCATAGTGTAATAGCTACAAGATTAGGCTGATGATCAAATAATAGAGTCCTTCGTTGTCCTCATCGGGATCCTTCATGAAAAGTTCTAACTTTCTCTCTTGAGTGACAACACTCTTTCAATTTAACACCACACTAACACATAAAACGCTCAAAACTCTCTTCCAAGGTTTAAAGTCTCCTTCCAAAAATTGTCAAACTCGTCTTAAGCACTTTCCTTAACTCCAATCATCTTCCAACATTGCTAATTCTCAATATAAGGTAAGTCCCTTAACCCCGATCAAACATAATCGTCATGCAAATCAAAAACGTAAAATCACCCAACAACCACTTTAAACTCACCTTAGTAAAGAAGACAACCTTTCTAAGTGCCGAAAGATCAATCAGGCGAGCAATTACCAACATCTACAAATAATTGCAACTGACCATATTTAATACACAAAACATCAAATAATTACACAAAAATAAGACAAAATTTTCGGCTAGAACACCTCTTTGGGCCGAAGCAGGGCGCTATAAGAAGGGGGTTTTGGGGCATTTTTGGGAGGTGTTTCTACTTGAGGATGACGATTTGGGAGGTGTTTGGTTGGGCTTAGGTTTGGTAATTATTGGGTAATATTTTCTTAGGTTTTAGGCTATGTTTTCTCTCAAATAAGTCAAGGAAATGCTCAAACAAAGGCTCCATTACCCACCTAATTTTTGGCCATTGGTGGTGTTCTTGGGCAACTTTGGGTTCAAGAAAAAAATTGAAAGGAAAAGTGTTGGAAATGGTATGGGTAGGCTCCATTTACCTTGATATTTCAAGTTCCTAAATGGAATTTGAAATTTCTTTCAAACGAATCTAAGAACAAAGCACAAAAACAAATTCAAATCTAGAAATGCATGTAACGTCCTGTTATTTTACAATTAATTTATTTATTTATTATGTATTTTAATTATTATTATTTGATGTAAAGCACTTAATTTAATTTTCCCAGTTGACTAATTTAAATTTTAGATTTAATTTAGAATTTATAACTTAGAATTTACGAGTTTATTTTGTTCGTAAATTCTTTTAATTGCGTTATTAGTTTAAATTTAGTTCAGGCGTATTAATAATTATTAATGAGCATATTAATAATTATTAATCACCTTTACGTAAATTTAAGTGCTTAGGTTTCGTTTTTAAAAGCTAAAAGCAAATGAGGGACGTATTCGTAATTTTCAGGAAATCTTAAATATCTTTTCACTATTCACTTTCTCTTTAAAAGCATCCAAATAGTGAAAAAATTCATTCTCTTCATCTTTCTCTTCTCTTCAGCCGTGGAGGCCATTTGTAGGGCGTTTCTTTGGGTTTTCTTCTTTTCTCGGCGGATCGTCTTGTTTTTGGTTGCGTTGGATTGGTCCGGACCGGCAACCTATCCAACCTACCTTTTCGGTGTTTCTCGTTCTCCAAGGGAAGCCCTAAAAAGTGAGTTTTCAAAACTTTTCCTATGGATTTATTTATTTTTGTTACTAAATGAGTTTTGAATTTAAAATCATGTATTTCCATTAAGGAATTTGACGTTTTTGAGCTCGGAATTTTGAAATACACTATTCACCTAAAAACACTAATCATCCGAAATCACTATTCACCCGAAAATCACACCTTTTCTCATTTTAGTTATGATTTATAAAAAAAATTCAATTGATGAATTGTAGGTGCGAATGCTCGTTTTATTGTTCGTGGGAACTCCGTTGTCACGCGAACTTTCGAGGTGAGAATAAAGAACTTAATGTAAACTTAGAAACCGAATAAGTTGAACAATTTGTAGGATCGGAAGTTGAGATTAAAAATTGAATCAAAAGGATTAAAGTAAGTGAGCTAAGTTGCTCATGCTTGGGAGTTAGTTCTAATTTGAGTCGGAGAACTCATGGATTTCTCAAGGGAAACGTTTAACTCTTGGAAGTTCTAAGTTTAGATTCGTTTCAGAGTTTAATAATGATTATTAGAAGTTGAAGGTTTTAAGTATAATGGGGTGAATAAGGAACTTGATTATCGGATCATTTGATTGGAGACCTTATGATAAAGTTAGTAACTCAAGTTAATCTGCAGGCTGTTTGGCTTGATTTATTTATTGTTTTCTTTTCAGAAGTTCTTAATTTCTTGTTTTATGTATAATGGATAATTCGTGACTCTATTATCCTTTATCGTTATGTTATCTCGATAACTTCGAATGTTTATATTTATATTTACTTGCATTTGAGACCACATTCATATTCATATTACATAATTGATTATTTGGAGGAATAATGAGGCAATGCATAGCTTGAGCGTGCATGTATTGTCTGGTATTATTCGTTTTATGTTTACATATATGTATCATGAGGAATGCTAAAGGCTGCGTGAAATTTGCATGATCGGAGGAGATGATAGTGAGAAAATGATGGAACTATGCGAGTTCACATTATCTAGTATTATCCATAATTACTATGATACATATATGAGGATCAAGGTGCATTGAACCTTGTATTCGGTGGGTAAGTTAATGAGGTAATGCTTAGCCGGTAAGCTTCATTACAGTCATTATTCACTAGAGGTAGGAAGATATTATTGATGTAAAGGTTGTGTGCCCTTTACACTTGTTGGCGGATAATGATGTATTGTTAGGTGTGTGAGCTTTCACTTGTCATTATAAGCATTTGATAGTTATATTGATGTAAAGGTTGCATGCCCTTTACACTTGTTGGCGAGTTAATGAATAATGTTTAGAGCGGTGTGCTAACATTATCGTCATTAATCACAAATTATGATTGTTTGATTATGTTAAGGCCGGTGAGCTTATCATTAATTATTAAAATTAAAGGAATGTAAACCTTATTGTATAGCCGAGTGCTATAGAGAATGCAAGGGTGTATTAAACCTTGTATAATTATTATGTATATATATATATATATATATATATATATATATATATATATATATATATATATATATATATATGAGAGATTTGTTAAGTGAAAGTAGAATACTTGATACCCGACCCTTTTTGGTGGTTGAAAGGTAAAGGGTATGTGAGCTTTATTTGGACACAAATCCGAATACGAGTTTGGAGTCTATTGTTACTTTTTTTTTTAGTTTATTTTCACTTGGCTCTCTTTAGCTTATGATATTACAAAAATTTTCACGTAATGCTTGTACTCGGGTGGGAAAGGAGGCAGTGCGATCGATCTAGTTGATGATGATAGCAAGATGGACTAGAGATATTTTAACGCCCATGGACTCATTTTATTTTATGTTTCATCTTTTGGGTTGTACATTTGTATATAAGCTCATAAGAGCTTTTCGTTTTAACTTTTATAACTATAAACTCCTTTAAACTTTGCAACAAGAATTGCATTTCCTTGTCTTTTAAATTCTTTGATTGTGAAAAATGTAAACGAGTTTTGGATAGTCCAAGTTTTAAACATATCCATGCCCTTTTTTTTTAAATATTAAGACTTCCTTTGCATTCTCGATTTTTAAATGATTTAAAAGGAGTAGGGTCGTCCCGTTGGTATCAATGCCTTTTGGTTCTGTTGACTACATGCGATGCATGTTTGTTTTTTGTGTTTTGTTTTAAGTTTACTATCTAGTTATCGTCTGAGATCAGTGGCACCAGGTTTGACTAGAACTTTTATTCTCAAGCTTTATTTCTTTAATAGTTGAAAAGTTTTTTAGAAGGTTATTAAACGTTATTTGTATTTGTGATATTTCACCTCCTCGTAAAAGACCACTATGTGGTGATGTTTATTTGACCCCAGATTGAGATTTGGGTAAAGGTGCTGAGAATGTGATTGACCCAGTGTAGTTTTGGAGGTTGTACACCTCGTTAAGCGTATTGACGTAATGTCGGTATAAAGGAGAAAAGATACTCCAGGATTGCATATTTGATCCTCGATGTTTGATTAAAGTTTGATTGTCACACAATTGCTAAGAAGTGGTGTTAGTGAATGTGTGTTGACATTTAAGTGTAAAAGAAAACATGATTGTCTAGAGCCCAGTATTAAGAGATAAAACACCTGTTTGAGGTGAGTAATTGTTGATAAGTAATCGGTCTGGCTTGGGCCTAGTAACCTAGATTCAACTCAGTGGACAAGTTCCTGGTTTGAGTTCAGAAAGTTGAATTATGGTAAGTGGTAAATCTTTGTGATAGTATTGTGTTAAATTGAAAGTGTGTTACCACTAAAAAGAGGAAGTTAGAACATTTCATGATAGGTCTTAACCAGGACCATTAACGACTTTGTTTATTGGTTAATGGCCTAGTTTGGTCGCTTATCACGCTATGATATACCAATCTGAACTTGAAATACTCGAGGTCGAGTTATCGAGATTCATATTTGTAAATTGTCAAGGTTAACTAACATTAAGGTTGAGTGTTGGTATTTGATTAAGATCTAGATGGAATGTTGTCAGACCGTGGTATCAGTGACTTTTATAAGGCGATGTGATGGTTTGGTGAACTTCAATCACATTGTGTTTGACCATCTAATTGGGACGGTGAACTTTGAGAAACTTGTAGGTTGTAGTTTGGACCTAATGAGTCTTTTCAAGATAGACTCTAAGTTGAATCCTATGTTAGAAGGATAAAACATTATTGAACTAAGGTACTTGAGAGACACCGGTTTTGCTTTGCAAGAGAGGAAATGATCTATGAAGTCGAGTTCATTCAAGATTTGAGTGAAGAGGTTATAGAGTTTGTCCATTCTTTGGATTTGGCATCTTAGGAAAAGAAGGAAAACTTCTTGCTATAGACGACTCTCATTTAAGAAGAGGAAGCGCGAGAACGACCATGCTAGTCGAGGGATACCGCCACAGTGGAGGCAACAGCAACAACAGGTTTGAGGTGGAGCTCAACATGGAAAGCTGAAAGCATATGGACAGGTTCATCCTTACTACAATAGTTGTGCCAGTTTCCATTTTGGGAGGTACACACTTCCACCAAGATGCTATGCTTGCGATCAAACTAGGAATCATGCGACTTTTGTAGGGCGTATCATACAAAGCCACCACAGCGTAGTAAAAGGGTCAGGATGGTCAGAAAAAGTCGCGCGTGCGCAAGCTCAATATGCTCCTTGGGGTAAGGGTAGAGGTCAGGACAAAGGTAATGGCGGTATACAGGCTCAATGGTAGTGGATTTACGCTTGTTACCTCCCCCTACTCAAGATCATGTATGTGTATTTGCTACTAGAAAGGATCCGAGGCTTCGACTATGGTAGTGATTGGTACTTTGTCAATTTTGGGCCATTTGGCTTTTGTTACGTTCGATTCTTGAGCTAGCCACTCTTTTATTTTATCTCGGTTTATTGATTCGGCTACTCTTGAGTCGAGACTATTAGGTTTCGAGATGCGTGTTTCTACTCCAATGGGAAGTTTATTATTGTTGGTAGTGTGATTAGTGCGATGACATGTATATTCTCTCGTAGTTGTTCACATTCAACTTTGATTGTTATGCATATGCCGATTTTGATGTGATCTTGGTTATGGATTGTCTATCGAGCCAATCATGCCATTATCATTTGTCTTGAGAAAGTTTTTCATTTTATGAGTCCTTGTGGGGCCAGTTTACATTTTGTGGGTCCAATGGCCGGTAGCACCCATTTTTATATCTATGATAGAGGCTAGAATGCTTCGAGTGTTGGAGCTTGGGGTTATGTAGCTAGTGTTGCCGATATGGTCGTATCGTAGACTAGCCCGAGTTAATGCCTGTTGTGAGGATTTCACTATTGTTTTCCCTAATGAGTTAGGTTTATCCATTGGTGAGGAGTTAGACTTTCAGTTGAGGTTGTTCTCGGGACAGTTCCATTGTCCAAGACACCTTATCATATGACACGTTGAATAAAAAAGAGCTTAAGAGTCGCGTGGCGAGAATGGCGCTACACGTGGAGGCCTTTAGAACTTGTTCATTTTCATGTTATTCTTTCGGATCTTCATTATCGGTTCTTTTTCATTTATTTGGGATATTTCATTTTTATTATTAAATTCATTCATTTTATTTATTATAGAATTTTATTCTTTAAAATTGCACCATAAATAAACGATTTGTTTTTATCATTTTATTGGTTGATTAATAAAATGGCTTCCGCATTTATTGATTTTACTCTGATTCATTTATAAATTTTAAATGAGTTCCATTATTATTTATTTAATTTATATTGAGTTGGGTCATCACAGTAGGACTCTTAGGGTTTTGGTAGGGGTGATGATTTGGATAGTAGGGTTTTTGAAAGAAACAGGGTTGAGCCCGGGTTTTATTACCCCTCCCTCTCTTTTTGTCCAAGTGTCGGTCCTGGTCCTTTGTGTAGAAGTGAGCCTGGGAGGAATGAACCCTTTGTAGACCATCCTCCCCCACTGATAGAAACTCCTCCCCTTCTGCGGGTGGGATAGGATCCCTTTTTGAATTCGACCGGCGTTGGATCTTGAAAATGAGGTTTCCTCTACTTCTCTTCCTTTAGAAGGGGAGGTTCCACCTTTATAGGCACTATTAGTTTGTAGGGCCCTTCTCATTCCCCTCTCCCGGGCCGGTAGGTCGTAGAAAGAAGGAAGAAGAAGAAGAAGACTTCATTGAAAGGGAAAATGGCCAAGTCAAAGCTTGCCTCTTCCACTTGTTCCTTTGGTGGGGGAAGGTTGCCCCTATCGACACGTTAACGTGTCAGGTCCTCTCGATCTTGTCCCCCCGGAGTCAGCCGATGGGAAGTAAAAAAGAAGAAGAAGAAGAAGAAGTCTAGATCGAATCCCTGTGTGGGAGGACAGGCGCGCCCATTGAGAGTCCACATTGCGCGTGATAAACTCGGGGTAGAATATGCAATCCCTTCCCGATTTTGAGATGAGGCTCCCCGCTGAATCAAAGCAGGCCTATCTCTCCCTGGTGGAGGGGATGGACCACCCTACCCGATGCTTTTTTAAGTGCGGGGTTCGGTTTCCCCTTCCTTCTTTCTTGGTCAACCTCTTCCATGGGTTTGAGATCGCCATTGGGTAGCTTATGTCTAACACCTAGAGAATCTTGGTTCTTTGTTATGGTTTTTATGTTCGGGTTTAGGCGTTTAGCTTACCCTTGGGATGATATCCCATTATTAGAAAATTCGTCTCAATTAAGGATAGAATGTGCTTCGTCCTTCAAGGCCGTTAGGGTCTTTGCCTGGTTGAAGAGTGGACTACAAGTGACAAGGGTTGGAAAAATGAGTGGTTCTTTATCCGTGGTCCCATCTTGCCTTGGGGTCGGACTCTTTCCCGCTTGTTGGGAGGATACCGGTGGGGATAGATCCCCACCCTTTCTTTTTCATTTTCTTAACTTATATGTCCGCTAATAACTTCCTACATTTTATTTTCACTAAGGACTTTCTTCTTAAAGAGCTTCTAAGGACGATCTTTCGCGTTGCACCATTCTGGCGAGGTTGGGTCTTTTATTTGGAGGAGTTTACCTTAGAGTTTTAGGTAACCTTTTATGGTTGTGGTCCCCGTAAGTATCTTTGTGCAGATCTTGCTCTCTCTTATTTCTTTCATATTTTTGGCGGCTAACCCAATAAGGTGTTCCTTTCCAGGTTTAAGCAAGAGGATGTCCAACGGCTCCTTAGGTTCGAACTCGCCAACCGGTCGCCTTTCCCGGCTCTTCTCGAGAATGCAATAAAAGGCAGGATGAAGCGGGGCCTCCGCATAGCCAAAAAGGAAAAGAGGTGGTCAAGTCTAGTCAGGCTTGCGCCAAGTACACTCACCTTTTAAGGAGTTCTCGGACTATAGAAGTTGGCTCCACGAATCTTACTACGGATCCTCCCGCGCCGAAGCATAGGAGAGATGTGAGGATCGGCGCGTGCGCCCGGCAAGAAAGAGTGTTGATGATTTTGTACGGACGCATCCGGAAATGGCTTATCAAACTTTTTCCGTGAGTTGAGTGCGTCTCCATTAGAGGATTTCGACTTTTTATCTTCGACTTTCCGGGGTTGAACAGGATGTGTCTTCTTCGCCTCAGGATTACTGCTTGGGGTTTCCGCTCAAAATCTTATGTAATCCAATTAAACTATAAATAAATAAAAGAATTATTAATTAGTAATATTTACATCGTCATTTATTATTAGATTAATAAATGTAATCTATCATAAGATCCGAGTTACTTATGATAACTTAAGGTGAGCATATGATGCGGGAAGATTCACTTAAATGTAACTCAAATAGTCCGTGGTACATGAATAAAGGTTGGGTGCCTTATTTCTGGTAACACCACTAACCCGCCCATTTGTGAATTGGCACAAGTGATCTCATCTAGGATCGCTCATGTAGAGACATGTGAGTGGGGGTGTTGCCGCAATAGAGATTGTAGTAGACTGGACTAAGATAAACTTCTTTGTCTTACGAAAGCCGTTACGGAAAGGCGCCGTTTATCAGCCCAGGTTGATCATGTACAATTGATCTTAATCCTGAGTGGATTACGAACTCCCTGTTCGCAAGAGGCGACCTTTGATTTGCATAGGTGGGTGACTCAATATAGTTCGCTCAATATGCCTCCCACTTTGGGGATTGCATCTTGCTTATACCGGAACGTAATTACCCAAGTTGGAATTCACTTTTTTCCATATAGGAAAATAGATAAGTAGTTCCCTGATGGGTGATTCGGTCTTGAACAGGCGGGGCCCCGTATTCCTCCGATCAAGGAAAAGGTTAAAGACGCATAATGGAGATTATGTTAGGTTTTTCATTGGAGAATCAGTTGGGTTTAAGGAACAAGATGTATCATGGAGGTTAATCTGGTGTAAATACCTAGCCATGGATACGAACAAACTTGTGAATGATCAAAGTGTAGTTAATGATTATAGCCAATGGACATAACTATGTCTATAGAACTAAGAGTGCAACTCTAGATATTTAGTGGAGTTATCTAGGAGTTAATGAATGAGAATTAATTGATTAAAAGGAGTTTTAATCAAGGGTAAGTCCGGATCATTGGAGCTTAGTCCTATAGGTCCATTAAGTCCTCCGAGCTAACGCATGTAATTGAGAACATAAATTAATATGATTAATTTCTTTGGAAAAATGGAATTAAATAGAGGAGTCTATTTAATTATTAAATAGAAAAGTCTATTTAATTAATTATGAGAGATTAAATAGAAGAGTCTATTTAATTAAATTAATTTTGAGTTGTCCAAAATTAATGGGGATTTAAATAGAGGGTCTATTTAAATTTTTAATTTGAGATTGTCAAATTAAAGAGGAAATAAATAAAAGGGGTTTTATTTATTTAATTATTTAACGGATCCGTTCCATTAAATAAAAAGGAAAATAAAATGCTCAATATTGTCATGAGATGATGATAGGGCGTGTGACCCATGGTGGGGTCCCGCCACCATGGTCAAAGGATTGACTAAGTTTTGCATTTTATTTTATTTAAAATATATTAATATCTTATTTTTAAATTAATGTGATTAATTTAAATGGAAGATATGGAATAATATATTTAAATTAATATTGATTAATTTAAATAAAAGATATGAGATATTTTATTATGGAATAAAATATAATATCTTTATTATTCAAATATATTTTAGAATATCTTATTTAATTAATTAAAATATATTCCAAAGATTTTTCGGACCTTAGTTTTCCTATAAATAGGAACCTTGGGGTGACCCCAAAACACCCGGCCAAGAGGCAAAGAAAATGCTCGGGAAATTCTTCTCCTCCTCCCTCTTGGCCGCCCGTAGGGTGATAGGGAAGAAAAATTTCTTCGTCCCATTTTCCTTTTTCCAAAGGAGATAGTGCCCACGCATTGATTCTCTTTTGTGCTTAGTGAGGAAGTACTTTTTGGTGGTCCCAAGATCGTAGCGTAACCCGCCAAGAACGAGGAAGAGCCCGGACACTTCTCTACAAAGGTTAGTATTTCTTTTATGCATTTAGATTTTGATTATATTATACCGCAGGAAAGATCCTTGGGACTTAGTTTGAGAACTCTTTTAGAGGCCTCAATCCCAACGATTCAACGGTTGACGGACCTCTGCTCCTCACGGTTCGAGTTCCTTCTACTAAGGCCTCAGGAATTGAAGGCGACCTCTTGAATTATGTTCCAAAGCCAGGTGGTAGGTTGGTTCTCAGGCGAGCCGTTTCGCCGCTTAGGCATTTTGTCACTCTCGGGTCGTATGACCTTCACTCCTTCTCTGAGGAGAATACCTTTTGACAAACTTTTGATGCGATTAGGTATTCTCCCGATATGAGGGCTCTCAACTTGGCTCCCTCCGTCGATCACTCGGATGGGGGAAAACCTTGTGAACATCTACCATTGCATCTTTTTGGTTAGTGTGTGAGGTCTATTTCAATTCACTTTCCTTGCCTTTTTTTTCTTAATTTTCTAAAAATTTCACCTTTACTTGCACTCCACAGGGTGCTCAAGCTTGATCCAATACGTCCTAAACATGGAGAACCTAAGGCCGGTGTGCCGATTTAGAGCATCAGTGGCCGGGTTGACAAAGGATTTGGACAAAGTCCGGGCCCGGCCATTTCGACTTTACCACCATGGAAGCTAAGCAGTTGAAGGTTTGCCTTTAGGCGGTTGATCCCGAGGTTTCGGGATCAAGGCCGGGTTTTCGGTCGACAACCGAGCTTGGGAGAGTTAAGGAGGAGAAAAATCCCTTGGAAGAACAACCAAGCTCTCAAGAATTTCATGGATGAGGCGAGGCACAGGTGGAATGAGAACAAGCGACTTTTGGATCTCGAGTCCGAAGTGAAGGCTAAGGTAGAGGATGATCGTCATCGAGTGAGGACTCTTCGAGGAAGGTCGAGGAGGATCTAGTTGTCGTTGTCTTAGAGATCGCCTCCCTGAATTCTCAATTGGAGGGCATTGGATCTATCCAGGCCGAATTAGCCGGGTGGTGAGTCTTTCTGTTGAGTCTACACTCCTTGTCTTGGAGATTGGGAGGGATGCCGTGAAGTTGGCATTCTAAAGGATATTAGAGCGACTCGACCAATCTAACACTAGGGGGCTATCAAACTCAGGGATCAACTAGTGGAGCACGCCAACAAGTTAACCTCTCCCCGAGGTGACACCCGAGCACGGATGAAGCGGTGGGGAAGAGTAAGGGGGCCCCCGGATGGGGATGATGCCCCCATGCTTGACCGATCCTCTTAGGTATCTCCTTCTACTTCGCAGTCTCTCTATCTTATTGATTTCTCTGGGTAAACTCCAGGTTTGTGGAGCCCTTTTTAAATAATGTCTTGATTTTTCTCCTTATTTGTTGTTTTCCCTTTTATGTTGCTATTTTACTCGCAAAAAATAATTTATCTACAACTTGACTTACTTCATATTTGTGTCGCGCTCGTTTGCCCCTTCCCCTTTATCTTCTATCCTTTTAGCTACGCTTGCCTTCTTAAGTTTCGCTTGAACTTTGGAGCTTTTATTTTGGGGAAGTCTTATGTTTTCGGAGAAGACTTGATGCTTAGACGGACCAAGCTTTTGCTTCCGAGAAGGCTTAATGCTTGGATGGGCCAAGACTTTAAATGCTTGGATAAGCCAAGGCTTTTGCTTGAGGAAGACTTTAATGCCTGGACGGACCAAGGCTTTTGCTTCGGAGAAGGCTTTAATGCTTGGACAGACCAAGGCTTTTGCTCCAGAGAAGGCTTTAATGCTTGGACGGACCAAGGCTTCTACTTCAGGAGAAGGCTTTAATGCTTAGATGGACCAAGGCTTTTGCTTAGGATAAGGCTTTAATGCTTGAGCGGCCTAATGCTTGGATGGACCAAGGTTTACGCTTCCCAGAGAAGGCTTTAGTGCTCGGATGAACCAAGGCTTACTCCTTAGGAGAAGGCTTTAATGCTCAGGCGGACCATTACGATTCACGGGAGAAGGCTTTATTGCTTGGACGGACCAAGGCTTTTTCTTAGAAGAATGCTTTAATGCTTATGACATATATAATTTTATTGATAAAGCAAAATATATCATTTCTTTTTCTTTGCTTGTACATAGATTTTTCAAAATAAACAATAAAAGCTAAATATATGTCTTGACCCCCGCGCGAATATTCGGTCTGTCCCGTCAATTATGACCATTGGAGTTAATATCCTTCTTCGCTCGACCGAAGCGAGCTACTCGAGAGGTTGTTCTCCTCCGTTTAGTAGTCCAAGATGATTTTTGCCACTCGCAGGCGTTCCTTGAGCGCTTCGAACCGTCCCGAAAGGCTGTAACCCTTCACATTTGTGAAGAGTTCCCACTTTTGTTCGAGGGTGCAGTTTTCTTCTTCCAACTGCTCTATTTTCTCGTTCAATGCCTTTGAGCTTGTTGGGCCTTTGTTGAGCTCATGCCTCAAAGTTTCCATTTAAAGCCTCTCTTTCTTACTCATTTGGAGAGGCGATGGTGAGTCTCGTCTTGTCCATCCTCGGTTGATGGTTCTCAAACTTTAGGACCTTTTTGGTTACCCCTGAAGTTGCGGTTGACCCATCCATTATTCTTGTCGATCGTAAGAACCAATGGATCTTGAAAGCTACTTCCTATTTATAGTGGAGGAAGGGATATGCCCAGTTGGAAGTCGAGATTCGAAGACACTTGGCATTTCAGGTGTTTCGTTTCTCGAGGGGATGATGTAAGTCTGTGAATGGTCATGTCATCCGTCAGTCGTTCCTATAAAATCCCTTTAAACTCGCTAGGGATTAACCGCTCTAATTACGGGTTAATGCACCTGTCGCTTCACTTGCAATGCTAGCTGTGAAACTTCGCAGGATCCTAGACGCATGTAGCAATCTCAATGGCTACCAGGCTCTTTAAATACGTCTAGATGAATGTTTTCACTCCTCATTTTGAATTTTAATAAAAAAATTGTTCATTTCATTTGCCAACCCTTTTTGAAATAGACACTAACTTCTCACTTCCATGGGGTTTTCCCATTTCTTTTTTTCTCTCCCCATGTTTGGCCATCCGCATTCGTGGCCTTCGTAAAATCCTCTTGGATGTGATGCACGCTTTGTTAGGTTGGTCCTGGTTCACTTGGATCTTATGGGTGTGATCCCCAATGTCCGTGAGGGTCTATCCAAGATCTTGGGCTATCCTGGTCAACCTCTCGCTTCATCTCCCTCGTTGGGATTTCCCAAGGTTTTTCGATCTTAGGAGGAATCGAAGCATCTAGCGGAGAGGGCGAGCACCTCATCCCGATCGGCGCTTCCCGAATCTTGGTGCTCGAGAGACTAACATTAGGCGGACTCGCCTGATTGCTTTATGCCCCTAAATCATGCGAAGAAAGTGACCTGGGGTTTTATGTGGAGCCAGTTATGCAGGGGAACGTGGAGAGAAGTCTCTTCCTTTCGCACTGCCTCGGCGCATACGAGAAAGGGGCTATGCTTCTCTTCCTCGAATCGGGGGTGGTCACATGTCCTCCATATCTAGCGTAGAGATTCTTATCCACCGCCACCGTCATTGCCCGAACTAACATCGTTGGATTTGTAGCAAATCTTTTCTTTCTATCTTTGTGTAGATCTTGTATTCCCCTTTGGCTAAGTTCCCAATATGTGGGTCGAAGGCTTACTTGTTTGTTGTGAAATAAAATTTGACTTCAACTTGTACCTTATTGCTTCTTATTTCTTTGTTGTTTAACAACTAAGTGCGGCACCTCAGCGCTTGCTTAAGTGTCGGGGCTTAAGCGTATGATGAACTCGAATTTTTTCCTAACGATCTAGGTTTTTAATCCTCGGAAAACTTTGTGAATTTGCCTAACGGGTAAGGGTTTTATCACGGAGGTATTAACATTTGCCTAGCGGATTATGGCTTTTAGTCCTCTGAGGACTTGATCGTTATTCTAACGGATTATGGCTTTTGTTCGAGGGGACATTAACGTTTGCCTACGGATTAGGGCTTTTAGTCCGCGGAGGGCTTAAGATGCTTTTAAGAAAAACTTTGTAATGTTTGTATATTAACCTTAAAGGTGAGCACTGTTAGTTGATTTTACATAGTTTTTCTACTTCACACATGATAAATCCTCATATGTATCGCATCTATGCCCTCGGTATTGATTTTCCACATTGGGCTTCGAGGCGATAAGTTCCGGCTTGACTTCCTTGGTGACTCATCCTGGACCTTCCTAGTTCGGTCCCAATTTTCCGTTCCAGGTTCTTGTGTGTATTGAAATACTTTTCTCATAACGAAGTCATTCACTTTGAAGTTGTGTTGCTTCACCTTTTTTTCAAAGTATTTGGTCAACTTTTTATGATAGGAATACCGGCCTGTCCAGAAAGTCATGGCAAAGGGTTTCACCGTTGGGATTCTCGGAGTGGTTCGGGCGCCCATGGGACTCACCAGTTCTTCTACTCATCTTCCCTTTGTTCTATCCAAGCCTATTTTTGAAGAATCCATGATGGCCTTGTTTGATGCCTCTGCTGTCCAGTTAGCTTGTGGGTACCAAGGCGTTGAATACCTAAGTTCTACCTTCCTATCCGCCAATACTTCTTGATGGACCTTTCAGTAAACTAGATTTCGTTATAGGTGATGATAACTTTGGGAATCTCAAGCGTGTGAAGATGTTCCTCCAAAGGAAAGTTTCGATCTTGCATTCGGTGATTGTAGCCGGGGGCTACACCTCAATCTACTTGGAGAAATAATTAGTCGCGACAAGGAGATAACACTTCTCCCCTGGAGCAAGTGCCAATTTTCCCACTAAGTCTAGCCCCTACGCATGAAGGGCCAAGGGTGAAATTTTGTTAGGGTCGTGGGCGGGCGTGAATGGTTTTGGCAAACATTTGGCACTTGTCGCATTTGGTGACAAAATTCTTAGCGTTTTTTAGCATAGTGGGCTAGTAGTACCCCTGCGTCATCGCTCCGTGACTTAAAGACCATGGTTCGCATGATTTCGTAGTGTCCGAGATGTACCTCCTTTAGCACATAAAAGCTCTAGGTTCTCCCAAACACCCTCCTACTACAATTCTCCTTGAATTATCGAATATCCGCGGACCTGGATTGGGTTTTCTAGGCCTCCAATTTTTCTTCTAGTAGTTGGCACTCCTCCGAGATATTCGAGGATTTGGCTTCTCTAATCGGGTCCAGTCTCTTGATTACCTTTATCGACATCGCTTGTTTGATCCGTCACCTCACTCCCTTGTTCGGATCGTGGTTTATGCTCGGTTCGAGAAAGTATCGATCGAGATCATTCTTCTTGTTTTGAATTTACTGCAGAGCCGATGTTGGCCAACACGTCGGCATGTCCATTCTCTGTACTAGACACTTGATTAATACTATACTCGGTTGGCGGGGAGGATGGACAAGACCCCTTCGCTAAATATTTGGCCATTCGGGGTCTTTCGCTTCAAACATCCCCTTTACTTGATTCACCACGAGTTGAGAGTTGCTTTTGATATTTAATTTCTCAACTCCCAATTTCAAGGGTCTCTGAGTCCGGTCTATCGAAGCCAGATTCGGCTTCATTGTTGTAGGCAGCAAATCCGAAATGGATTGATTATTCCAGGAGATACCCTTCAAAGGTTGAGAGTACCAAACTGCGGGCGGATCCTTTTGAGTTCGAGGATCCATCAATGCATAGGATCCGGACCTTATGATTGGGGCCCATTGGTAGTAGTAATCTTGCCTCAACTTTTTTAGAACGTCTTTGTTGATATTCGTGGGGTCATTACGCCATTGAAGTTCGTAGAAACCTTACCCCTTTAATGGCGGTTCGAGGTTCGTAGATGATGCCGTATCCCCGGCTCCACTACCCATTTCATAAGTAGTCCAGAGGCGTCCGACTTGTGAAATATGGCTTTTAATGGAAAGGTTGTCCTCACAATAATTTGGTGACCTTGAAAGTAATGCCCGTACCACGTGAGGTGACAATTAGAGCCAGCGTCGTTTTCCATAGTGGAATATCGCGTCTCCACATCCATTATGATTTGCTCACGTAGTATATCGGTTGTTGGGCATGTCCATCTTCTCGCACCAAAGCGAACTAATCGTCGCATTAGACACCGCCGGATAAAGAAATAGCTTTTCTTCGTTTGTGGGCTTGGCTAGCGGTGGAGGTGAAGATAGATAGATCTTAAGTTCCTCAAATACTTTTTGGCACTCATCCCCCCAGCCGAATTCTTTGCTCTTTTTCAGTGCCTTCAAGAGTGGTAGGCATTTATCCGACGATCGTGATATAAACCAGTTCAAAGTCATTAGGCATCAATCAATTTTGTACTCCTTGTGATTTGTAGGCCCTTGCATGTCGGTTATCTCCTTAATCTGGCGGGGTTGGCTAGTTACTAGATGCCCTAAGATCTTTCCGTGGGAACTTCGAAAGTGCATTTATCAGGGGTTCAATTTCATCCCATACTTGTTTAGCCCTTGTAAAAGCTTACTCGATATGCGTTGGATGATCCTCGACTTGCTTCGACGTGATTATAATATCGTCGATGTACACTTCAATGGTCTTTCCCAATTCTCCTCAAACATTTTTTCATGAGCCATTGGTAAGTTTCTCCAACATTCTTGACCCAAATGACATAACTTTGTACGATAAGTGCCTATTTTGATTATTAAATGACGTCTTCTCTTGATCCTTTGGGTTCATCTTGATCCCGATTGTACCCTAAGAAAGGTCCATAAAGCTTAGCAACTCGTATCCCTTGTTATTGCGTCTACCAACCGGTCTATTTTCGACAACGGAAAGAATCCTCAGGCGGAGCCTTGTTCGGTCGGTGAAATCGATGCACGCCCTCCATTTTCCATTCTTCTTCTTCACTACCATTACGTTTGCCAACCACCAAAAGTATTTGATCTCGCATATGAGACTCCCCTCTAAAAGCTTCTTCACTTCCTCATTGATGATCTTATTCCTTTTGGCGCAAATTTGCCCCTTCTTTGCCTAACCGAGGCTAGCTTGAAACAACTTCGAGGTTGTGGGTTATTATCCTTAGGTCTATCTTTTGCATATCGGTGTGGTCCCAAGCAAAAATTTTCCAATTTCTCCTCAAACTCCACCAATTCATCTCTCAAGTCCTTTTTCTCGGCTTTCCCAATGCTGCTGGTCTTCTACGGATAAACCGAGCAGCGGGGTCTTTTGGGACTCGCTCCCCTCTTTGCTATGACCGGCATTGGGATTTCGTTTTACAATTTCAACTAGACAGATCTTGAAACTTGTTGATCTCCTTTTATTATCCCGACTTCTCGTCTTGTGAGATATTTAGCATCTAATATAGAGTCAATGGGTGTGCACCCATCTCGTGAATCGAGCCTCCCAAGTAAGGTGTTGTATCCCGAGCGGGTATCAATCACATGAAAGAGAGTCATAAGGTTCGCACCTTCAACCCGAATGGAAGCTTGATAGTCTGGAAGACTTTGTAGTTATTAGTGAATCCACCAACGTTTGGGAGTTCGAGTGAGATCCGAGTCCTTGACTTCATACTACGAAACCTAATATGGCCAATATGTTGATGGAGGAACATGATCTATCAGGACTACGCTAGCGGTGTGGGTCTCGATAGACAATGAGATGACCAAGGCATCATTGTGGGGAAGGTGAACATCTTCTAGATCCTTTCGAGAATACTTGATGAGGTCTTTGAAAGTGTGCTCGACCAGATAGACAGGAGCCTAGCTTCACGTTGAACCCTCTTGTGCACATTAATAGACTCTCCTATGTAGTGGATTGAGCCTACCAAATCTTCCCCGGGATTGCGGTAGGTGCGACTAATCTTCCCACATCTCCTTGGCGTCATGTCAATCATTCCCTCTGCCGGACCTTGTTCATAACGTATCAATCTCCCAAGCAATGATTTTATAGTGTTCGCATTGTGCGTTTGTTTTGTGAAACTTATAGTCTAGAGGCTCCCTTAATCACTACTTTTACGCATGTACCTTGGCCTCTTTTCTTTCGAGACTTCTTCTTTTCTAAAGAACTCTCGACTACCTCGTTCGCTCTCTTCTCCTTCCTTCTTTCTCTATACCCTCCGGGTCTTTGCCCTCGTCCCTTCGCATCTCAAGGGCCACCCTCTTTGACTCGTCCTGTGATATTTTTACCATCGCCTCTTAAGCGCCTCCTTCATGGTCATTGGCCTTCTCTTAGTGAAAGATCTCCACAAGGGGGTGATTAGAGTGTTTTACAGCATGAAAATGTTGTCGCGACCTCAGAGTCATTGCAATCCCAGAACTTATAGCTTGACCTTTACGAATCTCACGATGAAATCTTTCACGTCTCTTCCTCCCCCATCGGGACGTCATGAGGTCTTGGTTCATTTTTAGTAAACTTTCGACTCATAGTATATCAATGAGGGGAGTTTCGGATTATAAAAGTTTAAAACAAAAGGCTCTCATGAGCCTATATACAAAATGTACAACCCAAAAGAGAGTATGAAATAAAATGAGTCCTTGGACTATAAAACCATTTCTAGTCCATCTAGCCATCATCGTCATTGGATCAGTGGCACCAACTCCTCTCCCCTTTGAACGAGCCATGAGCCATTACGAAAAATTGTAATATCACGAGTAAAAAACCCAGTGAAGATAAATGGAAAGTAAAGTAACATTAGATTCCAAACCCGATCCAGTTTACATCCAAATAAACCTTTTACATACTCTTTACCACTCAACCTAGATTCAAAGGGTTTCACATCAAGTATTCAACTTTCACTTATAAGATCTCCTAAATAATCAAGAAACTAGCTCTCAAGCATTTAAGAACGTATTTCATAACACGCATATTATTCTCTACTTCTTCTCTATAATATCTCATTACTATACATAAGGTTTACATTCCTTTATCACTTGTAACTCATACTAAGCTCACTCGATCTTAACATATTCAAACAAAATAAACTGCGATTAATGTCAATAATGTTAGCACACACAATCTCGACATTATTCATTAACTGTTCAACGCATGTAAAGTACACTCGACCTTTACATTAATATAACCAACAACATGCTTATAATGATAGTATTGAAGGCACACAGTCTAACAATACTCATTATCTCTAAGCTTTCCAAAACAAAGTACATAGAGTCTAACCAATGACGGGTAATGAAAGCTCACGTAGTCTAACCATTACCTCATTATCTCACCCACCAAATGCAAGGTACACAATTACTTACATTACCACCTTGTTATCTTCCCACCTCAAAATGAATAGTGATGGGTAATGAAAGCTCACACAATCTAACCATTCCTCATTATCTCACCCACCAAATACAAGGTACACAACCCTTGCATTTCTCTCATATGTGCATCATAAAGTGATTATGGATAATACTAGTAATGTGAGCATGGAGTCCTAGTATTATCTCATTATCCACACCTAATCATGCAAAGTTCACGCCGACCTTTGGCATTCCTCGCGATACATACAAGGTTGAAAAAGTGAGTTATGTCACGACAATGCTGACGGCATCGGAATCGGAAGGGTTCGATAACGATAAGGGGAAGAGTCGTTCTTCCCGTTTGGGCGACATGTCGCTTAAAATCCGCCAGATGTCGCCCGATATCGCCGATATATCGCGATATATCGATATGCCAGATCGTCAAGTTGTCGCTAGGAAATTTCAAATCGTGGAAGAATCTTCTACTTTTCTTTGAACGTAAACGAGAAGAAGGTTAGGGAGAGAAAGGGATTGGCTAGTGAGACTCTCAGTTTCATTTTTGTATTTATTTTTTAGGTTTAAGAAGATGAGAGATGATTTTGACTACTTACTTGCATATTTGGATAGATGTGAAAGAAAAATGGTAGAGATGGCGTGCAGGAGGGGGGAGAGATGAGACTTAATTGAAATTTAATTTATATTTGCTGTTAAAGTTTACTTGCGTGCCAGGCTACCACCCACAATTTTTATTTATTTTTATTTAAGGGAGTGGTATGTGTGCCACCAACACCACAATATTTATTTTTATAATTTTGTGATTTTGTTTGAATTTAATTAATGCTATTTTTTTTTTTATTTTGTTTGAATTTAATTAATGTTCTTATTTGTAAAACTATATTTTTTAATAAGACTATCTTTTATAAGAATGTTATTTTCGCTTAAATTTTGATACTTTGTACCACTAATGTCCTATATATGTGTATTTTATTGATATAACTACTAAGAATGATGGTTTAATATTTAATTAAGCTCTAATAAAAGTTTCATCACAAATTCAAACTATTTCTATAAGTTATCAGTGATATCCGTGATTTTTCAGATATACCCGCCGACATCGACATCGACATTTGATATGTCAGTAAAATTGAAACGTCGACATCGACATCGACATCGACATTTTTAACCTTGGATACATATATACTGACTAAAAGCGAATAATACGGGGACAATGCAACCTATGCATTGACTCATTATTCCTCCCAAATATAATATTGCAAAAACAAACATGAACATAGTCTCAAGTGCGAGTAAACATAAATTTAACCATTCAAAGTAATCGAAAGAAACATAAGCGATCAATGATACATGAATCATTAATTACCTTTTCTCGCATAAAACAAGAAAGTATCAACTTATGAACAATAATGTAAAAAGTCAAGCCAAAATGACTCGGATAATTTTGGATTACTAACTTTAACATAAAAGTCTCATTTCCATCGTTTTAGTAAACAAACAAAGTTCCATACTCAAATTCCTTATTCACCCTATTATACGGAACCTTCAACTAGAAAATCATGCAAAACGTGAAACAAACATTAACTAAAATTTCCAAGAGTTAGTCGTTTCCTTTGAAGATCTATAAGTTCACCCCAACTCAATTAAAATTAACTACAGCCTAAAGAGATAGTTTACTTACTTTAATTCTCTCATTTCTCCAAACTCAACTTCCGATCCTACAAGTCGTTCAACTAGTTAGGTTTCTAAGTTTACATTAAGTTATATTTATCCTCACCTTGACAAAGTAGTTTAGCTCAGTTAGGGGGCGATTAAATGAAGGCTCAACAATACTACAATTAAATTACATCTAACAAATATTAATTAACCAAACATCAAACAAACGACACTTAAACGCATAAACAACGAAAACCCCGGAACCCGCCTTAAGAGGCTCTCTAGCAAGAATAGGGGTGGGTCTTGAGTTCAATCTTCGTAACTTATAGCATTTTAGAGGCGTTTGGGTTGGTTTTATAGTATGGAAGATTGATTTTCAATGAGTAAACTCAATTAGGGTTTTTGGACACGAGTTCATTCCCGAACATTCAAGGCTACCATACCATTAATTAATTATCAACTTCTTAAAACAACCCATGGTTTGGGTAAATCAAACAGACGATTTTTTGTTGATCTCGAGTCCAGGGTCAGGAAAACTTCTAAAAAGTTTCTTTGAAAATTGAAATATTAAGTTTCTTAGTGAAAATTGAAGATTTCAA